>CM076570.1:1459929945-1460004094 GCA_034641835.2 Pinus albicaulis
TCTACCGCTTCCAAAAAACCCCCGATTACAATAACACTAGGACCTATTTCCATACCTAATCAGGTGATCAAGTCCTTTCTGGAAAAATGCTCAAAAAATTAGTTGCTCAGAAATGGTCTAAACCAGAACGACAGGAAAGAGCTCGGAAAAAATATCCTGTAGCCGCGAATGGCACTAAAAACCGATGTTGTATGAGAAAGTTATTCAGCTTTGAAGTTTTCCAATATTAGTGCAAAATGACCACTTGATAACTTGATTCCTTATAAAAGTTTTTAAAATGAATATTCCGTGAGAATATTCCTAGAAATATTCCATAGAATATTCCCGCAAAAATATTTCACCGGGCAACATCATTTATAGGGCGCCACGTGGCCAGGCCGGAGGCTACCACGTGGCCCCAAGGCCAAACGTAATTTTGTTATAAAATTTTATATGGCGCGGCAAGGATCGACCCCGGGTCGAGGCAGAGCTAACCAAGTGGCCTGACCATTGGGTCACAAGTGTTCCTTATTAAACATTGGGAACGAATTCGTATTTAAACTTTAAATTCGTTTGGGCGGGGCCTGAAAGGGGGCCAACCCCCTTCCCATATAACCGCAGGTTTGGAACCGGGAACTTAACCCAATGGCGCGTCAACAAACATGGGTCATGGTCACATTAAAGGGTGGAAGGTGTGGAGCTGATTTAAATATATGGTTGTAACATTATTACATGCCGTGTTAAACTCATAGTTGATCAAATGATTTCCGAATGTCACAGTCCTATGGCCCTCATTCCTAAGCACCTTTTAACTGGCGAATTAAATGGAAGAGTAATTTAAAATATAGCGCCGCCCCTATTTTAGCGGACTAACTACGCTCTTCCACAATTGAGTGGAGGTATTTCTAGGGCCTGATTGGGAAAAAACTAGTTGTACTGGTCATAACTTTGGTTAGGGAAGTCCTTTTGGAATGATTTTTTTTTTGTTTTGGAGGCATTTAGACCCAGCAGAGGTAGCCCAAGAGAGGGGTGAACTACTTAAAAAAATTCTTACTATTATGCTGTGCATTCTTGTTGCTTATTTCCAAAGTTTACTATATTAAACAGTAATTTTTAATAAGTCCAATTTTCACAATGAGACTTATACAGTGATCAAAACTCATTTGTTTCACTTCAAACCACATTACTTCCATTGCAGAATACTTGAACTTGCTTATTCACACATAAAATTTGGTTAATGAATACTTTGCAAACATAAACAAATACTTTCATTGCTAGATCGATTTAGTGTTTACCTTATATTTCTTTAGGCAGAGCCAGTAAGAGGGCCAGAAGCTTTTGGTTTCATCCTTTCTAGTAAAGGTGAAATAACCAGTAAAAGCCCCTACTGTCTATCTCTGTATAAGAAATATTTTTTTCACACATTTCAGATCAGATTGGTATCAGAGCTTTAGGTTGTGCTCAAAATTTTGTGAATTTTGTGCAAGGAAATTGTGTTGTTCTGCAAAATTTGATGCTTACTAGGCTGAAATTGAAAAGAGGGGAAGGTCAATTGGTTAGAGAACAAGATAATCCTCAACCAAGGAGGGCTAGGGTGCCATTATCTCCACCTTCCATTTCATCCTCATTAGCCTTAGAATCAGCCACAAACATGTCTTCAAGAGAAGGAGAAGTACATGAGGAAATGGATCCCAAGGAAGAAGAAAGAGTCTTTAGAAAATCTTTCTTGGACATGACTGAGATGGTTAGGATCCTCTATCAGGAGAGAAATGATAGGATTGCTGGAGAAGGGTCTAGAAACCAAAGAGAAGAAGGAGATTCTTCAGGAGGGAAGAAAGACAATGAGAAGTCAAAGAAAGGGAATGGAGGAAATGGTGATCCACCATCTCCATCGTCATCCTCTTCCTCCACATCATCCTCTTCAACTTCTGTTAATCAGTCACACAAAACAAAAACATCTCTTAAAAATCCTTTTTTAAAGCTTGATGTGAAGTTTGAGTTGCCGATGTTTAATGGTGATGTGAATGCAGAAAAATTGGATAACTGGATTAGACAGCTGGAAGTCTATCTAAGAATTCAGAATCTGCATGATGATGACACAAAAATCCAATTAGCCTCATTGAGAATGGATGGAGCAGCTTTGGTTTGGTGGGAAGCCAAGACCAGGGAGGAAATCAAAAAGCATGGTAAGATAACTCTAACATGGACTGAGTTTATTACTGCTATTAAGAAACAATTTTATCCTCTTGCTCATATTCAGAAGGAAATTATGAATTGGCAAAATTTTAGGCAACTTAAGGGTCAAAATGTGCAAGATTATACCCAAGAGTTTAGAAGGAGAGCACTTCTACTTGGGGTAGACTTACAAAGTCAAGACACCTTGTTAAAATACATAGGAGGTTTGCACAATTACCTTCAACATACTATCCTAATGTTTAATCCTACCAGCTTAGATGAAGTCTGTGTCCAGGCTACACATTTAGAAGCTAGAGGAAAGAATGCTTTTGATGCTTTGAATGAGGATAGTAATTTTAAAAACAAAGGAAAGAAAAGAGTTGCAAATTCAAGAAAAGAAAAAGGAAAGTTATTTTGCAAGAACTGTTCAAAGACAAGTCATGATGAAGATCATTTTTGGAAGCTTCATCCTGAACTGAAACCAGAAAAATACAAGAACAAAAACAAGATCAAAGAAAAGGAGAAAACTGTAGCAACAATTGAGCAAGACTTAGGGTCAGACTCCGGTGATGAGACAAAAATCATCGCCATGGTTTTAAAGAACATTAAAGGGAAATAAGTGGTGCAAGACACAATTCCCAGTTCTAGCTCTTTAAATTGTCAAAAGATACTCATGAAGAAATGAGGAGGATAGAGCTCTTCCATGTGAGGGTAATTTCAAAACATACCAAAATTGACACACTGTTTCACAGTGGGTCACAAGCTAATCTCATATCTGAAGACTTGGTCAAGCATCTTAAACTTGAGACCATTCCACATCCAAAGCCTTATCCACTTGGGTGGATATGCAAGGATGCCAATTTGAAAGTCTCAAGAAAGTGGATATTGCACTTTGCAATAATTGCACACTTTATTGACACAGTTGAACTTGATGGGGTGCCGCTTGATATCTCAGGTATTGTTTTGGGAAGTCCTTACTTATTTGACAGGAAGGCCATATTTCATCGCCATGAAAAAAAGTATCACTTGTTCAAAAATGGTAAAGAGTACATTGTGAGAGCACACAAGAAGAAGCTGGAATATTCTTTACTCCATGCAAGTCAATTGAAAAGACTAGTTAGTGTAAGTTAAAGTCTAACTTTGTTGATGTTGAAACGAAAAACTCACCTTTTTATGATGTTGCTAATGATTTGTATCAGTTTAATAACAGTTTGTCTTTGAAAGAAGATTATTTTATGTTGCACAAATTACCTTTTGGGTCAGCCAATGCAGTGAATTAAGTGTTAAAGAAAAGAAGTGCAAGCAAGGAGGACACACAATTCAGCGTGGGACAAAGTTGGTTTCAGAATGGTAGAATTCGCCATGGGAACAATTTGCAAGGTGAAAGTTATTTTAAGTCTTCTGGGAAATTTGATCAATGTAGAAAAAGTTTTTTTTTTTTTTTCTGTAGATTACAGTTGTTGTTCTGCAAATTTTAATAATTTGCATCATGACTCTGTCAATCTTAGCAATGGTCGATCGGTTAATTCCAGAGACAATTTATCATTTTCTGAAAGGCTCCATTTGATGAAATCAGGTAGATTTCAGTTATTCAAGGGTGGAAGAGTGGAGAATCAGTATCCACATTATCAGTTTCACTAATCAGAGAGCTTTTGGGGTCCAAAATCTTCCCATTTGGGAGGAGTGATCAGGTGATCAAGTCCTTTGTTGAAAAATGCTCAAAAAATTAGTTGCTCAGAAATGGTCCAAACCAGAACGACAGGAAAGAGCTCGGAAAAATGATCCTGTAGCCATGAACAACACTGAAAACTGATGTTGTATGAGAAAGTTATTTAGCTTTGAAGTTTTCCAATTTCAGGCAAAAAATGGCTAGTTTGACTTTATAAAAATTTTTATTAAAAAAATATTCCACGGAATATTCTACAAAATATTCCACAGGCATCCAATCATAGGGCACCACGTGGCTAGCCCGAAGGCCGCCACGTGGCCCCAAAGGTCGAATGAAATTGGTGTTATCAAATTTTGTTGGCGCAGGCAGGGATCGACCCCGGGTCGGGGTGGAGACAACCAGACGGCCAGACCATTGGGTCACAAGTGTTCCTTATTAAACATTGGGAATGAACTTGTATTTAAACTTTAAATTCATTTGGACGGGGCCCAAAACGGGGCCAGCCCCCTTCCCATATAACCGCAGGTTCGGAACCAAGAGTTTAACCCAATGGCACGTCAACAAACATGGATCATGGTCATGTTAAAGGGCGGAAGGTGCGGAGTTGATTTAAATATATGGTTGTAACATTATTACATGCCATGTTAAACTCATAGTTGATCAAACGATTTCCGAAGGTCACGGTCCCGTGGCCCTATTCCTAAGCACCTTCTAACTGGCGGATTAAATGGCATAGTGCCTAAAATATAGCGCTGCCCCTATTTTAGCGGGACTAACTGCAGTATTCCACAATTAGTGGAGTTATTCTAGGCCTGATTGGGCAAAAACTTGTATTGGTCATAACTTTGGCAAGGGAAGTCCTTTTGGAAAGAATTTTTTTTTGTTTTGGAGGCTTTTAGACCTAGCAGAGGTAGCCCAAGAGAGGGGTGAACTACTTAAAAAAATGCTTACTGTTATGTTGTGCATTCTTGTTTCTTATTTCCAGAGTTTACTATATTAAACAATAATTTTTAATAAGTCCACTTTTCACAAAGAGACTTATACAGTGATCAAAACTCAATTGTTCCATTTCAAACCACATTACTTCCATTGCAAAATCCCTTAACTTGTTTATTCACACATAAAAATTGGTTAATGAATACTTTACAAACAGAAAAATATACTTTCATTGCCAGATAGTTTTAGTGTTTACTTCATATTTCTTTAGGCAGAGCCAATAAGAGGGCTAGAAGCTTCTGGTTTCATCCTTTCTAGTAAAGGTGAAATAACCAGTAAAGGCCCCTGATGTCTATCTCTGTATAAGAAATATTTTGTTCACACATTTTAGATCAATACCATGTCACTTTGCTTATCACATATCGCAAATCATATTGCTAACCATCCATGTTTCCTACTACGTCCTACGATTGTGATACCCCGATGTGATATATTGCAATGCAATTCTGCCACTTTGTTACCGCTTTATGTTGCCCGCTCCTAAAAACCCCAGATGCAATTTGTAGGACCCACCTTACCGCCACGTCACTTTGCTTATTGCATATCACAAATTCTATTGCTAACTATCCATGTTTCCCCCTCCGATTGTGAAATGCGATAAGCTCTGATCCCCGATTTGTGATAACCCCTCCGTCTTGTGATTGTGATATATCGCACTGCAATTCCACCCTGATAATGTATTCACTCCACTCCACTCTGTGATTGTGATTGTGATATATTTTAATGCACTTATTCCCCCCACTTATTATTGTTTCACTTAATAGCTTGTCTCACTTATTGTTCCATTCCCACGCCTTACGCTTACTTTCCATTCCCATGCTTCACTTCACTCCCCTCCACTCTCATCCCGATACATGGCCAATATCAACACACTTTTGAAAGCATAGGCAGGATTTTAGAGGCAGTTACATGTTTTTTCAGGAATTTCTAATAGCACTTGTTTTAAAATATTTTGATGTCTATCAGCAATATAACATCACCTCCTCAAATCTCGAAGACAGGTCTCTTATCCTGGTCAGGGTATTTATTTTTATTTGAATATTGAAGACCTGTTAAAAAAAAGGTATTGCTCACCTGAAAGATGGTTATCTTCCAGTTGGTTACTCCTTTCAGTTCGTTACTCCTACACTTTTGTAGATAAGGGTACAAGTGTTCTTTTTAGTTGGTAGATTGCACTTTTTGTGGAGGTAGTTTTTTTTTAAGCAATGAGGAGCACTCAGCCACCTCAAGCTCCATGCTTCCATGATCTATCTTCATTTCTATTTTAGTTTTATTTTTATGTTTTGGATAAGCTCTACTATATGTAGAGGGTTGTAATAAAGTATCACAAACAAATTTGCACTTTTTATGGAGGCTTTTTACAGAACTCTTGTTTTGTATATATACTATGTAATGAAAGGAGAAAAGGGTTGGTGGGTTGTCTATTTCATGGCATACTGTGTGGCATATTGAGTATATAATATATCTAGATGCACTCTTGAGGACTCACAAACATTGTGGTGTGTGTATTGTTTTCCCTTCTGTTTTTACATACTTTATCTATCTTTCAAGATTTATCATAAAAGTTCTATCTTATGTTTTTATTAGTCTTGTGAACCTCCAAGACATATGGATCTATTTTTGTAAGTCTTGTTCCAATCTCTCTCGATTAATTATGAATTGAAGTTTATTCATAAGCATTACTTGAGTTGGAATTAAATCTCATTTCATGTTTTTATAAGTCTTTTGATCTAGCATGCATGTTAATCTATATTTGTCAGTCTCGATTGATCAGGCATTCCTGATTCATGAGGTCATGTTAGTCAGAAGCATTCCTCGTAATGGGATTCTTGAAATTTAAAGTGAGATTCTTGTAAGTCTTTTAAAATTATTCTTTCACTATACATTTAGATCTATAATTTGTGTTACCCTTTCCTCTTAGCAATGAGCTTCTGTTTTACATATCCACTGCTTGTATTCCATTCTTCTAACCATCAGGCTACAAAATCAAACTTGCTACCACATTATACATTAGTGCCTTATATGTGTGAGAGATTCCTAGATGTTCAAAATCTCTTTTAGTGTGTGTGATACCCAACCACTTTTCAAAAAACTCAATCGAGTCATAAGAAAAGCCCTTGAGCTTAAGATGTGTCTAGTCAAGCACTTGTCACACTCCAAGTGCTGATTCCAGCTCTAACATTTTTTGGTGCGTCTGCCGGGAGACGAAGGTATTGAAACACAGTATTCTCCTGAGTCTTTTATTTAATTGTTGATGATCAATTCTTGATGATGAACAAGAATTGGCAACTTGACGAATATTTTGATATTTCACTTGGAGACTCCATGAAAAGGAATCCAGTGGCGGCTCCATAGTTTCAGAATGTCAAAAGACTTTGCTGCCATCTTAGCTCAAAGGTTTTCTCTTTAAAATTTTCGGCAATTCATGGTTTTCCTAATCTGGTGTCTTCTACAGATGAATGAAAACATCGTGTTTTAAGATTTCGAGGAGATGAAGATGGAAATCCCGTTAAGTACCTGATTACATTTCATGAACTTATGCACTTGCTGGATGTGTTTCACGAAGATATCCTCATGAAAATATTTATGTTTTCCCTTGATGGAGAATCGAGATGCGCGCAAATGGTTCTGGTCCTTACCTACTAGTACTATTTCTTCTTTAAGGGAATTTCATGAAATGTTTCATCATTATTGTAAAGGAATATATTCATCTGAGTTGTTTCTTGATAAATGCTATGAAGAATTTGAGTGTTATGTTTAGAATGATAACGTAGATTCTTCTAGTAGTGTTATGGAAACATTTTATGAAGAGTTTGAAAAAGGTATGGATCCAGATCAGATTCATACAGATCCAATTCTTCCTAGTACTCAGGCTGAAGAATATGATGAGCATGATGTTCTTCCTTTGGAACTTGATATATTTTTGCCATTTATTTCTGCTGGTTTAAGTGCCTCTAACGAGTTTGATGTCCAAGAAAGTAATCAACAACTTAAAGAAGGTTTTTTTGCCCTTAAATGTAATGAAACATATGTAATTAATGAGTTGTTGCAAGGAGGAGAAGAGCAGCCCAATTTTATTGAAATAAAATATTTTAAACAACAACAACTTTGTCTTTTGGATTAGCTAGACATTCCTCATATATTTCATGATCCGGTTGCTGATTGGATGGATTCATTTTCAACAGGGGACTCCAATATAGCAGCAGTTGAAATGACACACACGGTTTATAGCAGTAAGTACAGGTTTCCAATTTGTTTCTTATGGCATATATTATATCCCTTGTGGGTCTTTTCAAACAGTTGCATGCAAGAGTTTATCTTTACTAGTCAAATGATTTTATGGTTGCATTGGAAATCAAGTTATACTTGATTAGAAGTAGGAGGATGGATAAGCTCGCCACTCGAGCATTTATTTTTAGTTCTAGATTTTAGTTTGATTTCCGTATTTTAGTCATGTTGAAATAAGTTTCAGAAGATTGAAATATAGCTTATGACTCCATTACCCAATGGCTAGGCATGCTGGTCTTTTTGAGTTAATGATCATAATTTTTGGTTGGAGAAATAAGGGCTAGACAAGGCACTAGAACTACGGTCCTTGAAGCTTCACAAGGAGGACTTCATCCCCAATAGGAGCCACTGTTAGCACTGCAATTTTTCAAATTCTGGTCACTATTGTAGTTGTTTCTTTGATCCTCTCTTGTCTCTTAACCTATGGTTGAAGGTCCTGGAGGGTTAAAACGTATTATTTTTTTATATTTTTTAAACCAAAATTCAAGTCTAGCGCTCAAATTCCATTTAAATCCACTTTAAAACCTCCAAATTAAATTATGTTATGCTTTGTTATCTCACTGTAGGGTTCCTGTTTACACTCCTATATCATTTAAACACTTCAAAACTCCTTTGTTATTCTTTAGGCCACTTTATTTATTTATTTATTTTTTGCTGTAAAACCATTAACAAGACCTACTTCATCGCAAATCGCAAATTCTTGGTGCATTCACTTACTCCTGCCTCCTTAAATCCCTGATTGCAATAACAGTGGGACCCGCCTACCGCCACGTTATATCGCACTATCGTATTGCCTTGTGGACCCACCTTACCTTATTTTTAAATCGCCATTTCATAATTACTTTGTTATCATCTGTTGCTGCTTCCAAAAAAACCCTGATTGCGATAACACTAGAACCCATTTCCCTACCACGTCACTTCTCTTATTGCATATCACAAATCCTATTGCTAACCATCCATGTTGCCTACGCCATCCTGCAATTGCGATACCCCTATGCGATATATCGCATTGCAATTCCGCCACTTTGTTACCGCTTTATGTTGCCCGCTCCTAAAAACCCCCGATGCGATTGGTAGGACCCACCTTACCGCCACTTCACTTCACTTATCACATATCGAAAATCCTATTGCAACTATTCATGTTTCCAACTTCGATTGCGAAATGAGATAATCCTCCGATTGCGATATGTGATAAGATTTGATCCCCGATTTGTGATAACCTCTCCATCTTGCAATTGCGATATATCACATTGAAATTCCACCCCGATAATGTATTCACTCTGCTCCACTCTGTGATTGCGATTGTGATATATTTTAATGCATTTATTCCTCCCACTTATTTCACTTAATAGCTTCTCCCTCTTATTGTTCCATTCCCATGCCTTTCGCTTACTTTCCATTCCCACACTTTACCTCACTCCCCTCCACTCTCATCCCGATACGTGGTTAGTATCAACACACTTTCGAAACATAGACTAGATTTCAGAGGCAGTTACAGGTTTTTCCAGGAATTTCTGCCAGCACTTGTTTTAAAATATTTTGATGTCTATCAGCAAATATAGCAGCACCCCCTCAAATCACGAAGACAGATCTCTTATCTTGGTCAGGGTATTTATTCTTATTCAAATATTGAAGACCTATTAAAACAAGAGGTATTTTTCACCTGAAAGGTGGTTATCTTCCAATTGGTTACTCCTTTCAGTTAGTTGCTCCTACACTTTTGCAGACAAGGGTACATGTGTTATTTTCAGTTGGTAGATTGTACTTTTTGTGGAGGCAATTTTTTTTAAGAAACGAGGAGCACTCAGCCACCTCGAGATCCATGCTGCCATGATATATCTTCATTTATATTTTAGTTTTCTTTTTTTGTTTTGGATAATATCTACTATATATAGAGGGTTGTAATAAAGTCTCAAAAACATATTTTCACTTTTTATGGAGGCCTTTTACATAACAAATTTTTTGTATATATACTGTGTAATGCAAGGCGAAAAGGGTTGGTGGTGTTGTAATATACAATACAACCCATTTAATTTAAATAAATGGGGACCCTTTAAAAATAAATAGAAATTTATGAGCTTGATTTTATGTTAGCCTAAGTCTAAAACTTTAGGAAATAAAGGTTTTTTCCCTTTTCACTTTGATTTTAAAAGCACTCATTGCAAATCGCATAACTACAAGCTGAATAAGTTAAAACATATATAAGTGTTGTGAATTGCGATATGTGCTACAACATTTTAGATTCATGTATAATTCCCATTACGAATTCTTTAAAAAACCCTTTAAAAATAAATCGTAACGCGCCTTTTAAAAAGAATGAGCTTATGGAAATTCGGTAAATATTGCGATGGGTCGGACCTGACGAATCAATAAAGCAACAATTATAAAGCTCCAAATGTCCGATAAAGCACATCATCATGATTCATTAGCACATTTTTCCTTTCACAGCCGATAACCAAATGTAAATTTTTATTACTGCGTGAAAATTGCGATCTGCAATTTGTGTAGATTGCATTTCACGAAATTCATCAGTAACGAAAAACATAATTAATGGTAACAATTTAAAGTTTCGATATGAGATATTAATACTTATTACTCAAGTGCATGAAATGATTCATATATAATAAACTTGATATAATATCGAATGTCTTAAATTGATAGATTAGACATATTACGTAAAGGTGTGTAAGAGATTTGATAGGAAACATTATGGGTTATTAACGACATTTAATGGGAGTAAGATTCGAAAGATTGATATCTACTTCGAGCGTGTTTTGAATAATTGAGCACCATATTTTTTATTATATTGTTTTAGATCTATCCTTCTCTCCATTCATCTTAAATCTGTGTTTAGTCTATTCACTTGAATTCAGGAAACTTCCTAACAGAGTGAGAATAACTGGAATGATAAAGAAAGGCAAGGAAATTTCCCAAACATCTGCCACTAAAGACTCAAGCATGCCTCCATTGTTCTCAGATACGACCTGCAACAAGTATTATGGTATTTCTTCATGGGAAGAAATGTACCAACTCTTCGAGGATGAACAACCAAGGGTAATAGTCAAAATAGATATAGCAGACGTGCCAATTTCTTCAGACCCGTCTTACTTCGACATTGCATGCTCGTTCCTTCACAAAGTAGAAACGAGGCCAAATATTCTCCCTTACACAAATATGGTAAAGTGGGTAATTGACTACCTTAACATAGAAGATAGGTCATTTAAGAATTCAAAGTTGGAGAATATTAGTTTGTTCACCACAAAAGATTTGAGGACAATGTACCATTTTCCCATGTCGCGAAAGAATTATGATAAATCTTTTGTCCAAAGCTTTACAAAGAAGCATACAAACCTGATGAAATTTATAAAGGGATGGAAAGATGACCAAGGAAAGATGAAACGAGAAATTTTTTTTATGTATCCGATAGCACAGTTACCCTCCTTTATTGCTATGCTTCTGGAATTTTATGTAGATTGTTTGCAAAGCAAGATACCACTAGGTTTTCCGTAGACTCAGTCCCATTAATTTACATAATCGTCAATTCTTTTATTATGAATTGGGCGAAAATATTGTCTAATAATCTAGCCAAAAATATCATGGATTATAGAAGTAAAATAAGTGTTTCCTCTAGGGCAATACCCCCCTTCTACATGAGTGCTTACATTATGGAAGAAATTTTCTTTTGTTCGAGTTTTCCTATCATGGGATGGAAATGGACAACCCAAGACCCCACTCCAATCCATATTTACCACATAAGCCTTTGGGAATCCTATTTTCATTTACATTTTTATAAAATTTGCAATGGATTCATGTTACCCATGCATCATATTATCTTTAATGAAAAAGACCCTAGGATTTCTAAAGAGGCTACCACATACATTTTTCCCATTGCTAGATGTTTTTCCGAAGAGAATATCACCTATATAAATGTTTTCGGTAGTTATTCTTCTCCCCATGTTTTTCCCTATTATGTTCCTCATAAGCTCCTAAGAAACTCAAAGATTCCAAGAAGTCCATTTGGCCTACTTTCCTTTTGTAGTGCGGTACTTTTGCACTTTTTAATATTGGTCATACATTCAAGGGAGTTTTAAATGTTACTTTATTAAATTTGGTTGTAATGCCAAAGAGGCCATTTGACCCCATTGATGTGATTAAGAATTTCACCACTAAGCTTAAATTGAAACCTTTATTGAATGAGATAGATATATTTGATGATTTCTTTCAAGGCATGGAGAAGTTCACAGATGTATTGAAAAATGCATCAAGTTAACTCAGTAAAAATGTTATGAAACCAACTCCAAAAATAGAATAAAAGAGAGATCAATACCTTAGAAATCATCCACTTCGAGGGGGAAACCTCCAATACATTACATAAATGAAAAATTCTTGGATGATACAAATGACAAAACCTACTTATATATATAGGGGTCCATGGGGTCACAATATAATCCTAGCCAACCTAACAATAATAATGTAAGGGAACAATAATAACAATATGGGGGTTACAGGGGCACAACAACAAAAATAAGGGAGCTACACTAATAACAATAAGGGACTACACTAGTAATATGGGGACCTAAAATGCCCCTCTCATCCAAAAAAGTGTTGTCCTCAATGCTTGAGTAGCTCTAGATGCTTCTGTATAAAATTCTCATCCTCCCATGTAGAATATTCAGTGGGTAAATTCTTCCACTCGATGAGATACTCTCAAATTGATCGATTCTGTATCTATCGAGCTCTTGTTTCCGTGACTGTTTCAGGTTCCAATATGATTTTTCCTTCCTCATAAAGTTCTAGCAATATTTTTTGAACTGGAAGTGTGTCACCTATAACCTTCTTTAAGCATGAAACATGGAAAACTAGAAGCACTCGTGAAGAAGAAGGAAGCTCCAATTTGTATGCCATAGTACCAATATTTTGTAACACCTTGTAAGGACCATAGTATTTTGTCGATAATTTATTATCCTTCTTAGGTTGCTTGAGGGAAATTTTTTTGTATGGTTTTAGTCGTAAAAATACCCAATCTCCTACATCAAAACTTCTCTCACTACAATGTTGATCTGCCTATTGTTTCATTTGATTTTTTTGCAAATTGAGGTTATCCTTTAAGAGTTGGTAACTTGCTATTGATGCTCAATGTGATCTTCCACTACTTGCACCTTAGAATTTTCTCTTAAAGATGATGTGATGGACGGTGGATGATATCCATAAAGTGCCATAAATGGGGTCATTTTTTCTACAATATGGAAGGAAGTGTTATACCGCCATTCCGCTAGAGGCAACCACTTGACTCATTGTGTTTGTTTATCATATAAAAAAAAACGAAGATATCCTTCCAAGAAATTGTTCACTATCTCAGTTTGATCATCAGATTGAGGATGATAAGATGAGCTATGAGCCAGTTGAGTACCCAAACAAGAAAATAATTCCTTACAAAAATTTCCAGTAAAAATGGGATCTCTGTCACTTACCATAATCTTTGGGTTTCCATGTAGCTTTTGAATTGTTTCCATAAATGAAGTAGCAACTGTACTTGCTTTAAATGGATGAGCTAATGCACAAAAATGTGCATACTTGGTAATTCTATCAAGTACCACCATGATGACACTCTTTCCTTTGAACTGAGGTAAATCTGTGATAAAATCCATTGAAATCTCCTCCCAACGTTGACTTGGAATGGATAAAGGTTGTAGAAGACCCGAGGTCTTGATTGCCTCAACTTTAATTTGCTGGAAAACCAAATATTCTGCCACAAACTTTTGAATATCAGATTTAAGGCCATCCCTTAAAAACTCTTTCTTCACCCTATGGTAATTTTTTAAAAATCATGAGTGTCCTCTTAAAGGAGAAGTGTGCAATTCCAAAAGAATATTTTGTTTTATTTGGGAATTATTACAAAGATATAAGCGATCTTTGTACCATAAGGAATCATTTTCCAACTAAATGTATCAGGTGTACTAGGATCTTGCTTCAAATTTTCAATGAGTGTCCACACTTCTTTGTCCTTCTTCCATTCATCCCTTGCTTCAGTTATCCAATATGGTTGGATAATATAAATTGCACAAATAAATGCTTCCACCTATTCATTCTTTCTTGAGAGTGCATCGGCAATAACATTTAGCTTCCATTTTTTGTAGATTATTTCAAAATCATAACCCAACATCTTTGTGACCCATTTTTGCTACTCTTCTGAAGATAATCTTTGTTCCAAAAAGTGTTTAAGGCTATCATGATCAGTTTTTACCTTGAAGTGCCTTCCCATTAGGTAAGGTTTCCATTTCTTTAGTGCATGTAGGATTACCAACTTTTCCTTCTCATAAATAGCTTTCTATAAATACTTTCCTTTGATTGGATGACTATCAAAAGAAATGGGTCTTCCTTCTTGCATTAAAACAATACCAATTCCATTTCCCGAGGCATCACATTCCATAATAAAGGTTTTTGTGAATTCTGGCATAGCTAAGACCTATGCTAGGAACATTTCCTCTTTAAGATGTTCAAAGGCCTTAGTTGCTTCAAGAGTCCACGAAAATGCATCTTTAAGCAATAATGTTGTTAGAGGTGCTGATATTCTCCCATAATTCTTAACAAACTTGCGATAATACCCTGTTAACTTGAGAAATCTTAGCAACTGCTTTATGGTTGTGGGGACTTTCCATTCCTTAATGCCTTTAATTTTGTTAGGGTCTACCTTAACACCCTTGTGATATACAATATGACCCAGATATTCCACCTCTTGTACTCCAAAGAAACATTTGGATGTTTTTGCATATAATTGTTTCTCCTCCAATAGTTTGAGCACACTGTCAACATGTTGAACATGATCCTTCCAAGACCTGTTGTATATTAGTATGTCATCAAAAAATACAAGCACAAATTTTCTAAGGAAGGGTTTGAAAATGGAATTCATCAACCCTTGAAATGTAGAAGGTGCATTGGTAAGGCCAAAAGGCATGACCAAAAATTCATAATGACCCTCATGAGTTCGAAATGTTGTTTTCGGAAAATCATCAACCTTCATTCTAATTTGATGATATCCTGAATGAAGATCCAACTTGGTAAAATAAATAGCGCCATGTAATTCATCCAATAATTAATCAATCACAGGAATGGGAAATTTATCTTTAATAGTGAGCTTATTGAGCTCCCTATAATATGGACACATGTGCCATGATACATCCTTCTTGTGCACCAATACTGCTAGAGCAAAGAAAGAACTTTGACTAGGTTGAATTATACTAGCTTCTAACATTTCTGCAATCATACGTTCAATTTAGCTCTTTTGGACATAAGGATATCTGTAAGGGCTGATGTTTGGAGGATCATTTCCTAGAATCAAATGAATAGCATGATCATGATCACGAATAGGTGGGAGTCCTTTGGGAGTATCAAACACCTTAGAATTATTTTCCATTACATTTTGGAGATCTGGAGAAATAGATTATTTTGATGTTGGAACTTCTGGTGAGCATAATTGTGCAATTACGCCTCGTTGCTCTTTCTTCAGAAGCTTTGTCATGACATTAGAGCTTATTATCTTTCCCAGATTCCCCGCGATACCCCGTAATTCGATTTCCTTTCCTTCTGAAATTTTTTTCAAGAAAAGTTCTTGAAAAATAAAAGCTACCATCTCCAAAGATTGTAACCATTATACTCCTAGTACAACATCAGCACCTCACATTGGAATGGTAAACATTGGACTATTTAATAAATATTCCCCCATGGTTAGCTTGATATTGTGGCATTTTCCAGAGCAATTTATAGTTCCTACATTTGAAACCATCACTTGACATTCTAGTTCTAGGTATAAGAAACAATTGAATTCCTTGGCTACCTTATAATGAATAAAATTATGGGTACTACCCGAATCAATCAACATTATTACCTTTTTCTTCTTGATATGTCCTTCTATCTTGAGAGTTCGAGGAGTGGTAATTCTTGTTAATGCATTACACGATATGGTTAGACTCATTTCTTCTTCTTCTAGGGTTGGTTCTTGGTGTATATCCTCTTATTTTGAAGTTTCTTGTTCATTTTCTTCCTCCTCTTAACAATCTATTTAAAATATTTTATTCTCAGCACACTTATGACCTTTAGTGTATTTTCTATCACAACTGGAGCAAATCCCTTTTGCTCCTTTTTCTTCCAATTGTTATGGTGTCAACCTTGTAGGTTGTGGAAGTCTAGGAGTAGCAATACTTCTATAGTTATAGATGTGAGTGGTAGGCTTCCTTGTCTCTATATTTTTACATTCAATGTTCCTTACCAACCTGAATGCCTTCTCTAATGAATCATGTTCCCAAACACAAACTTCATGTTTGATGTTATCCTTTAAAGTGCCTATGAAGGCATCAATCTTGTGTTCCTTTGGAATATTAGTTACCCTTATATTCAATTTTTGAAAGTCCTCAATGTGCTCCACCACTGAACCCTTTTGTTTGATATTTATCAATTGGCTAAACAAGGTGTTGCTCTTTGTATCCTCATAATGTGCTATCATTTCCTCCACAAAAATTGACCAAGTGGCAACTTTTTTACGAGAGAAAAGCCATCGATACCATACAAATGTATTTTTTTCTAAATGTAAAGATGCAATGCGTACCTTTTGTGTGTTTTGCACATTATCTAGATCAAAATATTGCTCCATCTGTAGTATCCATGTTACGAGATCCTTGCCATCAAAATTCCTCATATCCATCTTTGGAAGATGGTGGTTCTTCCATCCAACATTAGAATTTATGAAATCATGATTAAAATTTATTTTGTTCTCATCATGAGTTTTCCTCTACTATCTTTTCGGCATTAGGAAACATTTCTTGTATCAACTTTGTCAAACCTTCCATGTGTGCATTTAGATCATTCTTCATGTTTTCCATGTTGTATTTCATGTCATCTATCTTAGCTTCCATGCCATCCATATTAGCTTCCATACATTTCTTCAAACCATCCATCTTAGCTTCCATGCCTTTCTTCAAAACTTCCATTTCATTTTTTTTTTCTCTTTGCGAGAGTGAAATTTGGTGCACTTGCTCTTGTAATTTTGATATGTCATGCTGCAATTCTTCGTCTTCATGAGTCATAGTAGAGCCTTATAAAGTCTTAATGGGTGTTGAATTCTTTTTAGGGGGCATTTTATTACCGAATACTGATAGCTATTCTACAATATGCCCTTGGAATCAATTCAAACCGATTTTTCACACAATACTTATGTAATTCGAGAAGAAATACACACCTTTTTATTGATTTTGAAGAGCTCGATATTGAAATTGAATTATACCTGTGATTTGAGGATCTTCAATATCTGAAATTTGGCCCTGTAGTAGCCCTCTGAAGATTCTTTCAATTGCCATAGGTATCAGTTGATTTTGATTCTTCAAGGCAAAGTTATGCCCAGTCTCCCACAATAGCCTTATTATGAACTAGTTCAGTAGAGCGAATTTGTATGGAGTGCCACATGTCATTGTTTCCTCCTTCAGCTCTGAAATTTATAAAAAGGAAACTAAAGTCTATTTAATTGTGGCCACTTTGTACATAATTCAAATCTGATGCTTAAAGTGAGATTTATGAAGATTTTCCCAGGGTCACCTCTTTGAGATGAAATTCAGAAGCCTGAAAGAACACTAAATTCCACAGATCATATCTCTGAAAATGTTGCGAATAAAGCTTTGAAATTTTTCCATGACATTCCTCAGGATTTCGGCTTCGCTCTGTAAACATTTCAGCTTCTGAACCATTGTAGAAAAAATGATATAGTGAAAATTCCATGATGACCTGTTTAGGTTAAATTCAAGAGCCTGCAAAAAGCCCTAACTTCCATAGATCATATCTCCGAAAATTGTGAAACAAGATCTAAAATATTTCCATGACGTTCCTCAGGATTTCAGCTTCGTGCTGTAAAATTTTCATTTTCTGAACCTTCGTAGAAAAAAATTTATAGCGCAAATTCCACGATGACCTGTTTGGAGCAGCAAAACCCTATAATCCAAAGATATGATACCAAATGTTATGAAACCATCTCCAAAAATAGAATAAAAGAGAGATCAATGCCTTAGAAATCAACCACTTCGAGGGGGAAACCTCCAATACATTACATAAATGAAAAATTGTTGGATGATACAAATGAAAAAACCTCCTTCTATATATAGGGGTCCATGGGGTCACAATATAATCCTAGCCAACCTAACAATAATAACGTAAGGGAACAATAATAAAAATATGGGGGTTACAGGGGCACAACAATAAAAATAAAGTGGCTACACTAATAACAATAAGGGACTACATTAGTAATATGGGGACATAACAAAAAATGACTTTGAAGCTATCCAAGAATATAGAAATAAGAGGCTGGAAATAATTCCTTTGGATTTGTTATTTATTGAAGATGTCGACAGAACGAATCCAAGAATTAGCTTGGATAATGAAGCCAAGGACATCTCTGAAGATGAATCCCAAGAGAAATCTAATCACGATTCAGGGCAATCACAACATAATTCTCACAATTCAGATCACTCTGATAATGAATCTGAGAGCAGGAATGAGAGCCCAGAGAAAATAATTGATAAAGTGAAAAAAGGGATTGAAATGTAAACGGAGGGAGGAATTAATGGAGCTGGATCATCTTCTTAAGAAGTTCAACATATCCAAAATACACCCAATCAGGCATAGAAGTCTCAGCCAAAATATTTGAAGAATGAATGGAAAAATTTTTCCAAGGCACTGCAATAACCACATCCAAAGCCTAATATTGATGAATCCACAAGTTTCCAAATGCCAAAGCATTCTCAAAATTTAGTGGAAACTGCAATTCCGCTACAGCAGGTACCTGAAGTTCATGATCAAGAGATCATTCCGGCATACCCTACAGAGAATATTTTTTTACAGATTGAAGAGATACCCTCACTTGATGTCTACTACAATTCCAATCATAAGGTTGTAGTTAAGAGAAGAAAGAGGAGAAGAATGGATGAAACAGTTTCAAATATTATGAACTAATCTGTTGACGTTCTATGGAAAGACCCTTTGGCTGATCATATAGAACATTTAACTAAGTTATCACAATACACAGGATCATATGTTATTTTCACCATTGATAAAGCCACCAAGGTATAACTTCTACTAAAGCAAAAAGAAGACAAATTACAAGGGTTAGAGAGACTGTTAGAACAAGAAAATTTTAACTCCAACAAACAGATGGAAATGAAGATGTCTCAATTTCAAAAGGATTTTGAAAGAATTAATTTGCAACACCAGGTGCATATTACAGAGAAATAAACGTAACTTGAAGTAGCAATGGATAAATTTAAAATTCAACCTCAAGTAGAGATTTTTATTAAAGAAGCACAGGAAATGAATGGAAAGCTAAAGCAATAACAAGAAACCTTTTGTCAACAAGCTTCAATCACCATCTCTTACTGTGATACAAGTAAATTCCTGATCCAACAAGTGGCTAATAGGAGACTTGAGTGTGAGGAAGTTGAAAAGAAAATCAATGAGTTCATTTAGTGGCAAGGATCTGACTCAGGAAAGAAATCTGACCTATGTCAGATAAACAAATTTCACAAAGAGATTTTAATTAAGGATTGGGAAGTACAGCTGAGACAAGTAGAAAAGGAAAAGGAAAAGGCATCAAGGTTAACAAATGAAATTATTGAATCTGTTAATGAAAAAATTTTGGAAGTTGAACTTATTAAAGAATCCACAACTGAAGTGCTCTCAGAACTCAAACCATTACAATCACAGTGGAAGAAAAATACAGATATGCAGGAGGAAATGATTAAAAATATAAATAAGTTTGATCAAGAAAATTACTTTAATTTTCTGATCAAACCTTATTTTCAGTGCCTAACCTTGCAGTCATTAACTAATTCAGCAAAGAAGTCACAACCAACAGTTTCAAATGCAGTGTTCAAAGGCCATATCAGATCAAGAATTTTGCAGCCAACTCAGCTAAAGCCAATGGTGGATATTTGTCAACTCCGAGATCAAATGCGCAAAGAGGATCAACACACATAATCATATTATTATTTTATTTTCCTAGATTGTAGTTTAAATTTGCTCCTTACGAGGATGGTTGTCTGAAACCTCCTCTATTTTTATGTAATAATTTATTTTTAAACATATTGTAGTTAATATTTAAACCCTTCTCATGCATTTAGAGAAGGGTCCAGAAATTTGTCAAAAAAATTTGCAAAAAATGCACTTCTGTAAGTTTGTAAATGCTTTGATGGACTAATGGAATGAGATCTGTTATCTTTTGACATTTGAAGTTGTTTAACTAATGTTGCACTATTGTACTCTTTAAATTTCTTGAAAGTGAAGAGGAGCAGAAAACTATTGTGAGTTTATATGAGTAGGACTTTTTATATATGGTAATTCTACACGTTATATTAAGTTTTTATTTTTAGATTGATAGTTATATTTTTATCTACATTGTATATTTGAAATGTTATCATAAATGAATGTTAAATGCACTTCTGTACTGATATTTGTTTATGATATCTTATCTTATATATAATCACACATATAAATGCGATATATATTTCACAATTCTTTTAATCAAACTACTTTTTTAAAAGAATTATCTTTACATATTTTTTATCTCTTTCCACTGTTAAATAATCTTCATTACTAATAGTTGGAAGATATATTTTTAGATCGCATAAACGAAGAAACGCCCCGGGTATATAGTAGAATAGATATTTTTAGATAAATGAATATGGTAGATTAAAATCATTTCCCATTTGCATGTTATATAAGCAAAACACACCTCAAAATCATCCTTATTGGGAAACTGGTCCCTTTATCCCCAGTCGGAGCCACCACACCAAATGGAAAAGAAATTTCTCTAGGGTTTGGAATAGGTGGTTTTCCCCCATGTTGTTGCAATGTAATTCTGAGGCCTCAACATTTTGGCACTATGAGGGAAAATTGTGAATAGAAATAAGATCTGATCAATCTAAAAATAAATCTAAGAGTCTTTCTCCCTCTAGATCCCCTTCAACTTATAGAACATTACCTAGGTCTAAATATTTAAGATCTGAAGTTGAACATCCCTCTACTAAGTCTCCTAGTGAAAATCAACCTATACTATCTCCATATTTTCATAAAAAGTCCACATAGGTTTACTCTTTGATATAAAATTTAGAAAGAGTATCCATTTCTGTTGAAAAGCCTGAAACTTCTCAATCAGCTGAGGTTAGTGTTTCATCTCTTTACAACCTAGAAGAATATTAACCCGATTAGAAACTCAAAAGACATGAATTACTCCTTTTGAATTTCCTATCAATACTTCTCGAAGGAAGACAAAGAAGACTGAATCAGAGTCAACCACCAATGAGGTATTATCTAATAATCCACCCCATTCACCTCCATTACCTCCACTCACTTCCACAACTTCCATTCCAACAATCAGTGTTACTTTAACTAGTTCCAGTACACAAATTACTACTCCTTCAACTAGTTCTAGCACTCAAATTGCCTCTTCTTCGACTCAAAATCAATCCATTACCCTGTTAGCGCTCGATTCTACCACAGGCTGAAAGAGGCAAACTCGAGGCAACATCAAACCAAGCTCAGCCTCGTAGCTAGCCCTACGAGGACAGGAGAGGGCTCTCTCCGGGTCAAACTCAGCAAAAGGTTTTCGGAAGGGCTGAGATGACCGATAAGGAAAACTAATCTTAGGCTAGTAAAGTGATATGAATAAGGTTTTTAATAAATGTTGGGTTTCTGGGCTGTGTGAGGCAAAGAACAGCTTGAACAGAGAAATGTAATCAAAAACACAGATTATCTCCTGAGGCAAGGTAGGCAGGAAAATTTAACATCAAATTGAGATTAAATGGAATGGCAAGACTGCTGAGGAGCCGCCAAGGGCATAGAGGATGAATCCTTGTCGAACAGAAGAAAACATTAAATATGAACAAATTTAAAGGCAGAGCATACCAAATATGAATTATACCTTAACACTTCATTTGTTCAATTGGAAATGATCATGAAATGACATGAACACATAACAGGCTACATATGAAACAAAAGAGGACACAAATGTTAAATTTCAAGCCACAGGAATCTCAGAAGCCAGCGCTGGGTATTTTCATTAAAATCTCTGTCTAAGACTGTACAAATAAACTCTAATTTTCCTACACTAGCTCTCAGAACTCTCCCCCCCCTTTTTACAAATGATTATTTTTATAAACTATTCTAAAACAAAAACAACAGATCGACCCAACAATCAGGGCGATGTTTGAACTGAAATTACAAAAAATTAGGAAAGAGAACAGCCTTCTATTAAAATAATACAATCTCCCTCTAAAAATCCTCTGATGACTAATAAACATGGAGCGCAGATCTTTTTGATTTCTGAGGTCTTGAAATAGGAAATTGGTTCCTATTTTTCTGTTGCGGTTGATATCTTCATTCTAATTTTGTCTTTCAGTTTCAAACTCCAAAATAGTTTCCATATGGCATGCCTCTTTAATTCATCATTTTCATTTGAGTTTCTCAATTAAAACCAAAATCACGCGGTTTTAAATTTGCCTGCCTGGCCATTATTTCGCGCCATCTAGCTTCCTAAATGAAAACCTTTCTAACTAACTTGATTAACAAACTAATGATCATAAGGACATTCAGTATCATTCTCAGTAACTTTGAAGGGCTGTGGATGCTCCCCCGAGCAGTATAAGTTCTACATCTTATAATATGCCCTATCCAAATTCCGCACCCATCGAGCAGTATCAAACAGAGGACATGTCAACCTTACTGCTCTAAGTTTAGCTGTGAGTGCTTGAAGTCTGACAGGTGATAGAGCAAGAAAAACAGCCTTCTCCTCATACTCTTGCATGCTGCTAACTACCATCTCGGAGTGTCTCCAGATTGGAACTCCATATCATCTAGTATCAAATGATTAGAAACAAAGATTTGAACAGGTCCCGCCTCGGCAAAGAATCCCATCTTATTCACCATTGTGACCACAGCTTCCAAAATCTCCCCTTTAAAAGGTCTGAAAATCACACACTGGTATTTGACTGGGAATGTGACAAAACCAGTCCCCTCTCGAATAAGTCCCTTTCCAATGTTCTCGACACCAGTTATTGCAACTACGAATCGATAGAGGCCACTGCAAGTTCCTTCGACGTCCTGCATGAGCTTAGAGACGAGTTTGTCGCGCAAATGAGGCCCGAAGTGGCGGGGATGCAGCTGCATATTCCGCTCCAACACTATGTGGAAAAAAAATTTCTACTTTCCGGGGTTTGAACTCCGGTCTCTCCTTAAATTGTACCGAATGGAAATTATTAGCGTGAGGAACGTTAGTTATAACTAACGGGACTACAGGCTGGAGTTTCGGCTTTAATAATCAAGGGTAGCTCAGTCCATGCCTGGAGTCAATCTGGTGGATGAAGTAGTACGCTGTCGCCCTGTGCTGTGCTATGAGATGCGGCAATAGGAGGCACCGGCCTTCCGTAAGGTAGACCAGCCCAGAGAATATCAGTTACAGTGGTATGAGCATTGTATAAGGGCGTATCAAGGAAAAGATCTGTCAAAGCACTACGACGAATATGTTCATGTTTTGCAGCTACGTCAGTGAAAATAGTTTGATCAGGTCGGACGCCCTGGGTAGCAGCAAATGCTCGCAACCGATTCTCTCCGGCTGCAGGAAACCTTAGAAGCCACAAGGCACTTTTTGGTACACGTTTCAGAATATTGCACCATGAAATGAAGATATCCGGATCCATTTTGTACAACTGATTAAAGCACGCAAACAAAAATTTGTCTTCTGGCAAACCATAATCTGAACGTTTATATTGGCAATTAGGATCCCAGACATCTCGATTTTTCTGCTTATAATCATTAACAAAATAACAATGTGGCATATGAAAAATATTTTCCGAATATATATGTGCAAACCGCATTGGAGAGACAAACTCATCTGTCACCATTATAGAAACTGTTTCCTTGCACTGACTTTGTCATTTAAAATGAACATCCACTCTGCAACAAAGCAAACGCTGCAATCTCTGCGTGGGTCGCTCGGCCCAGGTGGGTCGCTCCCCTTGCAACTTCACACTGCGAAAATAACCCAGGTGGGTCGCTCTGCCCAGGTGGGTCGCTCGCGCCCATGTGGGTCGCTCGAGCTACAAAACTCTTCCACGCAGTTTTAAAACTTGAAATCGGCCCTCTAACTCCAAAACTCGATTTGCATGCGGTAGATTGGTAACAATGAAACTTGCTTGGCTTTTATATATGATACAAATATCTTCCACAATCAGATTTTGTTTCAAATCTAATTGAAAACCCATATTACAATGTTTTTGTAATTTCACATTTGGCTTTTTAAATACAATCTTCTTTCGTTTTTCCATGCTTTTCTGAATCTTGGACTAATGACATTTTGTTGTCTTTTGCAGGGATGTTTGAAGCTGGTGCCACTGAAGAACTATAGAATTTGAAATATTTTGACCACTTACCTATTTATTACCAAAACATATTTGATAATTTCTTCTTCAAAACCCTGTTTTGAAGAAGAATCAATTTCTCATTGATGGCATTCCTGATATTCCTTCTCCTAGCCTGCAAGTGTTATTGAAACATTCTGAAAACAAGCTTTGCAAACATCAATGCTTGGTCGTTGAATTCTTGTTTGGCATTAACTGTATCTTGAGCGAGACTTTAGCCGTACTGTCTGAATTGGACTGCGACGGAGGACTTGAGGAAAATGAGTCTAACGTGGCTCAATAGGGATAACGGTAAAGCATATGGAGAGTACAAAGAACCGCGAGCTTGGGGAGAAACGGAGACAGTTTCTCCATCCATTGGGCTATGGAAATCATGATCAACTTTTCAGCTTGAAAAGCTAAGTGAAATGATTTGAAAATTTGACTTGGCAAGCTCAAGCTAAGCTGCAATGAAAGCTGGAACGAAATGCGCATTTGGGCAGCATTTATTTACGAATCTCCACACCTACTTTCTTTGTATAAAAGCAATAAGATCGGATAATCTTTGAAACGCCAGATTAACCATTCAAGTAAACATGAGAATGATGCCGCTTGAGAATGCTTCCACCAGATCACAGATGTAATTGCTGGCAGCCCTTCATGCACGTAATGAATCTGGCCACGGAAAATACAGCCTGATCTATCAATCAAACTGAAAAATGTGTCCATGTATGCCGCAATAGGATCACGGAAACTGGACTCTGTTGGCTGCCCCAACTCTGTGATGCATACTTCCAGCTGCACACTGTCAATGTAAACAACTGTAGGCCATTCTATGATATCTTGTTTCGAATGAGGAAGGATTTCCAAGAACTTTTTAGGGTCTTGAAAATCATATGACTGAATCTGCTCATCTAAACATTGAATCTCCTTTTCAAGTTTTTCAACAACTAACTCACAGAAACCTGTTTTAGTTTCAAGAGGGAACTTTGGAGATTTCAAACATTGAAACAAGACACTGAAAAATTCTTCATTAATTTCAATATCTGCTAACCAATTTCTAGCATCTTCTACAGCTTCAGAAAGTGCAGGGTTTTCCACATACCCTACCATTGCATGAGTGGATCAGCGAGCATTGGAATCTCTGGATCGAGCTGGAGTCGCCGGGTGAAAGTTTCAGCCTTCATATGTGTCTGACTGCTGTCCACCATCAGCATCAGATCTGCAACTGTGTTATCCTTTACCGGGGAAAGATCGTTCCCCAGTATGGTCGCCACTATGTTAGCGCTCGAATCTGCCACAGGCTGAAAGAGGCGAGGCTCGAGGCAACATCAAACCAACCTTAGCCTCGTAGCTAGCCCTACGAGGACAGGAGAGGGCTCTCTCCGGGTCTATCTCGGCAAAAGGATCTTCAAGGGGCTGAGATGACCGATAAGGAATGCTAATTTTAGGCTAGTAAAGAGATATGAATGAGGTTTTTAATAAAATGATGGGGTTTTTCTGGGCTGCATGGGGCAAAGAACAGCTTGAACAGAGAAATATAATCAAAAACACAGATTGTCTCCTCAGGCAAGGTAGGCAAGAAAATTTAACATCAAATTGAGATTAAATGGAATGGCAAGACTGTTGAGGAGCCGACAAGGGCATAGAGGATGAATCCTTGTCGAACAGAAGAAAACATTAAATATGAACAAATTTAAAGGCAGAGCATACCAAATATGAATTCTACCTTAACACTTCATTTGTTCAATTGGAAATGATCATGAAATGACATGAACACATAACAGGCTACATATGAAACAACAGAAGACACATATGTTAAATTTCAAGCCACAGGAATCTCAGAAGCCAGCGCTGGGTATTTTCATTAAAATCTCTGTCAAGATCTATACAATGAAGCTCTGTTCTCCTACACTCGCCCTCAGAACTCTCTCCCCTTCCCTTTTCTTTGTACAAAAAATTATTTTTATAAACTATTCTAAAACAAAAACAACAGATCGACCCAACAAATCAGGGCGCTGTTTGAACTGAAATTACAAAAAATTAGAAAAGAGAACAGCTTTCTATTTTAAAATAATACAATGTCCCTCTAAAAATCCTCTGATGACTAATAAACATGGAGCGCAGATCTTTTTGATTTCTGAGGTCTTGAAATAGGAAATTGGTTCCTATTTTTCTGTTGCGGTTGATATCTTCATTCTAATTTTGTCTTTCAGTTTCAAACTCCAAAATAGTTTCCATATGGCATGCCTCTTTAATTCATCATTTTCATTTGAGTTTCTCAATTAAAACCAAACTCACGCGGTTTTAAATTTGCCTGCCTGGCCATTATTTCGCGCCATCTGGCTTCCTAAATGAAAACCTTTCTAACTAACTTGATTAACAAACTAATGATCATAAGGACATTCAGTATTATTCTCAGTAACTTTGAAGGGCTGTGATGCTCCCCCGAGCAGTATAAGTTCTACATCTTATAATATGCCCTATCCAAATTCCGCACCCATCGAGCAGTATCAAACAGAGGACATGTCAACCTTACTGCTCTAAGTTTAGCTGTGAGTGCTTGAAGTACGACGGAGGTGAGCCAGACGAGAAAAACGACTATCTCTCTTGCATGCCGCTAACTACCATCTCTTCTCCCAAACCTGTTGCCAAACACAGAGATCCAGCAACACGTGTGGCCATCTTCTCGGGCGGAAGAATGATCATAGGTAGACCACCCCAGGGAATATCAATTCCAGTGGTATGAGCATTGCATAAGGGCGTATCAAGGAAAAGATCTGTCAAAGCACTACGACGAATATGTTCATGTTTTGCAGCTACATCAGTGAAAATAGTTTGATCAGGTCGAACGCCCTGGGTAGCAGCAAATGCTCGCAACCGATTCTCTCCGGCTGCAGGAAACCTTAGAAGCCACAAGGCACTATTTGGTACACGTTTCAGAATATTGCACCATGAAATGAAGATATCCGGATCCATTTTGTACAACTGATTAAAGCACACAAACAAAATTTATCTTCTGGAAAACCATAATCTGAACGTTTATGTTGGCAATTAGGATCCAAGACATCTCGATTTTTCTGCTTATAATCATTAACAAAATAACAATGTGGCATATGAACAATCTTTTCCCAATATATATGTGCAAACCGCATTGGAGGCGATCTAAAATGAAACTGGGCGCTCAAATCGACTTTCTGGACTTCTGTTGGCGAGTGGGTCGCTCACCTCTGAGTGGGTCGCTCTGCCCAGGTGGGTCGCTCACCTTGTAACTTTACACTGCGGAAATAACCCAAGTGGGTCACTCTGCCCAGATGGGTCGCTCGCGCCCAGGTGGGTCGCTCGAGCTCCAAGTGGGTCGCTCTGGTTGTATTTTGCACTGTGAAAAACGCCCAAGTGGGTCGCTCTTGCCCAGGTGGGTCGCTCGGCCTCCAAACCCTGTCAACGATTCTGTAACTTGTCTTTGGCCTCCAAACACACGAATTTGACTTCTGCCTTGCAGCTCTTTTGAAAATGAGATTGTTTGCCATGTTTGCATATGAAATACATATCTCATCAAATCAGATTACTTTTTAAATTTGTTTAACAACCCACTCTATAACCTTTTTGACATTTTGACATTTGGTCTATTAATACAATGCTTTGCTTTGGCTTTTCGATGCTTTTCTGAATCTTGGACTAATAACACTTTGTTGTCTTTTGCAGGGATGCTTGAAGCTGGTGCCACTGAAGAACTATAAAATTTGAAATATTTTGACCACTTACCTATTTATTACCAAAACATATCTGATGATTTCTTCTTCAAAAAAGGTTTTTGAAGAAGAATCAATTTCTCATTGATGACATTCCTGATATAAACAGCTACTGATCCTTCTCCTAACTTTTGCCAAATTATTATTAGAGCAATCAAAAACAAACTTTAAGGATCTCAAATAGCGATGATGAAGGTGCTGGCATTTAACTTTGTATATTGGACTGAGACTTTGACAGCTACCTATCTGAATTGGACTCTGACAGAGGACTTGAGAAGACGGAGTCTAACAATTCCTACCTAAAGAAATAAGCTTACCTACTTTTGCTATGAAGCAGGCTGCGAGCAAGTGTGTTTCTTGCCCACTGCGCAAGTTCTTACCTTCCGTCTTTAATACCCAATTCTTTGCAAGTAGAAGAAAATCAACTGTGCATCACTCCTTTAAAATGGAATACACTCTCCCCGGCAATGATGCCAAAATTTTGGGTCATATAAAGGTATATTTTGAACACCTAATTAGCTTTCATACAATATTGAGAGGTAAATCCCTACTGAGGCAGGAGGCGATCACTACTATTGACAGAGGAGATCTGTATGATCACGAAATGTTACGATGCAAGTTCCTAGTTACGAATGAAAAGACCAAAGATGGAGGCCTACCTAGAATCCAATGCTACGATCTGAAGAAGAGAGCTTTCCCGTTCCTCAGCCTCGGCAGATCACGATCTTCCACGATCTCCGTGGATGGACACCTGCACATGCAAGAAACAAACAGATACAAGCATAAAATCTAGCATACGCAAATAAATATCAGCCAGAAAGGATACTACTCATATTAACATAATTGAAAACAGAGTGGAACCATAATCGTAATTATTCATTAAATAACAATCGAAAGAGATTACAACCAATGTTCTGACGTCGTGGTCTCCTTGGGATGGGTCTCCAGTCGTTCATGTCTAAAAGAGCTCGCCAGGGAAAGGGCAAACCTCTCTGGAGTCTCTCGACGATAGTCTCCTTACTTGAGTCGGCCTTAAGGGAAGAAAGAGGGCTGTTACAGCACGAAGGCTCTTGGGAATTTGGAGATTCAAAGCTTAGGCACTTCAAGACTAGCTTGCCATGGAATTGAGCAAGCTTTTATAGATGGGGAAGGAGGGAGTTGGGATCCCTATTATTGTGGGATTGGGCCTATCAACAAGGAAGGTTCCATGGGAGGTGGAAAACCACTTCCCTTCCATGGAATTCCCGCAGCCAAACCTCCCAACTCAAGATAGGCAATGGTTTCTGAGTTTGTTGAAACACAACTTCCGCCATCTTTATTTAAAAAACAATCCTTAAATTGGCTGGCGCGACTACTGCTCTGGGACAGAGCGCCAGTTGGCGCGGCCTCTTTGTAGGATTTTCCTCATTGGCGTGAGTGATGAACTGTCTGCCCGCGCCAATGCAAAAGGAGATGTTTTCATGATTTTTTGCAAGGAGATGTCTTTAGGGCAATTGAAGCTCATGCTTAGAGGAATGCATTGATGATGTTTTCAAGGCATGATAATGTTCACAGGTCACAAAATGGGTCCTCCATTGTGCGGGACGGGGAATGGTAGGGACGATGACAAATTATTGTATAACAATTAATTATCAATCTGGGAGCGACTTTTTATTTCAAGAGTGTACTCTATCTGAGGCTGCAATTAACTAAGAGTAATGCTATGAAGATGTAGTACAGAATGCTGAAATACAAGAGTAAATGGATGTTTGTAAATAAATCTAATTACAGGAACATAAATGAAAATTCTTTGAAATATTAAGTACATCAATCTGCAAGCCATCGATCAGGGATACAGTAGCAGTAACTCTTTCCCTTAGAAATCAATGCAACTAAAATCATACTGAGGCAAGATAACCAATCTGGAAACTTGGAAGAAGTAACTAGTCTTCTCTATAGTTGGTGGCCTTCTTCTGAAAGCAATAGAAATGAACTCAAACTACTTGCTGATAAAAATAACTGAAAATAACTTCCTCTAATAACAAAATCTGGAAAGGAACAACAACTTATAATTCCTGTGCATAAAAATTGTAACCCATCTATCTGCTAATCTAAAGTTGTGAATAAAAAATGAACAATAAACAGAAATGGAACAACAACATGAATTGAACAGCAATTATAATTTTAACACAATCAAACAACTAATCTCCATACTCCAATCATGTCGACAGCCAATACTACACAACAGCCAATTATAACAAATCATAAACCAATGGAACAACAACTAGAATCAAATATAGAACAACAAAGCTTTATAATGATGGCAAGGCAAATAAACAATGAATGCACTTATTGCAAAGGATAAAATAGAAATGCAATTCGTTAATGAATCTATATTCAATTCAACAGTAGTCAATCAACTCTGCAATCAAAATAAACATTAAACACAGTTTCACACAACTGTAAGAAAAGTTTAAGAATACAAACAATAAGGTAATTCCACCAGAGCCAGGCCCTTAGTGCCAGTGAAATACTGCTGGGCTACTTCAAAACTTAAGAGATAAAATGAAACATGTCTTTGATATTAATCAAACATAAAGTATTACAGAAACTGTTCTCTCAAAGCCGAGAGTCAATAAACATAATATTACAAAGGAAATGTTTTAATATGAGAACTTTCCGATTGACCCCTTGATCACTAAAGAACATTGCTTTATATATTAGACCCTGATGGAAAAGACAAGGAATAAGATGAGTTTGAACAACGATCCCTCAGGATCAAAGGATCCTGAGGGATTCGCTCCCCTTCGTTTAGTTATCATCTTGTTTACTTTGACCAAAGCCGAGCTATCCCCTGCCTTTTCTTGGCAATGCGTTCAGATCTCCTTGTCTTTGGCCGGATGTGGTTTAACGCTGATGGAGCAGCAGTCACATTAATCTCATCCTCACCTTTGGTACAACTGTTCACTTCATCTAATTCCTGTTTTTGTCAACAAAAAACAACATTTAGTCACCTTTTTACAATAAACATAAACCTTTTCAATTCTACCATAATTCCTATAATAAATTACCTTCCCAAGGTAAAAAGGAGTATGTCTATAGTAAAATAATGAGAAAACACACAATAATTTCATACCTTTTTCACTGCCCAACACCGAGTTTGTTCTTCTGTTTGTTATTCACTTCGACTTGGGATTATCACGCTTGTTGCACGCATTACTCAATACTTTTCCCACATTCACGACTTGCCCCACATTCATGACTTGACCTGCTTAGCATTGAGTACTCAACCCAAATGTGCACGACTTGACCCAACATGTTCACGACTCTGCCCAACACATTCATGATTCTGCCTTTGTTGTTTTGCTACCTTTGCTCCTTTTCTACCTTAACTTCCTTTGCTTCTTCGCTACCTTGGCTACCTTTGTTGCCTTTTCATTTTTGTTGTGTTTTCTCCTTTGTTGCCTTTGCTCCCTTTATTTATTTTCTTCCTTAACTGCCTTTGCTTCATTTTATTCTTTGTTGCCTCTACTACATTTGCATTTTTTTTTCCTTTGCTCCTTTGCTACCTTTGTTCCTTTTATGCCTTAACTGCCTTTACTGCCTTTCCTCCATTGATTCTAAAGTTGCTCCTCTCTAATCCTTTTCCTTTGTTGATGGTATAATGCTGCTCCTTGCCTCTCTGCTGCTCCTCTGCCTCTCTTTTATGCTTTCTTACTGCATTCTTGCCTGATATTCTTCTTTTCCTCATTGTCGCTGCTTCTATGCTCCTTTGCCTTAATGATAGTTCAGGTGTTGCTCCTTTGTGCTCCTTTCCCATCAATGAAAATATTTCTTATAGATCATATATTATTGCTGATGGTCAACAATGACCAGGCACAAGAAGGTTGTGCATTATTCACCTGGCGACTCCAGTGTTGAAGAATCCAAGGTTCATAGTTTTAATGGCGACTCCACTTTTCAAGAACCGGTAATTTGAATAGAATTCTTGGTGACTTCATTGTTTTCGAGATAAGTTCTACTGCAAGAAAAAATACTGGGTATTCTCTTATGGATTGATCTCAAATCCCTAGATTTCCAAATCCTATTCCTTATTTTGATTGGTTTACACATCTTCCCATATTCAAAGATGAAGAGAAAGATGATGTTGATCTGAATTTAGTAAAGTTTCATGTACATGCATGTAGACTGAGAGTTGTGTCTCCTGAATACTGTCTCATGAATTATTTTATGGCTACTCTTGATGATAAAGCTAGGGTATGGTATTAAAGGTTACAAGAAGGAATTTTATGTTCCCTTAAATATTTGCATAAGATGTTCTCCAAACATTATGTGAAGTCTAATCTTTCTTTATCTCTCTTAAAAATTTGTAGTGATTATAGTGAAGGTTTTACTACATATCTTGAGAGTATTGATGATATCGAATGTATGAATGATGAAGAGATCATTGAAGCCTTCTATGATTCCTCCCTTCAACAACAATCTGAAGAATCTAGTCACTTTGATAGACAAGATCATGTTCAACACATAGTAGCTTCCCCTTTTCTTGAAGATGAAATAATTTTGCATCTTGATAGTCAAATGAAACCACATGAAATAAATCAGCATGTTGATGAAAAATTATATTCTCTTTTTCTTGAGATGAAAGAAGATATTCAACATCCTTGTGAATATTTAGGAGGGAAAGAAGACAATTACTATTTCATCCAAGGAAAACAAAGAGTACTTCCTGCTTTGAATAAATATGAGATGGATAAACTCCTAAAAAGTCATGTTACAGCGCAAGCTAATGTAGGTTTATAGTGTTCACATAGTCAAGAATGTGTTAGTGAAACTTTTTCCATTATTGAAATTGAAAATATGAGTTTAAATGATGACAATAATGAAATTGATGAAACTATAGAGGAAATTGTTGAGAGTAAGCCAATTTAAGATGATGATTTCCCGCAACAAGATCGGCTAACAGAGATCATTGTCTTTCATGAAGAGGATAGCGTTGTCATGTTTAACAATATTGAAGAATTTTTTCTGTTCGAGGATGATTTAGAATATGAATTTGAAGAGTGTGAATCTAATATAGACAGTATGCCATAGATAGAATTAGATTTCCCCATGCTTGAGGAATTTACAGCCAATACTTAGACATCAGAAAGTCATACTTCCCTATGCTCTCCTATGGATCAACAACCAAGTGTTCTTTCAGATCAGAATGAAGTGTGTGATTGTGTTTTTGTTGAATGTCAAGACAAGGTAACATTTCATATTTTTTTAGATCGTTTTACTGATTTGTTACAGTTAGCAGGGAAGATATATTTTCTTGTTTTCATGGACCTGAAGCACATGTTCAGTGGACACTTGGAGTGGCCTAGTTTTTGTTTTTTCTATCTGCTTGAGGAAAATGAGAGCAGAATTTTAGTAAGTAGCCATCTGCTAGATTGGTTACACTAGAAATATCACTTAACATGTTTATACATATGTCTTCAGCGGGAAAGTGGTTTTCATCAGGATTTGAAGCCCTCAAGTCTCGGTGATATTTTGCAATCAATAAGTTTAGTATGTTTTATTTAAGTCAGTATTGAGTCAATTTTCAGCCAACTTTGAGTTTGTCTTGAGTAAGTCTATTTCATTTAAGTTATAAGTTTTCACTCATGTTTATTAGTTTGAGTTTTTAACTGTATTGGCCAAATAGATAAGGCTTGCTGGTCTATAGTGTTCTTGACACCTCTTTCAGAGCTTTCATCCCCAATAAGGCCGATGTTATTGTCAGTATTTGCATCCTGCCATCAGTGATCAAAATTCCTCTTTTCATATCATGTTAGGGTCTCATTAAGAAATTTTTGTCATTTCACTAGATCATCATTCCAAAATTTACTCACTGATGGTAGCCCTAAAATAAAAAAATTTCACTTTTCCTAAGTTTCCATTACTTGCTGGCTCATTTTCATAATTTATTGAATGTACATCTGTCATGAGATCATACCACCTTTTCAGTCATTTCATCATGAATTCCACTCAGTCAAAGTTTTATTAGGTTTCTAGGGTTTTTCAAGGTTTCATTAATACTCCATTTCCATTGCATAAGAGAAGCATGCAAGAAAGTGATCCAATAACTTCCCTTTACCATGTAAAGATGATTTCTAAGGAGTAATTTTATTTCAAGATGTAATTTTTATTTCAAAATGTAATTTTTATTTTCCATTATGTAATTTCATGTCACGCAATTTGTAATAAGTTCATGGTTCCCAAGCTGCCAACCCAAAGTTCCACATGCCAACAAAGCATAAAAATTCAAAATGCAAAAAGTTATAAATCATCAAATGATGAATGTGTAAATAATGAAGTCAAAAAGAGAAAAGGTATAGTTTGAAAGTGTAAAGTGAAAGAGAAGAAAAGAGAAAGTGGGTCCCAAGACCCAAAACATCAAATTCATCAAGTACAAAGACCACCATATGACAAAGAAGAAGCTCATTTGCTATTGTAACCATTGAGCTCGCACTCCCTCCACTCAAAAACCCAATTTGCAGGGTGAAAATTTGAGTTTTCGGGTGGTGCTGCATTTTTTGAATAGGTGTTACTCTTTTGGATAGCAGTGCTGTGTTTTTTTGCTGAAGGGCGATGCGCTTCTGGGTAAGGCACTACGCTTTTACCCAGTTTTCCCAATAAGAACCAAAACTCTTCCAAAATACCTCTAATCCTCCCTCAAATTCTCTTATAATCTTTTTTCAAGTAAGTAAGACCATTTTATCACCTTCGTGCATTCCTAAATATCAATTTCATGGTGTTTTTTATTTCATGAAAAATTGGCATTTTGTCTAGTTGAAAACCCTAATCCCATCTCCTCATTCCCAATTTGATGCCCATAAACCCTGCATTCCCTTTTTACATCACTGTAAACCCTATCCATACCCCTACAACACTATATCCCTTTCCCTAAATCCCTATTCCATTAAACCCTAAGTCCTAGGTATTTTAAATTTCCTAGGCACCCATACCCAAAACCTATAATAAAATTATCATTTCTAATTCCTTTAGAATTTTAACCCTCTATCACCTCCCAAAGTCCAATAACCCCTTCCCCCATCTCCCTAATTTTTCCCAGACCTATCCCCACTCCAATTTCCTCATCCCTAGGGTTTCTAGATCAAAAACACCATGGAAGAAGATAGAGAAATATCGCTTGAAAGGGTCAAAATACATCTTAAGAAGCTCCTCCAAAAGGAAAAAAAGGACAAAAATATTCTTAGAAACATGTCAAATAGGTATATCACAAGAAATCAAATCTGTAGCATCAAACTCAAGCAATTGCAGGAGAAACATAAGCAAACCCTAGCTAAGAAAAAGAAGAGATACAAGCTTGAAATCCTTGTAGAGGAATCCCTCATTTCTTAGAACACTTCATCAGGCTTCCATAACACAATTTTGAAGAAATTTTGGGCAAGTTTTGATTTTTTTTTTAGTTTTTGCACATTTTGATAGTTTTTGCACTATTGCACTCTCAAAAGCCCAGTGCCCTAGGCACTGCGCTTTTTCTCGGTACCTCCAATGATAAAACTAAAGGAACCATTAGATTCAGAATTCCAAATAAAGTCACCCTAGAAAATTTTCTAAGATTTTTTGGGCCAACTGGTCAGTCAAAAAGTCAAAAAACACCTCAAAAACCATATTTTTGCCTTGTTTTTGAGGCTGCTGCTGTGTTTTTGACCAACATTAGGAGATTGAACTTTTGGAGACTATATTAGACAGGAAAGGATTTATAATGATCTATCCTGAGCTCAATTTGGACACACGTAACCCCTTCAAAAGTGGAGCTGAAGTTGGTGATGCACTTTTAACACTAGCGCTGCGCTTTTTACCAATTCTCTGTGTTTCCTGAAATTTGCAAATTTTCTGAGTTTTCTCAGTTTCAACTTGGAAAATGATGTTTTTACCAATGTAATTCACAGATGTAAATGTAAAATCATGTTTTTAGGTTACCAAGGGGTAGATACATTAGGTAAAAACTCTTGATGAGATGTAATGAATCAGTTTCCAAAAAGTGAGGGATGAGTCAGTTTGACCTCCCTACACTCTAGGTATGTAGTTCAGCTTTTGGTGGAACAACTCATCAACTTAGAGATTTGACCTCTAAGGTTGGGAGAAGTAGTTTGATTTCTATATCTTTCACTTCTTGACTCATTTCAGAGGGATGTGGTTGGATGTTGTTGCATTGATGAGAGACTCTAGTGTAATTAGTATTTGGCAAGAATTTAATGAAAGAGTTGCAACTATTTCTTAGGGATACCAGTGGTATGGAAATTTAACATTGTTTCTTATTTTGTTGCATATGTATGAATGTTTTGTACTCTCCATGATCCATTTCATTTATATTATATGTTTATTTTCAAGTTGATAAGAATAATACATCTTCTATGCCCTGTTTTGGGAAAATCTTCTTAGTTTGTCTCATTTCTTCATTTTAGAAAGAATACATGCATTGCATTTCTCTTTCTAGAACCTCATATGTTTGATCCATCTCACTCAAAAAAACCTAAAGTGTTATCCTTCCTACCTACCTTGCCCCATTGAATGGACTGCAATCCTAATCTTAGTTGCTTTGACCTAGCCTCTTTGACCTAATTCACCCATCTAGCAAAACCAATTCAGATAAAAAAAACCCATGTACTCATACCTAGCCTAAAGGCCTAACTCATCCATCCCTCTTGGTTGTGACTCTGTGGAGAGAGCCCCCTCCACTGTGGTAGGGCTAGCTACCAAGCTAAAATATTGGTTTTTGGTTACCTCTGTTTGTATTCCTTCTCAGCCTTAGAGATCTGGTGGCGTGATAACATGAGGAATGTTCTAGAACATAAACAAAAAGAAGATTTCGAGTGGTATTTCTAAATCTAGAGGGATATATAAATCTCCAAGAAAGGTTGTAAAGGTGTGCTGGAAATGCAGAAAGGAAGGGCACTTCAAAAAGGACTACAAATCTAAAGTTCCTGAGAAATGAAATGGATGTGATGATGCTCCCTCTATAGAGGCAAAAACCACCCTAGATGAAGGTGGGGATCTATATTTGGCTTCTTCTTCAAATACACATGTAGATCATGAGGCATGGTTGATTGACTCAGGTGCATCCTTTCACTTCACTCCCCATTGGGAGTGGTTCTATGAGTATGAGAAGTATGATGGTAGTGATGTCTTCTTAGGTGATGATAGTGTTATCACCCAAAAAATTTCAAAACATCATTTGGATAAGGTTAAAAAATTTCATGGATCAAAATAGGGTTTTAGGAGTCAATTTAGGTTTGATCAAGGGAAGGTTTTAGATTTTGTATAGTTTAAATCTCATCTTAAGGTTCAAATAAAGCCTTCTTTAAAGCTCTTTCATGTAAAAAATTCATCATTTTCCATTTGTTTTTCATTTCCCAAATTTTTGTGTCAAAACTATCCAATTAGCCGAGAAGCCACAGTTTCGTAGCACCACCCGTTGAAAAAAGTCGTTTTGCGCTAAAAAAGCACTGATAATTTCATAGCGCAAATTGAAGAAATTACACTACAGGCACTATGAAAGTGCGGTTTTGTAATTGTCTTGTCAGCTGAGTTGGAAAATGTCAGAAATTGTTGGGAAAGGGTAGGATAGAGGCATGTTAAGTCATGTAATGCTAAAACTCGATGTACACACCCACGTCTGCATTCATCATGGTCATTGTAGGTTATGACTGAGGCATCACTTTAGTTATGAGAGGACATTTAAAATTTAAAAATCTTCCCTAATTAGTCATTCTCATTTCCTTTTGCCTCCATTTGAAATGAATGAGCTCTGAGTGTCAAGCCAAATCTGTGGCTGGTTCATACAAAGGTTTTACTACACCCATATCAAGCAAGGATGATTTATTTATCAAGCGAGGCTAATACATTTATCAAGCGAGGCTGAGAAATTTATCAAGCGAGGCTGAGAAATTTATTCAAGAGAGGCTGATACATCCATATCAAGCGAGGCTGGCAGTTTCTCTCAAGAATATGACAGAAGAAAGAAAAATTCACAGAGGAGGACAATGCTTAAGGCATGAACCTGAAGACATAAACGCAATAATTGAAGACCCAGCAGTGATGGAAGCATTCAGAAGAGTAGGTTGCCTACAGTTTTGTGAGAAGTTGCAAGGCTGTCACACAGGTATCCAAGGAATTTTCTATGAATTTCAGTGGAACAACCACTAAAATTAGGATGCTAAGTGTGACAATTACACCAGAGGTCGTTGCTGTCGTTACAGAGATACCAAGAGGTCAAGAAACCTGGTTCAAAGGGTTAAAATTTGATATGGAGCAGTGTAAAGATTTCATGAAGCCTGAGCACACAGACATGGATCTTAATAATGCTATCCCTATAAGCTTCATCAAAGATAACTACTCAAAAATGCTTCTCAACATTCAGAAATATTTTACCTGTGAAGGCATATATCACAAGTTTTATTCATATCATTTCAAATTGCCTCTACATTTCACTGGTAAGATTTCACTTGATTTACCTTTTTATCTGCATAGGAGTCTTGCAAAGATGGCTGATAAGGTGAAAGTAAAGTTTGAAGGGAGTGAATCATCCTTGTTTCATCATGGCTTAATGAAATTATTAATTTTAGATGAAATTCAGAAGATAGGTAGAGATTGTTCATCATTCTTGTTTATAAATGGTTTTCAGTTGGAAACCCTAACTCCCATAAGGAGCCCTAAAGCTAAAGAAGTTCCATCACCACCAGCAGTAGAACCAAGCCAAACTATGGTTGCAAAATCAAAAGAAACTGCAAGAGTGAAGCAAGAAAGAAAACTGAGAAAGGGACAGAGCAAATGAAAATGATTGATACTCCAACTCTCCCACCTAGAAAATAGAGATCAAAGGTTGTCAAAGATGAAAAACAGAAACAAGCTTTCAGCAAAAAGGGGACCAAAAGAGTAACTAGAAGCCAAGCAGTGGCATTGAAAGGAAATACAGTTGCTACAGAACAAAAACCAGTAACTAAAGGGAATCTAGAATATATTCTTCATGCTATTGACATAGAGGAAACACCCATTGTCGAAGCTGAGTTCATTGGGGAAGATGAGCATAAGCTGAAAAACGCCAAGTATGCAATGAGGCTAGAGTTTAAGGGGGAAGATGCAGGTTTCATTTTTCAATAAAGAAAGCCTATGACAAGGAATGCTAGGAAATTAAAGGAAGTCAGCAAAGAAGTTCAAATACCCATTGAGATAGCTAAAGCATCCAAAGAGATAATTGACCTCTCATCACCCACAGTGAAGGATACAATTAGTAAAACAAAAAGGGGAAAGGAGAAAGTGACAGAGAAAACAGAGTTTCAGCACCTTGAGGAAATGTTAAATTTGCCAAATCAGGAAATTGTTGTCATGAAAAATAAATCTAGAAAGCACAGTGTTGAGAAAGTACAGTTTAAAATAATGAAGGCAATGTGGGAAGGACAAGTTGATTCTGCTTCTGAAAATTTAAGTAGTACAGAGCAATTTTTTAAATGGACAGTTCTAGTAATAAAAGGAGCTAAGTTTGTTGGAATAATAAACACTCATATGAGAGCTACTAACAGAAGACTTAGAGACCAAGTGAAGTATTTAGAGAAAAAACTGGAGTTAATTCATGATGAGTTAAACAGTAGAGGCATTAAAATGACAGTCATAGAAGAACCAATAGCTCAACCAAGTGTAAATGAAGAAGGAACCTCAAGAAAGATAAAATGAAGTGGGTTTACAGTTTGTATGATTTGTAAATGCTGAAGACAGGTTATGTTTTGATTTTTTGAGGCAAACATGATTTTCACTTGGAAATTTTTTGAAGAATCTGCATACTCAGCAGTTTCGTAGACATTCATTGTAAAAAAGCAGAAAAGCGCTACGAAATTGTTGTAGCTCCTTTTATTGCTTATTTTGATCAGATTTTAAAGGGTTGAAGACTAAGTTAAGAAATAAATTTTCTATGGAAGATGTATTAAAGGGTAATTAAAATGATTCAAAAAAAAGAATTGATTTTTTGGAGGGTAAAGACTTGAAATGGCAGCACTACAAAAAGCTCTATGAAACTATTGTGTTTTCGTAGTGCAGGACATTACAACATTTTGAACAGTGTTTAAAGAAGTTTTAGATAGCTGGAAGCTAGGGAGGAGTTATGGGACGTGTTAAGCCAACTTCCAACAGCCAAGGACCACAAAATGAAGAGTAAATGATGGTCAGAATGTTGAAAGAATGCAAAAGATCGTATGCCTAAAAAACGGGGTACTGTTTCCTATTTTTGTGGAGGTCAGCAAAGTGGTCATGAAGAAATGAAGCCCATCATCCAAATTTCACGATGTGATGATACACTTGGAAATGTTGCAAATTCAAATAGATAAGGCTGTTATACATAGAAATAAGCATTTTGAGTCCTTTTTGAGATAAGATTGTTAAGTAGGATAAGTGTATTTTTGTAATAAATTTCTTATCTTATGGTTATGAAAGGTGTAAATAGTTAGAAATTTGATGTATCTAGCCTAGAGGCAGACCATCTCATGTTGTAAGATGTCTATTAAAGGCCAAGAGGTTGAATTTGTCAAGGGTTGGACATTTTTGGAAAAATTGTGCTTGTTGTGAGTTGACTGGTTTTCAGCTAATACAGAGATCTTCTACTTGACCAAATTATGATTCAGAAGGAGTTTTAGTGTTTTCCTATTCTATTTGCATATATTATATTTCTCATTGTAGTGGTGTTTATCTATATTACTCAGAATTCATCTATTATATGCTCTGACTTCCTATATAAGTGAACTGACTACATTTTTATAGTTTCATGTGTGTACCTTATGACTAAAACTCTGATATGCCTTAATTTCCATGTTAAGTAGATTGACTGAATTGTTGAATTGATTTGACTCCATAAGCCCAATGTATACATGCTGATGTGATTCTCAGCCTACATCTATCATTTATCTATTTATTACCTAAATAGAGTTAGCCATCTATATTTTTATCCAAATCATTAACCCTTGAGAGAGCCCTCTCAGGCTGAGGAGGCTAAGCCTAAGTCAAAAGATTAGGTTTGAAAATTTTATCACTTAAAAAAAGTTTCAAAACATCATTTTATGAGTGGCTGCTGATCAGACAACTTCAGTGTAACTATTTCAAACCAATCTTGTGACTGAGGGTTAGCCTCCTCAATTTGGGAGGGCTCTCTCAAGTGTTAATGATATGGAATAAAGATATAGATGGCTAACTCTATTTAGGAAATAAACTAGTTATGATGAATGTAGGTTGAAAAGATCAGAGCTTAATACCATTGGGCTATGGAGTCAATGAAAGGGATCTGAATAACAAGGTTTTACTTGTGGAAGCCGAGGCTTGTAAATATTTCAATGAAAGAGCAAGACATATAGGAGGTTTTCAATAGCTTGAGGTTCAAAGGAAGTTAGAGTGTATGATACATGAATTCTGAGTAACGAGACATCAAGACATTGGAAGATAACTATTAAGAGATATAAATCATGTCTTAATACTTAAAGGAAGTCAGAGCATGAACAATCATGACTTATAAGTAATAAGCATTAAGACATTGAAGAAAACCTTTCAAAATATAGGACAAAAACTCATTGAAATATAATAATAATCTCAAGTGAAGAAAAGTTGTGTTGTTACTGTATATAGCAGAAACTCCAATAGATTTACAATCAAATAGTCTTCTGAGATAACAAGATTAGGAATTTACATCATTGCCATGTGTATCATCACATGGTCGAATTTGGATGATGGGCTTCATTTCTTCATGACCACTTTGCTGACCTCCACAAAAATAGGAAACAATACCCTGTTTTTTAGGCATAATATCTTTTTCATTATTTGAACATTTTGACCATCATTTACTCTTCATTTCGTGGTCCTTGGCTGTTGGAAGCTGGCGTCTTCATCATCTCAATATACTTTTACTTCATATCAATAGAAAGAAACTTTGAAAGTTTAATCATTTTGGGCATAACTACTATACTAAGGTTACAACTCTCAACCTCTTCATCATCAACTTGTATCTTAGGGGATTTAAAAACATCATTTTGATCAAAAAAAATTTCAAGAGATATGAGTAGCTTTGGTATGGAATTATTCTTTAGCTGCAAAAATTTAGAATTTCCTTTAAATTTAGTAAACATATTTTGTTGATCTACTTGTATATTTTCAAACTCTTCCTTCAGCTCAATAAAGTTCTTCACTTGTTGGTCATCCTAAAAAAATTTCCAATGAGTAATATTATCAGGGATAGCTGGTCTATGGTGGACTTCAACCTCATATTTTTCAGTGGAATGTATGGGAATAATGAAAATACTTGCAGAGAAAGCAAGAGAATCAACAATGGAGTTTTGGTCTCTAGTTTTGGCAATGAATGAATAAGCTTGAAAGTTTTCCAACATGTCCAAAACTAATTTTCTATATGCCCTCATCCTTATATCCTTTATTTGATAAATGCCTTCAACTTGTTTAATGACTAATTCTGAATTTCCAAAAATAGAAATGTTTTGAGCCTTCATTCTTTTCAAAACTTCTAAGCCCAAAAGCAAGGATTCATACTCATCCATGTTGTTGATTGAGAAGAAAATCAAGAAATGGTTTGATGCCAAAATCATTGTCCTAATCAGATTCTCAAATTGGCTTGCAAACATGGTTCTAGTTAGGAAAAAGAGTGGAGAAATCAGAATATGTATTGACTTCAGAAACTTGAATAAAGCCTCTCTGAAGGACAACTATCCTCTCCCAAAGATGGACCAAATTTTGCAAAATATTGTTGGTTCTCAAAGGATGTATATGCTTGATGGTTTTTTAGGATACAATCAGATCCTTGTACATTCGAACGATCAAGAGAAAAAAACCTTTACTACACCATGGGACACTTTTATGTATGCCAAGATGCCATTTGGTCTCATGAATGTAGGAGCTACCTTTTAGAGGGAAATGGATATTTATTTTTCTGAAGAGAAGGACAAGATGGTGGTTGTTTATCTTGATGACATAATAGTCTTCTCAAGGAGGGAAGAAGATCACTTGAAACACCTAGAAAGAATTATGCTGAAGTGTAGAAGGTTTGGCATCTCTCTAAATCCCACCAAAATTAATTTTTCTTTAACTTCAGGTAAATTAATTGGACACATAATTTCTAAATAAGGGATTAATATTGATCCAAACAGGGTCAATGTAATTTAGAAGGTGTATTTTCCTAGAAGCAGGAAGGAGATTCAATCTTTCCTTGGAAAGGTAAATTGTGTAAGGAGATTTACTCCTAATTTTGCTAAGATTGTGAAGGATATAACAAGGATGTTGAAGAAGGGAGTTGAAATTAAGTGGACAACAGAAGCAAGGAACTCATTTGAAGAGATCAAAAGGGCACTCACTCAAGCACCGATATTGATTAGTCCGGATTTCTCAAAAGAAAATTTGGTTTTTACTTTTGCATCAAAAAATACTATTGCTGGAGTTTTGCTGCAAAAGGGACAACAAGGTATTGAGCAACCCATTTCATTATTTATTAGGACATTAGATAACTCTGAGCTGAAGTACAATATATTAGAGAAACAAGCTTATGCCTCGGTTAAGGCTATCAAAGATTTCGAAATCTATATTTTGCATTCTCATATTGTGGCTTTTATTCCTAATACCGTTGTGAAAGACATTCTTACTCAATTTGATCCTATGGTAAGAGGGGAAAATGGATTGCTAAATTACTGGAGTATGATATAGAGATTAAGCGAACAAAATTGGTCAAAGGAAAAGGCTTAGCAAAGCTGATGGCATAGTCAAAATTTGATTGTCTTGATATAAATTTAATTACAGAAATATCAGAAATTTCATATGAGAAAGAAGAAATAGTCACTATTGAAGAAAAGTACATCACTTCAGATTGGTACAAGGATATTTTTTTTGTCCTACAACATCATAAAGCACCCGCTGAGCTAACAAAGTCTAAGGAAATATTTGTGAAGATAAAATCCTTGAGGTATTGCATTTTTGATAAAAATCTGTTTTGGAAGGATACTGGTGGTATTTTGCTGAATTGTTTGCTAGAAGAGGAGCTTGATAAAGTGATTGAGTTCCAAAAAGGAGATTTTGGAGGTCACCATTATTGGAAGGCCATAGTGAACAAGATTCTTAGAGCAGGGTATTATTGGCCTACAATGTTTAAGGATGTTTACAAAAAAATTGTTGCCTGCAATGAATGCCAGATTTTTGATGGCAAGAAGAAGCTTGTACCTTTACCTTTAATGCCTATCTATGTGGAAAAGCCATTTCAACAATGGGGGCTAGATTTTATTGGGGAGATTCATCCATCATCATCAGGTCAGCATCGTTGGATTCTCACAGTGACTGATTACTTCACCAAATGGATTGAAGCAATCTCGACTAGGAAAGAAAATGATTCTGTGATTATTTCTTTTTTGGAAAATAATATTTTTTCTAGGTTTGGTTGCTCCATGAAGATCATAATTGATAATGCACATGAATTTAAGTCTAAGAAGTTGATCAATTTCTGTCATCAATATCATATTACGCTTGGGCATTCCACTACATATTATCTACAAGGGAATGGTCTTGTTGAATCTTCTAACAAGAGCATTGTGAGGATCATTAAAAAGGTGTTGCAGGAAAATAAGAAGCCTTGGAATTTGAAGCTAAAGTATGCCTTATGGGTTGATAGGATATGCACAAAAAGGTCAATTGTAACTTCACCATATGAGCTAGTATATGGAGCTGAAGCCATTTTTCCTACATCATTAGGGGTACCTGTCATGAAGCTGATTCAAGGATTAGAAGAGGAACCAAATGCAGTTTAGAGAAGAATCAATGAGTTAATAGCTCTACAAGAGAAGAGGGATTGAGTTTATAACAACAATCAACAATCTCAAAATATAATCAAGAGGACATTTGATAAGAAGATCAAGGAGAAAAGTTTTCAAATTTAGGATGAATTGTTGAAATGGGAGGCTAGAATTGAAGAGAAAGGAAAACATGGTAAGTTTGAGAACTTGTCGAAAGGTCCTTTAAAAATAGCTACTTTCCATGGAAACAATACTTGCATACTGCAAGATATGGATGGAAAATCATATGCTGGAGGACCTGTCAATGGCAGGTTTTTAAAGCATTACTCTTCCTAAAATCCGTTGATCATTCATATCACTATATATATTCCATTTTATGAGTTTTTCTGCTAATAATGGCAAGCTAAATTAGCAAGCTTGAGCCCAAGGTGAAGGCCATTAGAGCTTGAGGAGAAAGCTTGGAAATTTCAAAGTTTTTCTGTTTTGGTCAAGAAAATGGATAGTAGCATTGGAACTACTAGTTCTTAGTGTACCAAAGGGGCACACTATCCCAAGTGGAGCCACTGTTATCACCCAAAAAATTTCAAAACATCATTTCGACAAGGTTACAAAATTTCATGGATCAAAATAGGGTTTTAGGAGTCAATTTAGGTTTGATCAAAGGAAGGTTTTAGATTTTTTATAGTTTAAAGCTCATCCAAAGGTTCAAATAAGGCCTTCTTTAAAGCTCTTTCAAGTCAAAAATTCATCATTTTCCATTTTTTTTCATTTCCCAAAGTTTTGTGTCAAAACTGTCCAATTAGCCGAGAAACCATAGTTTCATAGTGCCACCCGTTGAAAAAAGTCATTTTGCGCTATGAAAGCGCTGATAGTTTCATAGCGCAAACAACAAAAATTACACTATATGCACTACGAAAGCGCGGTTTTGTAACTGTCTTGTCAGTTGAGTTGGAAAATGACAGAAACCATTGGGAAAGGGTACGATAGTGGCATGTTGAGTCATGTAATGATGAAATTCGATGTACACACCCACATTTGCAGTCATCATGGTCATTATAGGTTATGAATGAGGCATCATTTTGGTTATGAGAGGATATTTAAAATTTCAAAATCTTCCCTAATTAGTCATTCTCATTTCCTTTTTCCTCCATTCGAAATGTGTAAGCTCTGAGTGGAAATCCAAACCTGTGGCTAGTTCACACAAAGGTTTTACTACACCCATATCAAGCGAGGCTGAGAAATTGATTCAAGCGAGGCTAATACATCCATATCAAGCGAAAAATTCACAAAGGAGGACAGTGCTTAAGGCATGAACCTAAAGACATGAAGGCAATAATTGAAGATGCAGCACTGATGGAAGCATTTAGAAGAGTAGGTTGCCTATGGTTTTGTGAGAATTTGTAGGGCTATCACACACAGGTATCCAAGGAATTTGCTATGAATTTCAATGGAACAACCACTAAAGTTGGGATGCTAAGTGTGTCTATTACACCAGAGGTCATTGCTGCCATTACAGAGATACCAAGAGGTCAAGAAACCTGGTTCAAAGGGTTCAAATTTGATATGGAGTAGTGTAAATATTTCATGAAGCCTGAGCACACAGACATGGATCTTAATAATTTTATCCTTGGAAGTTGCTTCAAAGATAACTACTCAAAATTGTTGCTCAACATTTAGAAATATTTTACCTGTGAAGGCAGATATCACAAGGTTTATTCATATGATTTCAAACTGCTTCTACACTTCACTGGTAAGATTTCACTTGATTTACCTTTTTATCTACATAGGAGTATTGAAAAGATGGCTGATAAGGTGCAAGAAAATTCTGAAGGGAGTGAAACATCCTTGTTTCATCATGGCTTAATGAAATTATTAATTTTATATGAAATTTAGAAGATAGGTAGAGATTGGTCATAATTCTTGTTTAAAAATGGTTTAGAGTTGGAAACCCTAATTCCTGCAAGAAACCCCAGATCTAAAGAAGTTCCATCACCACCACCAGCAGAACCAAGCCAAACTTTGGTTGCAAAACCAAAAGCAACTGCAAGAGTGAAGCCAAGAAAGAAAACTGAGAAAGGGCCAAAGCAAATGCAAATTCTTGATACTCCAAGTCTCCCACCTACAAAACAGAGATCAAAGATTGTCAAAGATGCAAAACAGAAACAAGTTGTTAGCAAAAAGGGGACCAAAAGAGTAACTAGAAGGCAAGCAGTGGCATTGAAAGGAAAGACAATTGCTATAGAATACATCCCAGTAACAAAAGGGAATCTAGAAGATATTCTTCATGCTATTGACATAGAGGAAACACCCATTGTCCAAGCTAAGTTCATTGGGGAAGATGAGCATAAGCTAAAAAGGCCAAGTATGCAACGAGGCTAGAGTTTGAGGGGGAAGATGCAGGTTTCTTTTTTCAAGCAAGAAAGCCTATGACAAGGCATGCTAGAAAATTAATGGAAGTCAACAAAGAAGTTCAAATACCCACTAAGATAGCTAAAGCATCCAAAGAGATAATTAACCTCTCATCACCCATAGTGAAGGATACAATCAACAAATCAAAAAGGGGAAAGGAGAAAGTGACAGAGAAAACAAAGTTTCAACACCTTGAGGAAAAGTTAAAGTTGGAAAATCAGGAAATTGCTGTCATGAAAAAGAAATCTGGAAAGCACAGTGTCGAGAAAGTACAGTTTAAAATAATGAAGGAAATGTGGGAAGGACAAGTTGATTCTGCTTCTGAAAACTTAAGTAATATAGAGCAATTTTTCAAATAGACAGCTCCAACAATAAAAGAAGCTAAGTTTGTTAGAATAATAAACACTCATCTGAGAGCTACTAATAGAAGACTTAAAGACTAGGTTAAAGATTTAGAGCAATAGCTGGAGTTAATTCATGATGAGTTAAAGAGAAGAGGCATTAAAATGACAATCATAGAAGAACCAATAGCTCAACCAAGTGTAAATGAAGAAGGAACCTCAAGAAAGATAAAATGAAGTGGGTTTACAGTTTATATGATTTGTAAATATTGAAGACAGGTTATGTTTTGAGTTTTTGAGGCAAACAAAGTTTTGACATGGCAAATTTTTGAAGAATTTTCATACTCAACAGTTTTGTAGCGCATTCAGTGTAAAAGAGAAAAAAAGCACCACAAAACTACTGTAGTTGCTTTTCTTGCTTATTTTGATGATATTTTAAAGAGTTGAAGACTGAATTAAGAACTTAATTTACTATGGAAGATGTATTAAAGGGTAATTAAAATGATTCAGAGGAAAGAATTGAGTTTTTGGAGGATAAAGACTTGAAATGGCAGTGCTACGAAAAGTGTTATGAAACTGTTGTGTTTTTGTAGCGTAGGACATTACGGCATTTTGAACAATGTTTAAAGTAGTTTTAGATAGCTGGAAGCTAGGGAGCATTTATGGGACATGTTAAGCCAACTTCCAATAGCCAAGGACCACGAAATGAAGAGTAAATGATGGTCAAAATGTTCAAAGAATGCAAAAGATCTTATGCTTAAAAAACAAGGTATTGTTTCCTATTTTTGTTGAGGACAACAAAGTGGTCACGAAGAAATGAAGCCCATCATCCAAATTCGACCATGAGATGATAAAATTTGCAATGATGTAAATTAAAATATATAGGGTTGTTATAGATAGAAATAAGTTTTGAGTCCTTTTTGAAATAGGACTATTAAGTAGGATAGGTGTCTTTTTGTAATAAATTTCATGTCTTATGGTTATGCAAGGTGTCAGTAGTTAGAAATTCAATGTATCTAGCCTAGAGGAAGATCATATCATGTTGTAATATGTCTATGAAAGGCCAAGAGGTCGAATTTTTCAAGGGTTGGACATTTTTGGCAAAACTATGCTTATTGTGAATTCACTAGTTTTCAACTAATACAGAGATCTTCTACTTGACCAACTTGAGATTTAGAAGGAGTTTTAGTGTTTTCCTATTCTATGTGCATCTCTTATATGTCTCATTTCAGTGGTGTTTATTTATATTACTCAGAATTCATCTATTAGATGCTCTAACTTCCTATATAAGTGAACTGACTGTGTTTTTACAGTTTCATTTATGTACCTTATGAATAAAACTCTAATATGCCTCAACTTCCATGTTAAGTAGATTCAATGAATTACTGAGTTGCTTTAACTCCATAAGCCCAATGAATACATGCTGATGTGATTCTCAACCTACATCTATCATTTATCTATTTATTACATAAATAGACTTAGCCATCTATATTTTTATCCAAATCATTAACCCTTGAGAGAGTCCTCTCAAGCTGAGGAGGCTAAGCCTCAGTCAAAATATTAGGTTTGAAGAATTACATGAAGTTGACTGATCAAGCAGCCTATAAGATCCAATTTTGTGATAACAGATAGGAAGGCCATAATCGTTAGATGTGGAAAAGTAAAGTTGAATATGCAAGGTCTACGGTTTAGAACACTTCCTGGTGTTCTGCATATCCCTGTATTTGCCAGAAATTTGATTTTTGTAAGCAAGATGGATGATATAGGTGTAAAAACAGTGTTTGAGAAAGATACTTGCAAGATGGTTCGGGGAGCACTGGTATTAATGTGGGGAGTTTAGATTGGAACTCTATAAAAGCTTCAGGGTAACACTATTATTGATGGTTGCAATAGTTCTATAGTTCCTAAAAGTGGAGCGAAAAGCCTAGTGGTCTTTGGAGAAAAGACCATGTTATGGCATCAAAGGCTTGGACATATTGGAGAGAAGGGCCTTCGAATATTGCATGGTAATGGTATGGTAGAAGGTATGTCTAATTTCTCTCTCGATTTTGATTTCTATGAACATTGTGTATTTGGGAAGCGAATTAGATGAGTTTTTCTTTTGGTGCTAAGAGGGCGAACAAGATATTAGAGCTTGTGCATAGTGATGTGTTTAGACCTGTGGCGGTTCCATCACTGGGAAAGTCTATGTAATATGTTTCATTCATAGATGACTTCTCAAGGAATTGAAGAATAAATATAAAGTCTTTGACAAATTTAAAGAATTTAAGGCTCTAGTAGAAAATCAAACAAAGAAGAAGATAAAGGTGATGAGGACAGATAATGGTGGAGAGTTTTGCAAGAAGGAATTTGAAGAGTACTGTAAGAAGTGTGGTATAGCATGAAAAAATACTATTCCATACACATCTCAGAAAAATGGAGTTTCAAAAAGAATGAATAGAATGCTGATGGAAAAGGAAAGAAACATGCACAGTGGTACCAGGTTAGGACATGAATTCTGGGAAGAGGCAGTGGAGACTGCATGTTACCTAGTTAACAGATCACCTTCATCAGCTTTGGAGGGTAAGACTCCACATGAGGTATAGAATTGTAAGAAACCCTCTCTTTCACATCTGAGGGTATTTCGATGTGATGCATATGTACATGTTCCAAAGGAAAAAAGGACCATGTTGGATACTAAATCTGAAAGGTGCATCTTTATTGGGTATAAGGATGGTTTAAAAGGTTACAAGCTTTGGAACCTATAAACAAGAAAGGTTGTGTACAACCAATATTTGGTGTTTAGAGAGGTGAAATATGTTGTTAAACATGAATTCCTATGAAAGGAACCTGAGAAGATAGAGTTTGAGATAAAGAAGGCTGAATCAGACTCTACAACAAAAAAATATTCATAAGACAAAGATCCACAAACTCTAGCTGTGAGAAGATCAGTTCGAGAAAGAAGTCAACCAGAAAGGTATAGTCCATTTGATTTATTTTCACATTTTTCTTTAAATATCACTAATGATGATCCCAGAACTGTCAGGGAGGCAGTGGATTCAAAGGATGGAAAACTCTGGAAGGAGGCCATGGTTGATGAAATGGCATACTTGCACAAAAATGAGGCATGGGATCTAGTGGAGTTGCCAACTATAAGGAAGCCCATTGGGAGAAAATGAGTGTTTAAGAAGAAGATGAATGTAGAAGGAAAGGTGGACAAATATAAAGCTCGGTTGGTAGCAAAAGGTTATTCCCAGGTGTCAAGAATTGATTTTGGTGATATTTTTTCTCCTGTTTCCAAGGTTACTTCTACTAAATTACTTTTATCTATTGACGTTGAATTTTATTTTGGGGTAGAATAGATGGATGTGAAGAAAACATTTCTTCATGGGGATATGAAAGAGGAGATCTACATGAAGAAACCTAAAGAATTTACGATGAAGGGTAAGAAAGAATCACTATGTAGGTTAAAAAAGTCTTTGTATGGGTTAAAATAGACACCAAGCATGTGGTATCAAAAATTTGATACATATATATGGGGACTTGGCTTCACCATAAGAAAAGAGTATCACTGTGTGTATTTTAAATTAATTGGTGACCGGGTTATTTATTCGGTCTTATATGTCAATGACATGTTGCTGATTGGAAAAGACAAAGAAATTATCCAAGATTTGAAGACACAATTGTTCTCCAAATTTGAGATGAAGGATATTGGTGCTGCAAACTATAATTTTGGCATGTAAATTAAGAGATGTCAGGCAAAGAGCAAGCTCTGGTAAAACCAGAGGAAGTATGTCGAGACAATATTGCAGATGTTCAATATGAAGGATAGTAAACTAGTGAAGGTTCCTATTCCTGTAGGTGTAAAGATATCTGCTGAACAATGTCGCAAGACACAAGAAGAAGAGGAGGATATGTCCCATGTTCCATATGCAAGTGAAGTAGGTAGCATGATGTATGAAATGGTTTGTACTATAACAGAAATTGCACATGTAGTGGGAGCATTGAGCAGGTTTATGTCAAAACCAGGGAAGTAGCATTGGACAATAGTGAAGCAGGTTTTGAGATATTTGTGTGGCATCAGTGATTATGGTTTGTGCTACCAGGGAAGACCAGGATTGGACAGAGTTTTGGACATCCATGGTTTTGTTGATGCAAACTGGGCTGGAGATCTTGATCAAAGAAGATCTACAAGTGGGTATGTGTTTAGCTTATTTGGAGGTGCAATCATTTGGATGAGTAAAAGACAGTCTGTAGTGGCCCTTTCAACTATAGAGGTAGAATACATGGCAACCACTCATGTAATAAAGGAAGCAGTTTGGTTGCTGAGATTGTGTTCAAGTATGGGGTTGGTGTAGTGAGCTATAAGGATAGAGTGTGATAGCCAAAGTGAAATTTTCATGGCTAAGAACCCTACTTATCATTCAAAGACAAAGCACATTGATGTTAAATATCACTTTGTGAGAGATATGATTGACGATAAAAAGGTGTTGCTAGTAAAGGTAGACACTTTGAAGAATGTTTCAGATGCATTGACAAAGTCTGTGAGCACTTAGAAGTTCTCCTGGTGTAGAGAAACAATGGGTGTTGTAGAGTTGGACTAATGACTAATCTCTCATGTGTCTCCTTGCGGAAAGAAAACAACAAGTGGGAGAATGTTGGGTATGTGTAATATTATTTCCACGATTAGTTGCACGTGTGGGAGGGTCATGGGGGGGCGATAGCCCCCCCTGTTTTTAGTGTTGGGCGCATCAGGGGGGTCACAGGGGGGGGTGGAAGCCCCCTCTGTCTAGGGGTTTGGAGGGGGAAGGTAGCCCCCTGTTTGTTGTGTAGGGGGGGGGGGGGTGTGGGTCACAGGGGGAGCAGAAGCCCCCTCTATCTAGGGGTTTGCAGGGAGTGGGTTGTCATACTTTGAATGCCTAACATGAGTTAATTGTAGGATAATCATGAATATATTGCAATTTTTATGAAGATTTTGCAGTTAAAGCTTAGAGTAGACAACATAGAGATATTATAGGGGGATTTTACACCCCCTTAACTCCCAAAGGCAGCCAAGGGATCCTCAAGATTCCTGCCAACAGATCAAAATCAAAGGCAGCCAAGAAAACTCAATATCAAGTGCACCAAAGTTACACTTCTCTTGCAGTCAAAGTGGACACATCACCTAAGTTTTAGGGAGTTATTGGTAGCTACCCTCTAGGTTATATAAGTTTTAGCAAGAGCTCATTATGATTCAAACTTTGAAGGAAGCTGATAGCCTCTTAGATCTTGTAAAAGGTTTTTGGAGACTATTATGATTATGTAATGAGACTATTTTCTGTAATAATATGAGTATTCATATTATACTTCACTGAGTTAGTTTAAGAGGGCAGGGGTTGTGGGTTAGGGCCCAATCCATTGGCCTTAGTCTCTCTTATTTATTCATGCTTATTTTTATGTCATTGTAGCTAGTTTTCTTTATGGGCTTTTAGCTAGTTTGCTTACATTTCAATTCACCATTTTTAGTTTGCTTCCATTTGTCTTTGTTGTAGATTAAGCTTGCATACATGTTGGTATAATTGTTTATAAACTCAGAAAGTTGTGTGTCAAGCCTCCGTCTCTCATCTCTATCATTGGAGCTTGATCAGGGTAGACCTTCTCCACAAGAAAAATTTACTCTTTAGTTTATGATTCCTTGGAAACAATAGTTAGGTTCTAGTAATGTCATGAACATGTTTAGAATGTTGAGTTAGATTTATGTTTAAATGATAAAGTAGGTTTTATTTCCAAATTCAACGCATATTTTCCATTTCCTTCATCATGAATTTGTCAATATTTGTTGCATGAATATGTAGTTTTATTTCAGGTTTAATTAGCACAACAAAGGAGGACTTCACCATCACCCTCAACTTCATTTCTCAGCCTTGATCAACCTTCTTTTCATCAAATCTCCATCGGCTCTATTTTTTTATTTTTCACCTTCACATCATGAGAAAACCCTAGAGGCGAAAGAAAAGTTCTCAAGATGTTCTGAGCTCGGCAAAGGGGTTGGCCACCTTCCACTCATCCAAACACACCTTCACTCCACCTCCCCTACTCTTTTCTCCACCATTTTCAGCCTCGGATTTCCCTCGGACTGTTTCCTGTAGCACTACAGGAAACCTGTAACAACACTTGCAGAAGCACCAGTGGGCCTCTCATTAAGCCCAAAAACCATCACCCACCTCACTCAGACCTGCCAAAACCACCCATGCACCTTAATCCTTGTACCCATGAGTTCAATCCCTTCCTAAACCACCTTAGTGCTTTCTCCTCCTAGCTGCAAAAAAGTGCATTTATAAGCATAATTAAGTAATGATTAGATGCAATAGTAAAAGAATGATAATTAGAAAATTAATTAGACAAAGTGTGTTTAGCCATTTTTCCCAGCAATGTGTGATTAGGGTAGTCTTAGTTATGCAATTTCAATTTAGCAATTTACTTCATGAAAGATGCATAGTTTTCTTGATTTTCTTGCCATAGCTTAATCTGTAGATTTCTTTCATTGTAGAGTAGCTAGATGTACTTTCCTACTGTAGAATAGTTCTTTTCTTACTGATAAAGTAATCAATTTGAATCAGTTGTAGCCTTAGGTCTAAATTCAGAAGTGTGGCATACTTCATTCAGAAACCCTAGAAGTAACGCCCTTTCATAGAGCTCAGAAGAGGATGACATGAGTAGAATGTAGCTGTTGAGTATATATCACTATCACCTCCAAGTTTTTACAAACCTCGAGTTGATAAAGTAAAATAGAGTAACTTCTAGGAGTTTCATCATTCTTGGTTCAATACCAGGGCTCACGACATCAGCCTCCTACCAAATGTTTCTCATCCTTTGAGCAACTTAGTCCTCCTTCTGCATTTCTTTCAAATATTTAATGGACACTCTCACTTCCCAAGGAAAAATGTGGGAGTCCCTTCAGGAGGGTAAAATCCATCATTATTTTCTACTTCTTCCCATTATCTATTATGCTCATCTTGGTATTTTCCATCACTCAGCTCTAGCAACAAGGGTGGACTAAGTTTCAAACCAAACCACTGAATATGTCTAGCCTGTATGACCCTGTTGTATCCTGGCGCTCTTTCTAGGGCACCTCTCAATATTTCTAGTGTGTGGTACTCTATGTTTCTAGGGGTGTGAAGGAGGCTATTCCATATCCTTTGACTATCGATTAAGCATTCATCTCCCAAAAACATAGAAACATCATCAAAGTGAGCCATGGATTGAGCTTTTCTAGTTGAGGTACTTTTTTGCAAGTGCAACATCGTTTTCTACCTTGAGATGGTTGTTGATGATTCCCCTAGGGCTGAATAGTTCTTACCTAATGTGTAGAGGTGCTCTGATTTCTCTCCTCATGACCCTTCTTATTTCTTGTGCTTTGGTTTCCTCATTAACCATCCAAGATGCTAATGCCATTAACTGCATGTCTCCCATTCTAGCATTAGGATCCCAAATGTTCAATTCTGTCAACACAAGATTGTGCATGTAGAATTATGCCATTTTTTCCTTGTCTACCATAATTGACTAGTTGAAAAATTCAATGAACTATCTGTAGTTCTGAAAAGGTCAGGATCCATGAGAGGCTAGTGTTTTGATTTGAAATATGATCCAGTGTTTCTTGAGGTAGACTGCATAGGAATCTGATGGGTATCTATGTTGGATGGCCTTCATGCACAAATACGCCATGGTGGCCATTTGTTTGTCTTTTTTCTGAAGTTGCTCCTACAATGCTACATTCTCTACTTTGGCCTTCTGAAGCTGCTCTTTCAACATGGATTCTGTGAGCCTAGCATCAAACAAATCCCTTCCTAACTCAGTCACTTTTCTTCCATGACCCCTATGTCATGCACACCTTTGGTTGTGTCAATCTTCATCCAATGATGAGTGTGTTCCCTCTCCTCTTCCAACTGATACAATAAAGGTACTATGAACTTCTAAGGAATTAATCTGCCCCCTTCAAGAAACATGTAGTATGAGCTGAGATTGGGTTGAGGGCTATGGTTTGGCACTAGTATTACATCTTTGAGGACCAATTTTCGTGAGGTGGGCTCCTCCTTGTCATCTTTCTCTTTCCCCATTTTTCATATTTCCCTTAATATTGTGCCTTTTCCTCAAATTCTTGGGCCTCCTGCCCATCCATGGTTGTATTTTCTCCCTCAACCAAGGTCTTTTTCTCTAATTCTAGGTCTACTGGAGTTTCCCGTGGTAAAGACATAGTTTCCTATAGCAAAATTTTTTTTGCATGCTGAAGACTCTCTCTTGCTTGTTTTTCCCTTTTTTCAGTCTTTTGAGGGTTTGTGGTGGTTGTTATGTGTATGGGATGACAACCTTGCTGAGTATCTTCTTATGTAGGTCACAGGGGTACTCACAAGTGAGGTGACCTCTTGCACCTTTCCTTCTTCTATCATGATTTCATCATCTTTCTTTGGTGACTCCTCAATGGAAATAAGGATTTTGGTTGGAGTCTATGGTTTCCCTTTCCTTACCCTTTGACTCTTCCTGGTCCTAAGATACATGGGTGTTTTCCTCTTCCTCTTTTTTTTCATAGGTGTGCTCAAAGTGGCTAGGGTAGAAGCCACTTCCTGATTCGTTATGTTTGGTGACATGATGGTGTCCTGAGGGGAGGTATCACTACCTAGGATAGGGTCAAATCCTTTATTCTCCTTTTTATTTTCTTCCTTCTTCCCCTAAGTCTTTTCTTTCTCTATTTCTAATGTCTATGTGTTTTTTGCTTCAACCTCCATTTCTTCTTTTTCTTCCTCATCTTTAGCCTCGTTTTCTTCTTCTTCTACCTCATATTATTATTCTTCTACCTCCCTCTCTCTAATAATAGAGGCAAAGTTTTGTCTTGTTTGGGTGTCTATGAAGGCTTCCCTATCCATTTCTATGTATGAGGATCAAGATACAAGGAGGTTTAATCTTCTCATATCATCATTAACTATAATTTTTATAACACCATGATGAGCCAAATGCTGATATTTTCTTTCCCTCACCTTTTTTCTCATGTTTGTTATTGATTTCAAGAGGAAATGAGGGATGCTCAACATTTGTTCTAGAGGGAGTTCTCCTTGAAACCTAAGCTCATTCAACAACCTAAAATGGTACCCATAGAATACACTAAGTATGCCTTCACAAGAAATGAATTTCATTATATGGAAGGCTACTTCATCCCAAGGGTATGGACGAATTTCTCACCTCACTCCATTCTTTTCCTCAATGTATTCTTCTCCTTGTCGAAAGAAGCTTTTCTTGGTTGCAGTTCTTGGCATCCTCTCTTTAACCCACTTAACTCCTAAGGGAAAATTGGTGACTCTTTTGATTATTTCAGGTGAAAGTGTGATGGCTAGGCACATAAACACAATGGTGGCTCTCTCCTCTAAGTGTGATTGCAGAGATTGCAGAGCCACTACAAAATCTCAAGATATCTCCTTATCAAAACCTTTCAAAAGCTTGAAGAAACCTAGCCATTGGTGGTTTATGAAAATTACCATGACTTGAGGATGTTACCTTATTCTTTTAATATCAATGGGCTCCCTTATGTTAAATCCCCCTCCCATTTTTATGGCCATGATAGGAAGGTGGTAAGGTGTTTGAGAGTTATGCGAATAGGTCTTGTAGATTATGGTCTCAAACAAATGCAATTCTTTTTACCCTTTAATTTCCAAATTATAACTTGTTATGTGAAAATTTGATGGAGAAATTTCAATTCTCGAGGGTGGAAACACTAAGTCTACCTTCACAAAAAATGAATTTCATTAGATGGAGGGATAATTCATCCCAGGGGTATGGAAGGCTTTCTCACCTCACTCCATTATTTTCCTCAATGTATTCTTCTCCTCGTAGAAAGAAGCTTTTCTTGGCTGCAGTTCTTGGCATCCTCTCGTTAACCCACTTAACTCCTAACGGAAAATTGCTGACTCTGTTGATTAGCTCAAGTGAAAGTGTGGTGGCTAGGCCCATAACCAAAATGATGGCTCTCTCCTCTGAGTGTGATTGAAGAGCCACTGAAAACACTTGATATATCTCCTTATCAAAACCTTTCAAAAGCTCGAAGAAACGTAGCCATTGGTGGTTTCTAAAAATTACCATGACTTGAGGATGTTGCCTTATTCTCTTAATATTAGTAGGCTCCCTTCTATTAAATCCCCCTCTCATTTTTATGGTTGTGATATGAAGGTGGTAGGGTGTTTGAGAGTTATGTGAAGAGCTCTTGTAGATTATGGTCACAAACAAATGAAATTCTTTTTACCCTTTAATTGCCAAATTATAACTTTTTATGTGCAAATTTCAGGGAGAAATTTAAATTCTGGAGGGTGGAAACCATTTACCTCTATCCTATGATGTTTTTACTTGGGATATGGTGCCCTTACGTATAAATTTCACCCACACGTGACTCTATTTTTCCCTTTGTATCCTTGTTGATATTCTTGTGTAGTTGCATGTAGCAATTCTTCGTTTCCTGTAGCACGATGGTGCATGCAAGCTCAAACTTCGACGCTTCTCCCCTTGATGGCTCCCACTGCTCTTTTGCTCTCATTCCTCTCAAAATTCTTAGCAAGGTGGTGACAATGAGGCAGAACTCATCTTTATGGTATTTTTAACTAAATTTGGAGTGGGGTGTTGTCTCGTACTTAACACAAGTTTTCCTCTTTGAGACCGTTGGTCCCACTCTAGTCAATGATTTCACAACCTTGTAATCACCTCTTCATACTCATTCACTTCCTCTTGACTTGATTTTAATTTCCCAAGTGGCATGTAACTTTGAATTTTCTTTGAGTTTAACTTTACAAAGGTGGCCAAGTTAAGTGGCCACCGTTTTTTCCTTTTAAGTGTCTAAACCTTGACATTCAACTATTTTGGTCATTATGAATGCAAAGCGAGAGGTGAAGGGCCATACTTGAGCCTAACTGGTTCTGGTGTGTTGCAGAAAGATTCGGTGCAAGGAGTTGGATCTTGTGGTTGTAGTCATGATATTCCTCTTCCTATTTTTTTTTTCTTTTTTTTTTTTTGACTGAGCAGCTTGTTTTCTCAGTGAGCTACTTGTTTTCTGAGTGAGTTGCTTAATATATTTTTGTATTTTCTTCTTGTAGGTGCTACATGGAGGTCTTTAGGTGCCTTCGCTAGTGTGCTCACTCTCCTGGAGTCTGTTGCTTGTCTTTTGAAACCATCTTCATTAAATTTTCTTCATCTTTTTGCCTCGTTGTGCCATATAGAGAATTGCTACAGAAAACTTTCCAATTTCCTCTAGCAGTCTTATTTTTGTTTCTTCTTACTTTAGCTTGCTTATAAATGAAGGTAAATGGTTTATTCAGGTGGTGAAGACTTGGAATTCCATTGCAAAAACATGGGGGGAAACCACCCAGTCCGGACCTTAGAGAAAGTCCTTTTCTGTTTGGTATGGTGGCTCCGACTGGAGATAAAGGGACCAGTTTTCCAATAATGATTTATAAGGGTGTGTTCACTTATAGGCTGTGAATGGAAGAATTATATTAATCTATTCAATTAATATAATTAACTATCTATTCTACTATGTACATAGGAGTATTTTTTCTCTGATGTGATCTAGAAAGGCATCTTTCAACAATTGGTAATGAAGATTATTCAAAAGTTGAAAGAGATGAAAATTATGAGAAAATAATTCTTTAAAAAAAATAGTTTAATCAAAAGAATTGTGAAATGTATATCACATTCATAAGTTTGATTATATACGAAATAAGTCACTATAAAAAAATATTAGTACAAAAGTGCATTTAACATTCATCTATGATAACAATTTTTCATATATAAGACAGATAAAATATGATTGTCAATTCAAGAAGAAAAACTTGATATAATGCGTAGAAATACCATATATATGAGGTTCTACTCATCAAATTGACAATAGTTTTCTACTCCTTTTCACATTAAAGAAATTAAATGAGTACAGTAGTGCAACTTCAATTAAACAACTTCAATGTCAAAAGATAACAGAATTTGTTCCATTAATTCATCAAGGCATTCACAAACTTAGAAAAGTGCATTCTTTGCAAATTTTCTTTACAAATTTCTGGAATCTTCTCTAAATGCACGAGAAGGGTTCAAATACTAAACTAAAATATGTTTAAAATATATAATTACATAAAAAATGGAGGAGGTTTCAAACAACCATCCTCATAGTAAGTAAACTTAAACTACAATTTAGGAAATAAAAATAACAACATGCTTATGTGGGTTGATCCTCTTTGGGCATTTGATCTCTAAGGTGAAAAATATATACCATTGGCTTTAGCTGAACTTGTTGTGTAATCTTAGATCTGATCTGGCCTTTAAACACTACATTCGAAAGTGCTAGCAACACTTTCTTTGTAGAATCAGTTAATGACTTTAGAGTTAGGCATTGATGATATGGTTTGATCAGAAAGTTCCAGTAATTTTCTTGATCAAACTCAATTATTTTTTTAATATTTTCCACCTCTATCTCTGTATTATCCTTCCACTTAGGCACTGATGATATGGTTTGATAAAAAAATTCCAGTAATTTTCATGATCAAACTTAGTTATTTTTTTAATAGTTTCCACCTGTATCTCTATATTATCCTTACACTCTGCTTCTAATATTTTAAGCTTTGGGAGTACCTCAGTTGTGGATTTCTTGATAAGTTCAGCTTTCAGTAACTATCCATTAACAGATTCGATGATTTCATTTGTAATGTTTAATGTCTTCATCGTTTCCTTTTCTACCTTTCTCAGCAACATTTCCCAATATTTAAATAAAATCTCTTTGTGAATTTTATCTATCTTAGGGAGGTCAGCCTTCTTTCCTACTTCAGACTCTTGCCATTGAATGAACTCAGTAACCTTCTTTTCAATATTTTCACATTCAAGCCTCCTGTTAGCCACTTTTTGGATCAGAATCTTGCTTGTATCACAGTAACAACTGGTGTTTGAAATTTTTTGACAAAAGGTTTCTTGTTGCCGTGTTAGGTTTGCGTTCATTTCCAGTGCTTCTTTTATGAATCACTCTACTTGAGGTAGGATTTTAAATTTATCCATTGCTACTTCAAGCTGTGTTTCTTTCTCTTTAATATTCACTTGGTGTTCTAAATTTAGTCTTTCAAAATATTTTTTAAATTGAGACATCTTCATTTCAATCTTCTTACTAGAATTAAACTTTTCCTGTTCTAGTAGTTACTCCAACTCTTGAACTTTGTCTTCTTTTTTCTTAAGTAGAAGTTGAAATTATGTAGCTTTGTCAATGGTAGTAGTAGCATATGCTCCTACAAATTGTGATAACTTAGTAAGATTTTCTATAGGATCAGCCAAAGGATATTTCCATAGAACGTCTATAGATTCATCCATAAGATTTGAAATTGATTCATCAATTCTTCCTCTCTTTCTTATTTTAACTACAGCCTGATGATTCAGGTTGTAAAAGACATAAAGTGGAGGAATCTCTTCAATATTTAAAACAATTTGTTTTGTAGGGTGTGCCAAGATGATCTCTTGAGCATGAAATTCTGGTACCTTTTGTAGTTGCATTGCAGTTCCCACTAAATTCTGGGACTACTCTGGAGTCATAAAAATTGTTGATTCATCAACATTAGGATTTGGTGGTGATGGTGTCGTTAGTGCCTTAGAAAATTTCTCCCATTCTTTCCTCAAATATTTTCATTGAGGCTTCTCTGTCTGCTCGGGTGTATTCTAGATATGCTGAACTTCTTTAGAAGATGATTCAACTCCATTAATTTCTCCTTTAGTTTGCATCTCAGTACCTTTAATCACTTTTTGAATTATTTTCTCAGGACTCTCATTCCTGCTCTCAGATTCATTACGAGGGTGATCTGAATTCTGAGAGTGATGTGGTTACTGTTCTCACTCGTGATCTGATTTCTCTTGAATTTCATCTTCTGACATATCCTTATCCTCATTATCCAAAATAATACTGGGAGTTGGCATGTTGACATCTTCAATAAATAACAAGTCCAAAGTGACTGTTTCTAGCCTTTTACTTCTATATGCTTGAAAAACCTCAAAGTCTGTTTTACTAAACTGACTAGATGCAATTTTAAATACATCTACATATTTCTCCACACCTTCACAGGAATCATCAAACGTATCTTTATCATTCAAGAACAGTTTAAGTTTAAGCTCAGTGGTGAGATTCTTAACCACATCGTTAGGAGTGTATGACCTCTTTGGCGTCAGATCCAAATTTAATGAAGTGACAATTGAAATATCTTTGAATGCATGATGAATGTTGAAAAGGGAAAAAGTGCTACACTGTAAAGGGAAATTAGGCCAAATGGAATTCTTGGCATCTTTGAGTTGTTTAGACACACCGCTTACTAGAAGTTGGTAGGTAATTTCCCTGGCTAGGAGCTTATCAAGAATGTAATAAGGTAAAACATAGGGGGAAGAATAACTCCCAAAAAATCTGATATAAGTGAAATTTTCTTCAACAAACAATCTAGCAACTGATAAAATTTCTTTGCTAGCTTCCTTATAAATCCTAGGGTATTTTTCATTAAAGATAATCTAATGGATGGGTAACATTACTCCATTGGAAATTTTATAGAAATGTAAATGAAAATCAGATTCCCAAAGGGCTCTATGGTAAGTATGAAATGGATTGGGGTATGGATTGGGGTCCTCGATTGTCCATTTCCATCCCATAATAGGAAAGCTTGAACAAAAACAAATTTCATCCACAATGTAAGCACTCGTGTAGAAGGGAGGTATTATTCTAGCAGAAACACTTGTTTTGCTTCTGTAATCAATGATAGTTCTGGCCAAATTATTAGATAGAATGCTCACCCAATTCGTAATAGATGATTTGACGATTGAATCAATTAAAGGGACCGAGTCTATGAAAAACCTAGTGGTATATGGTTTAGCAAATATCCTACATAGTATTCCAACAACATAACAGTAAGGGGAGGGTATTTGTGCTATTGGGTACGTACCAAATTTATCTCGCTTCAACTTTCCTTGATATTCTTTCCAACCCTTAATCACTTTCATGAGGTCTGTATTCTTCTTCTTAAATCTTTGAACAAAATATTTATCATTATTCTTCTACGGCATGGGAAAGTGATACATTATCCTTAAATCTTCTGCAGTGAACGAACCAATATTCTCCAGCTTAGAATTCTTGAATGATCTATCTTCTATATTAAGGTTATTAATAATCCATTTCACCATATCTATGTAGGGTAAAATATTTGTTCTCATTGCTATTCTGTGAAGAAATGAACATTCAATATCAAAGTAGGATGAGTCTAAGGAAACTGTTGGATCTGCTGTTTCTCTTTTGACTATTTATCTTGGTTGTTCTTCCTCAAAAAGGTGGTACATTTTTTCCCATGAAGAACTGACACAATCCTTATTGTAGGTTGTGTCTAAGAACAATGGAGGCACGTCTGTGTCTTCTACAATGGACGTTTGGGAAATTTCCTTGCCTTTCTTTGTCATTCCATTTATTCTCACTTTGGTAGGTGGTTCCTTGAATTCAAGTGAAAATAGTAAACTCATACCTTAGATGAATAGAGATAAGAATAGAGTTAAAGAATCATAATCAAAATCTGGCGCTCTATTATTAAAAACACGTTTCAAGAAGATATCAATCTTTTGAAGCTTGCACCCATTAAATTCTGTTAATAATGCATAATTCTTTCTATCAAATCTCTTTCTCACTTTACGTAATTTGTATAATCTAACAATCTAAGCTGTTAGATATTATAAGAGATTGATTAGATAAGAATAATTTCATGCACTTGAATAATAAGTGTTTTATATTGCACATCACAACTTTTAATAGTTACCAATAGTTATGTTTTCTGTCACCGATGAATCTTGCAAAATGTGATCTGCACAAATCGCACATCGCAACTTATTGCGGTAATAAAACTTTCCATTTTGTTTCTCGTCGTGAAACAATAAATTTGCTGAAGACTCACATTTTTTGTGCTTTATCACACTTTTGGATATTTATAATTGTTCCTTTATTATTTTGTCGGGTCTAACTTATCGCAACTTAACTGAATTGTTATAAGTTTTTTCTCTCCAAAAGGCGCGATGTGATTTCTATTTAAAGTGATTTTATTTAAAGAGTTTTCAACGGGATTTTATATATTTCAAAAAGGTTGGAGTGGATATCGCAATTCACAAATCTAGCATGTGATTTAACTTTGCTGGTTTGTAAGTTATGTGATTTGTAGTGAGCATTTTTTTGAAATTAAAGCGAAAAGGGAAAAACCTTTATTCCTAAATTTTTAAGACTTGTGCTAAAATGAAATCATGCTCATAAATTTCTATTTATTTTTTAAAGGGTCCCTATTTATTATTAAAATAAATAGGGGTTTTTTTATAGTACAGCAATTGGTGATTCACCTAGGAGAACCAGTTATCTCTGAATGTTTTTTTGAAATTTCTAAAAATTTTCAAAATAAAAATAGTTGTAGGAATGAATTTTAGTATAATTAATATTTCACTAAGTAGTAAATTTCACTTGATCATAATCCTTAAGGCTTCCTCTTTAAAAATGAAAATATGAATATCTATATGAGTCTTTACTAAGTTCAAAAGGATGAAGTAGGTGTCTCATCCATATTAGCATTATAAATTTATACTCTTTTATCATAGATAGAGTCTCTGATACATTAGGCAATTTAAGCCTTTGGCAGGGTTACCTTTTATCCATCAATGATTCATTGTCCCATCTAGTTACTCTTACAAGTTTCAAAAAAATAATTCAATTTTATATACTTTCTCTCTTTTGGAACTTGTTTTTTTTTGTAGATATTTTCTATGTATTTTTAATCACTTAAAAGCCATTGTCTTGGCTTGGTAACCAAATATTGACAATGCTATTCACTGGTTGTAATTAAACTGATCAAGCTGGCTCTTGATGAGACCCCCTGTCTTTTGATATAATCTCAACTCATTACCCTGTTTTGATAGGCAGTATTGGTAATGTCAGTTCAACTATTTCCCTATAAACATGGTAAACAACCTCTTTATGAGACTTATTATCTTCTAAGTTTTTTAGAATAATATTTTGAATTACATTCTAAAAATTGAATTTTTTTTCTAGATGGGGTGAATCATTGGTCCTTTTAAAGATTCCAGATGATAATTTTATAGATTTTAAGATTTTTTTATCTATAAAAGAGTCTTTACTATGTTAAATATTATCTCCTTGACTGATAATAGAATAACCATACTTTATAAAAATTAGAGCTCATCAAAGAATAAATAACTTCAGTGAAATTACATTTTTCAGCGAAATTAAATTTATTCGATATTCAAATCTTTCAATTGTTTCCTTAAAAATTCTTATTTCTAGAAGCAATAAATAAAAAATTATTTTTAGATATTTTATGTGAAAAGCCAAAAATCAATACCATTCAACTTTTATTTTCCTAAAAAAAGAAAGGACATTAATATACAGGGAATAGAAGGGGTTACCTCATATAAAAAAATTCTTTAAAATCTGACCATTAACAGGCAAAGAATCTCTTTTTCCTGATATATATTGCAATAAAAATGTTGATGGGACTATTTCTTCAATGATTTGAAATAGTGCTAGCCATAGTCCTTGGAATTTGGTATGCTTACCTTTTTCCTCATGTGCTTTATCCCATTGTTGGACTATATCACCTATTTGAAATGTGTTTGGAGTGAGAAAAGTTGTATCAAATGAAGCTTTAACCAAATGTTGATGATGTGCATGAGAAACTTTAGCCTTTTCTCTTTCTTCCTCAAGTTTAAGGATTTGGGATTTTCTTACTTGCAAAGAATAAGAAGGTCTTTCATCAATAATTTGGACGAGAAGGAATAACTACATTAGTAGCAAGAAAAAATTCTTTCCCATAAACAAGATTAAATGGAGAAGTACCAATAGAGGCCTTTTGAGTTACTTGATCTGCCCAAAGAGAAAATGTTAATGATTTGTGCCAATTTCTTTGGTTATGATCAATAGTTTATTTAATGATTCTAATAAGATTTTTATTTATTGATTCTGCTAAACCATTTCCCTGGGGATAATGGTTAGTAGAATATTTGAGATTGAAACCTCTCGTAATAGAAAATTCTATCATAACGGCTCCTGAGAAATAAAGTGCATTGTCGAACATCAAAGCAGTAGGTAAACCAAATTTAGTTATGATAAACTAATCAATAAACTCAACAATATTATTAGAATTAACCACTTTTAGTGGAATTGATTCCACCCATTTGGTAAAATAATCAGTAATTGTCAGGATATATTATGTTGTTTGGAAGAGTTAGGAATAATCTCACCAATTATTTCCAATCCCCATTGCTCAAATGGTTGTTCGATGTTAACTGGTTGTAATGGAAAATTTGGTTTCCTTTGTCTTCCAGATGCAATTTAACAGAATTAACATTTCCTTGCATAATCATGAGCATCTTACAATAGTGTTGGCCATTAATAACCTGCATACAAGATTTTATGTGTTGTACTATTTCCTCCAAAATGTCCCCCAGCTGGTCCATCATGGAGTTCCTGCAAGACTTTTTCTGCTTCAGTTTTCTCCAAGCATCATAGTAATACAGAATACAAGTTCCTTCTAAATAATACTTCAATGACCATTTCGTATTACTTAGCTTTCAATCTTAAAGCATGATTTTTTTTATAACTAAGTTGTGTGGGAGAATATCCATTTTTCAAGTAGAATTTAAGGTCAGCATATTGAGACTGAGTATCATTGAGGCTTACTTCTACCATTTGTACATCATTACTTGAATCTTCTTCTCATGATAAATGAGATGGTCATGTTAGTATTCTGCAAAAACCTTGACCTTTAACAATTTTATAAGGTCTAGTTTCTACATCGTATTCTTGTAAAGCAGTAACCTAGTTAGCCCTTTTCTCTCCTAATTTTATTTGTATCAGTAATTTCCTTACTGGAGAGAATGGAACTACTATCTTGGTATGAGTTTTTAGGAGAAATGGCCTAGAGTGCGTTATAGCTTTGAAGACAGCAACTTCTTTTTTATCAACGGATGAATAGTTCAATTCTACACCCTATAAATTGGAACTAAAAAATGATGTTGGTGCTTCAATTTGTTGGCCATTGAGCTATGTCAAAACTGCAACATAAGATGTATTTGATGAGAATGTATATAAAGTGAAAGGATTAATAAAATTGGGAGTGGTCAAGAATGGAGCATTGATAATAGATTATTTGATTAAATCAAATGATTCTCTTTCATTATGTCCCCACTTGAAGACTGAATTTTTCGTAATCATTGATTGTAAAGGTAAAACTATTTTTGAGAAATCAGGGACAAAAGTTTTTACAAAATTTATCTGTCCTAGGAATGACTGCATAGTTTTCTTATTATGAGGAAAATTATTCCTTTTAATCTCTTTTATTCCTTCAGGATCAATATAGATACCTTTTTTAGACACAATGAATCCTAAAAGTTTACCTTCATCTAAATCAAAATATGACTTTTTCGAGTTAACTAAGATCCCATATTTTTTACATCGTTCAAAGGCTTGCTTTAGGTCATTTACGTGATTGGTTATTTGTCTAGAAAATACTATAATATCTATTGGGTGTGGAGCTTGATTATCTTGTTTATTTTGTATCACGTTGGACCCCTGTACCTTAATGGGGCGGCAACAATGGCCATAATTAAACATTGCCTGGGGGTTCGGGGGGGGGGGGGGGGAGGGCGGGGGGTTTCGGGGGAAGCGCCCCCGAAGCTAAGAACATATGTAAAATTACCTTGTAAAAGTATAGTAATTTCACGTCAATACGTTTATTCCATTAGGTACATGCGACGGTAGAAGTTATGTTTAGTTTAGGGTTTTCCTAGAGAGCCCCTCACTTTGTATGAGGGTATTGTATTGCGTATGATTTTATGTGTATTCGCGGAGCGAGAAACATATAAAGGGAGAGAGAGTACGTGAGAGAGAAAATGTTGGCAGAGCAGTGGAAAAAAGAAAATTTTATTTTGTAGAAATAGAAAATACACTTGGAGACAGCCTGTGTGTATAAATGATAATTCTTGGATGATTCACACAGGCTTATCTTACCTACTGTATATAGAGTCCATGGGGTATAATGTAATCCTAGTGGGCCATGATGTAATCTGACATTTATGATAATTTAAAAAAGGAGCCTGATAATAACAAAATGGGGGTTACAAGGGTACAATAATAACAATAAGGGGTTTACACTAACAATAATAAGGGGCTATACTAGTGATATGGGGACCTAACATGCCCCTCTCCTTCAAAAAAGTGTTGTATGTTGTGTAACCAGCTTCAAAAGTAGAAGAAAAGAGATATAAACGCCTTAGAAATAAGCCACTTCGAGGGGGCAACCTCCAATACATTACATAAATGCACAATTCTTGGATGATACAATTCACAAAACCTCCTTTCTATATATAGGAGTCCATGGGGCCATAATGTAATCCTAGTGGGCCACAATGTAATCCTAGCCGACCTAACAATAATAATTTAAGGGCACAATAATAACAAAAATGGGGGTTACAAGGGTACAATAATAACAATAAGGGGTTTACACTAACAATAATAAGGGGCTATACTAGTGATATAGGGACCTAACATGCCCCTCTCCTTCAAAAAAGTGTTGTCCTCAACACTTGAGTAGCTTCGGGTGCTTCCGTATAAAATTCTCATCCTCCCATGTAGAATCTTCAGTGGGTAAGTTCTTCCACTTGATGAGATACTCTGAAATTGATCGATTCCGTAGTTGTCGAGTTCTTTTTTCTATGACTGCTTCAGGTTCCAATATGATCTTCCCTTCCCCATCAAGTTCTGGCAATACTGTTTGAACTGGAAGATTTTCACCTATAACCTTCTTTAAGCATGAAACATGGAACACTGGATGTACTCGCGAAGAAGCAGGAAGCTCCAATTTGTATGCCATAGTACCAATATTTTGCAACACCTTGTAAGGACCATAGTACTTTGGCGATAATTTATTATCCTTCTTAGCTTGCTTGAGGGACACTTGTTTGTATGGTTGTAGCCGTAAAAATACCCAATCTCCTACATCAAAACTTCTCTCGCTGCGATGTTGATCTGCTTGTTGTTTCATTCGATTTTGTGCCAAATTCAGGTTATCCTTTAAGAGTTGGAGAACTTCTTGCCGATGCTCGATGTGATCTTCCACTGCTTGAACCTTCGAATTTTCCCTTAAAGATGATGTGATGGATGGTGGATGATATCCATAAAGTGCCATAAATGGGGTCATTTTTGCTGCAGTATGGAAGGAAGTGTTATACCACCATTCAGCAAGAGGTAACCACTTGACCCATTTTGTTTGTTTATCAGATACAAAACAACGAAGAAATCCTTCCAAACATTTATTTACTATCTCAGTTTGACCATCAGATTGAGGATGATAAGATGAGCTATGAGCTAATTGAGTACCCAAACAAGAAAATAACTCCGTCCAAAAATTTCCAGTAAAAATGGGATCTCTGTCGCTCACAATAACCCTTGGGCTTCCATGTAGCTTTTGAATTCTGTCCATAAATGTAGTAGCAATCGTACTTGCTTTAAATGGATGAGATAATGCACAAAAGTGTGCATACTTGGTAAGTCTATCAACTACCACCATGATGACACTCTTTCCTTCGGACTTAGGTAAACCTGTGATAAAATCCATTGAAATCTCCTCCCAACGTTGACCTGGAATGGATAAAGGTTGTAGAAGTCCCGGGGTCTTAATTGTTTCCACTTTATTCTGTTGGCAAACCAAACATTCCGCCACAAAATTTCGAATATCAGATTTAAGGCCATCCCAAAAAAATTCTTTCTTCACCCTGTGGTAAGTTTTTAAAAATCCTGAGTGTCCTCCTAAAGGAGAAGTGTGCAATTCCAGAAGAATCTTTTGTTTTAGTTGGGAATTCTTACATAGATATAAGCGATCTTTGTACCATAAGGAATCATTTTTCCAACTAAATGTATCAGATGTACTAGGATCTTGCTGCAACTTTTGAATGAGTGTCCATACATCTTTGTCCTTCTTCCATTCATCTCTTGCTTCGGTTATCCAATCTGGTTGGATAATAGAAATGGCACAAAGCAATGCCTCCACCTCTTCATTCTTTCTTGAGAGTGCATCTGCAACAACATTAAGCTTTCCTTTTTTGTAGATTATTTCAAAGTCATAACCCAACATCTTTGTGACCCATTTTTGCTGTTCTTCTGACGATAGTCTTTGTTCCAAAAAGTGTTTAAGACTATCATGATCATTTTTTACCTTGAAGTGTCTTCCCATTAGGTAAGTTCGCCATTTCTTTAGTGCATGTAGTATTGCTAACATTTCCTTCTCATAAATAGGTTTCCGTAAATACTTTCCTTTGATTGGACGACTTTCAAAAGCAATGGGTCTTCCTTCCTGCATTAAAACTGCACCAATTCCATTTCCTGAGGCATCACATTCCACAATAAAGGTTTTTGTGCAGTCTGGTGTAGCTAAGACCGGTGCTAGGCACATTGCCTCTTTAAGACGTTCAAAGGCCTTAGTTGCTTCAGGAGTCCATGAAAATGCATCTTTCTTCAATAATGTTGTTAGAGGTGCTGCTATTCTCCCATAATTCTTAACAAACTTGCGATAATACCCCGTTAACCCGAGAAATCCTCGCAACTGCTTTATGGTTGTGGGAACTTTCCATTCCTTAATGGCTTTAATTTTGTTAGGGTCCACTTTAACACCCTCGTGAGATACAATATGACCCAGATATTCCACCTCTTGTACTCCAAAGAAACATTTGGACTTTTTGCATATAATTGTTTCTCTTGCAATAGTTTGAGCACCCTGTCAACATGTTCAACATGATCCTTCCAAGACCTGCTGTAGATTAGTATATCATCAAAAAATACTAGCACAAATTTTCTAAGGAAGGGTTTGAAAATGGAATTCATCAACCCTTGAAATGTAGAAGGTGCATTGGTAAGGCCAAAAGGCATGACCAAAAATTCTTAATGACCCTCATGAGTTCGAAATGCTGTTTTTGGAATATCTTCAGTCTTCATTCTAATTTGATGATATCCTGAACGAAGATCCAACTTGGTAAATAAATTGCTCCATGTAATTCATCCAATAATTCATCAATCACAGGAATGGGAAATTTGTCTTTAATGGTGAGCTTATTGAGCTCCCTATAATCCGCACACATTCGCCATGATCCATCCTTCTTGTGTACCAATACTACAGGAGCAGAGAAAGAACTTTGACTAGGTTGAATTATACCCGCCTCTAACATTTCTGCAATCATACGTTCAATTTCGCTCTTTTGGAAGTAAGGATATCTATAAGGCCGGATGTTTGGAGGAACACTTCCCGGAATCAAATGAATAGCATGATCATGATCACGAATAGGTGGGAGTCCTTTGGGAGTTTCAAACACCTTGGAATGATTGTCCAAGACTTGTTGGAGATCTGCAGAAATAGATGATTTTGATGTTGAAACTTCTAGTGAGCATAATTGTGCAATTACACCTCGTTGTTCTTTCTTTAGAAGCTTTGTCATGACATTAGAGCTTATTATCCTTCCTGGCTTCCCTTCAATACCCCGTAATTCGACTTCCTTTCCTTCTGAAAAAAATTTCAAGAAAAGTTCTTGAAAATTAAAAGCTACCGTCCCCAAAGATTGTAACCATTGTACTGCTAGTACAACATCAGCACCTCCCATAGGAATGGAAAGCATTGGACTATTCAATACATATTCCCCCATGGTTAGCTTGATATTATGGCATTTTCCAGAGCAACTTATAGTTCCTCCATTTGCAACCATCACTTGACATTCTGGTGCTGGGTATAGGAAACAATTTAATTCCTTGGCTACCTTATAATGAATAAAATTATGGGTGCTACCTGAATCAATCAACACTATTACCCTTTTCTTCTTTATATGTCCTTCTATCTCGAGAGTTTGAGGAGTGGTAATTCCTGCCAGTGCATTACACGATATGGTCGGATTCATTTCTTCATCTTCTAGGGGTGGTTCCTGGTGTATATCGTCTTCTTGTTCATTTTCTTCTTCTTCTTCACAATCTATGTAAAATAATTTCTTCTCAGCACACTTATGACCTTTAGTGTATTTGCTATCACAACTGTAGCAAAGCCCTTTTGCTCTTTTTTCTTCCAATCGTTGTGGTGTCAACCTTGTAGGTTGTGGAAATCTAGGCGTAGCAACACTTCCTTCTTTATAGAATTGAGTGGTAGGCTTCCTTGTCGTCATAATTTTACATTCAACTTTTCTTGCCAACCTGAATGCCTTCTCCAATGAATCAGGTTCCAAAACGCGAACTTCATGTTGGATGTTATCCTTTAAAGTGCCTAGGAAGAGATCAATCCTGTGTTCCTCTGTAAGATCAGTTACCCTTATATTCAATTCTTGGAAGTCCTCAATGTGCTGCCCCACTAAACCCTTTTGTTTGAGATTTATCAATTGGGTAAAGAAGGTGTTGCTCTTTGTATCCTCATAATGTGCTATCATTTCCTCCGTAAAAATTGACCAAGTGACAATTTTTTTACGGGAGCAAAGCCATCGATACCATACAAATGTATTTTGTTCTAAATGTAAAGTTGCAATGCGTACCTTTGTGTGTTTTGCACGTTATGGAGATCAAAATATTGCTCCATCTGTAGTATCCATGTTACAGGATCCTTTCCATCAAACTTCCTCATATCCATTTTTGGAATATGGTGGTTCTTTCCGCCAACATTCGAGTTTATGGAATCATGATTAACATTTATTTTGTTCTCATCGGGAGGTTCTTCTCCTATATTTCCGCCATTAGGAATCATTTCTGGTTTTAAGCTTGTCATCAAGCCTTCCATGTATGCTTTTAGATCATTCTTCATGTCATCCATCTTAGCTTCCATGCCGACTTCCATGCCATCCATCTTAGCTTCCAAACCATTCATCTTAGTTTCCACGCATTTCTTCAAACTGTCCATATTCACTTCCATGCCTTTCTTCAAACCGTCCATCTTCACTTCCATGCCTTTCTTCAAAACTTACATTTCATTTTTTTTTTCTCTTTGCGAGAGTGAAATTTGTTGCACTTGCTCTTGTAATTTTGATAGATCATGTTGCAATTCTTCATATTCATGAGTCATGGTAGAGCCTTCTGAAGGCTTAATGGGTGTTTAATTCTTTTTAGGGGCCATTTTGGAATCCAATATTGATACATATTCTACAATATGCCCTTGGAATCAATTCAACTTGATTCTTCAAACAAGACTTATGCAATTCGGAAAAACAAATACACACCTTTTACTAGCTTTGAGGAGGTCGATATTGAAATTGTATTATCTCTGTGCTTGAAAATCTTCGATATCTGAAATTCAGCCCTGTAGTAGCCCTCTGAAGCTTCTTTCAAATGCCACAGGTCTGACCTGATTTTGATGCTCCAAGAAAAAGTTGTGTCCAGTCTCCCACAATGACCTAATTCTGGATTGGTTCAGTAGAGCGAACTTGTACGACTTGCCACGTGTCACTGTTTTGTCCTTTGTCTCTGAAATTGATAGCGAAGAAACTACAGGCTGTGTACTTGTGACCAATTTTAATGATGCTCCAATCCCAATCTTGAGAAGCTCTTATTGAACTTTTCCCACGATCACCTCTTTGAGATGAAATTCAGGAGCTGAGAAAAAGCACTACCTTCCACAAATCATATCTCCAAAAATATTTCAGGCAAGTTCTGAGGGTACGACGAATTTCCTTAGGTTTCAGCTTAGCACCATATGAATTTCAGACCTAAACGCCAAGTAAACAAAATTTATAAGCGCCAAATTCCGCGATGACCTGTTTATGAGCACGAAACAATACTAATTTCCACAGATGATATCTCCTCAAATATTGCGAACCAAGATCTGAAATTTTTATACAACCTTCCTCAAGATTTCGGCTTACTCTAATAAAAATTTCAGCTTCTGAAGCTTCGTAGAGAAAAAGTTGTAAGCGAAAATGTACACGATGACCTGTTTGGAGCAGCGAAACCCTAGAATCCAAAGCTCTGATACCAAATGTTGTGAAGCTAGCTCCAAAAATAGAAGAAAAGAGATATCAACGCCTTAGAAATAAGCCACTTCGAGGGGGCAACCTCCAGTACATTACATGAATGAACAATTCTTGGATGATACAATTTACAAAACCTCCTTTCTATATATAGGAGTCCATGGGGCCATAATGTAATCCTAGCCGACCTAACAATAATAATTTAAGGGCACAATAATAACAAAATGGGGGTTACAAGGGTACAATAATAACAATAAGGGGTTTAAACTAACAATAATAAGGGGCTATACTAGTGATATAGGGACCTAAC
>CM076570.1:1460004194-1460153026 GCA_034641835.2 Pinus albicaulis
GTCGAAATCAAAACCTCATATCACAATCCTATCTAGCTTCAGCCTTATTGGTCTGCCCATCAGCTTTAAAAGGCAAATCCACATCTGTTTCAAAAAGTCTCCCCTATGTTAGGAAGTGGCGCTTTAGGACATTTCACCCTTGTCAATCATCAAAAAGCCAAAAAGCCTCCATCTGCAACAGACCTACCATGACTGACCTCTTACTTTGCAAATGAAATTGACAAACAGCCTTAAGTCGCGCCACTCACACCCCCTAGATCTCAGCACTGCATAAAACCCAATCTCAAGCTGACTATTAGGTTTTTCACAGTGTTCTATGGTTTCTACAAAGGCAGGAAATATATTTCATCTCATGGAGTAAATGTTTGAGTTTACAGTTAGAGGAACAACTGCTTCTAAATGTAACTTGAGCCTTTAGATATGTCTGCAAAACAGAAAGCTACTCATCTGGACTTTACAGCTCTTTCCAGCATGAAAATCACAGGAAAAAGGGATACCACTGTCACAACAAACTGGTAATTTGTCATGGCCAAGAACCTCCTTCATTTACAAGCAGAGGGTTAGGGCGCCTCCTTCATCTACAAGCAGAGGGCGCTAGCCAATATTGACTTAAAGGATTGCAAAAGTCCAGGCAGAAGAAAAGGTGATTGTTTTTCAAAGGGTGCTAACCTCCATACTCACAGAGATTATCTTTCAAATAACTTGTCATAAGTTGACCAAGGCAGATGGTGACATTTCAGTTCTCCTCAGAAAAAGCAATGCAATAAGGCAGTGAAGAGCTCCTTCACAAGAAACATAAAGAGCAGCTCTCCTTGTTTCACTCTCATGCATCATCCCCTGTTTTTTTCTTTTACCCACAGTCAAAGAAGAAAGCTCAAAGAGACCTAGCACTTGCATCTACAGTCAAGCAAAACCTGTCACCTAATTAGATTTGCATTACATGCAAGATTTTGGCATAATACCCAGAGCAGAAATGTGTTTGATCTAGTTTGCCTCTTACAAACAGGTACACAAGCTCATCAAGTACAAAAAGATTTTTGGCACAGTGTTTCAGGTTCTGGAAATCATCAAAGGCAAAATCTAGGTGCCACTGCCCCAAAAAGAGACATTTCTTCCTCTAAGCAAGGAACAGTGAAAAGTTTCAAAGGACATCTTATCCACAAGTATGATCTCAGTTTGTGAAAACTTTGAAAAGCATGGAAAGAAGATCAGCTGGTTTTATAAATCATTGAAGGCCAATTCCATATGCCACTGTCACTAGGAAAGCAAATTCCTTATGAAATCAGGTCAAAACCACTATGTTGTTACATTTTGAATAAAGGAAAAGTTGTTAGAAGAAAAGGCCCTTGTGATAGACCGAGAACAGTAATAGCTCAGGTAAATACAACTGAATGTCAGCACCCACAGCCAGGAGACAAGCTTGAAGGACACCTAGCAGATGAAATCAGTTTTACAGTGAGCTTTATCACCTATAAGGCATCCAGAAAAGACACTTTAGTGTCAAGTTAAAAAGGGGTCTTGATCTCAAAACAAACTCTGCCATCATGGTCAAAAGGAAGCCAAGAATTTGTCAAAAGGCCATCCCCCACATTCAAAAAGAAGCTCAAATATCTCATCACAGAAAATACAAAGGGATAGTAAAATTGCATGGTTGTTGAATCATAATACCTCTGCCACAGTGAAATTAGGGTTAAGGAGCGCCCGGGCAGTTCGGTTCAGAATGTGTTTCTAACAAAATGGAGATGAAATTTACAAAAGTGAGAGAGGTTTTTGTCCCTCATAGGTTCAATAAGAAAAACCTTCTTCAGTTTCTACACAGGTATTCATCTCAACAAATACCAAAGGATAGTAAAATTTGCATGGCTGTTAAATCATCATACCTCTACCACAGTGAAATTAGGGTTAAGGAGCACCCGGGCATTTTGTTTCAAAATGATTTTCTGATCAAACAGAGATGAAATTTACAAAATTGAGAGAGGTTTTTGTCCCTCATAGGTTCCAAAATAAACACCTCCTTCAGTTTCTACACAGGTATCATGGTTTGTGAGGAACATGAAAAATACCAATGTCACGGGAGAACTTCTGCACTAGGATACACCATTTTTGACCAGTGATGGGACAGTCAGTTTTTGAAGGCTCAATTGGACTCCAAATGAAAAAATTAAAGTTTATATGGAAAATAGACTTCCATAGCTTTCCGATGAGCCATCTCGGGCCAAATTCCGACAAAAGGAAGGCATCCAAAAGTAGCCTGCAATCAACGCTATGTTTTTCTGCACCAGCATACACCATTTTTGACCAGTGATGGGACAGTCAGTTTTTGAAGGCTCAAATGGACACCAAATGAAAAAATTCAAGTTTTTCTGGAAATAAGACTTCCACATCTTTCCAACGAGCCATCTCGCGCTCAATTCCGACACCGGGAAGGCATTCAAAAATGGTCTACAAACAGCTCGATGCATTTCTGCACCAGGATTTACCAGTTTTGACCAGTGTTGGGAAAATCAATTTTTGAAGGATCAAATGGACACCAAATGACAAAATTCAAGTTGTTCTGGAAATTATACTTCCACAGCTTTCCAACGAGCCATCTCGCGCCCCATTCCGACACCGGGAAGGCCCTCAAAATGAACTGCAAACTTGTGCGACGTGCCTGGCACGGTTTTTACACTGTCTCCTTTGTCGGCGCGACGTGCCTGTACAGTGGCGCGACGTGCCTGTACAGGCCGCCCGACCGCCCGAATAGTCAACCCGACAGGCCACCCACGGTGTTTTGGGCACGATGGGCTGACTACAAAGAATGCCGCGCAGCTTCTGAAGATTCCGGTGCTTTTCAAGCTTCCTCCAAAGGATTTGTCCTCGAAATTTAAAAGGTAACGCTATAAATGAGCATGATTTTGTTTAAAGTGAAATAGCATACACAGAGAAACAGTAAATTTCGACAAGAAAGGTGGGTGTTAAGTTTGAGGACAGCCTGCTTAGGACTTCAAAGCATCGAAAGGCAGAGGTTTACATTTTTGAAACTACAAAGAAGACTTTGTTAAATAGAAAGGCAGGGTTCTGGTCTTAAGAGAGAAACTGTCCTCACAGTCCTCCACACATTGCCACATTGTCAAAACAGTGAAATGCAACCAGTAGAAGGAATTATGACATACTTTCTTTGAAAGGAAAGCTCACACAGTTTCAACCTAAAGGCTTGTGGTCCTCTAAAAAAACTCTGTCATTTATCACCCCAAACCTGTGTGATTGACATTCTTAACATATGTGTGGTGATTTGCTTGATATACAAACAGTGAGAAGAGGATACACTTGCACATGACAAAGTTGTTAAATGGTTGAAAGCCTCCTTGAGCAAGGAGTTTGGTATGTTGGTGGACATCTAAGACTTCATAAAACAGAGTAATCATTGGCATTTCCTCACAACACACTACTTAAGCGGACTGCCTTTCATTCACTGTATTCTCCCACTGTGAATTTGTTAACAAAGAGTTTCCAAAGGTGAACAGCATGTTGAAGGACAGAGGTTGTTGATGGTTAAAGTTTGACATTGAAGGCAGAGGTACACAGGTGATGTTTGATCTTTTAACTTCACAAGAAAAAGTGTCCCTCATAAAGCACTGTGTATTGTTAACCTAGGTCTGCCATTTTTTTCACCATATTATATCATTTTGAAAAGCTGATTGACAAAGAGACTCTAAGGATAACTAGTACACTGAAGGGCAGATTTCATTGATGGGATTCTAACTTTGGAGGCAGAGGTACAAAAGCAGTGTTTGTTTTCTTAAAACCTTACAAATGAAAAGGGCCATTTTCTAAAGGGCGGAGTTCTTGGTAATTGCATTTAATATTAAGACAGAGGTACAGGGGTAGTGTTGACCTTTGAGATTCACAAGTAAAGAGCTGGTCTTCCCAAAGCGCTATGCATTGATTTTACACCTAAACTAAGTCTGCTTTTTCATTGCACTACATTGTATCATTCTAAATATTGTTGAACAGAGTTTTTCCAAAGGTGCAGAGCCACGTTCTAAAGGGCAGAGTTGTTGATGGTTGAAACTTTAAACATTGGAGGCAGGGGTATAGAGGTGTTGGTGGACCTTTTTAAGCTCACAAGCAGAGAGTGTGTTTCTTAAACCAATGTACATTGATTTTACATCTAACTTGGGTCTGCCTTTACAAAAACCATTTTGTATCATGTTGAAGATTTGTTAACAGGGATTTTCTGAAGGTGAATAGGGCCATTTTCTAGAAGGCAGCATTGTTGATGATCGAGTTTAACATTGAAGCCAGAGGTATAAAGGTGGTGATTGATTTCTCAAAATTCACAAGTGAAAGGTGTTTTCTTAAACACAGTGAGCTGATATTTCACCTAACCAAAGAGTCTCTTTTCTTTTCCACTGTATGTTATCTTTTATAGAAATCTGTTGACAGAGGTATTTTTAAGGTGAATGACCTGAAGAGCAGGGTTTTAATATTTGATTTTTGTTTTGAAAACACAATTACCAGTGTAGGTTGGCCTAACCAAATCACAAGAGGGGTGATTGTTCAAAACAGTACACAGGGAATCTACAAAGCAGTTATCCCATCTTTTACACATGGTACCATTGTTAAAAGTTTGCATGGCTGAAGTGCATACAGAGTTGAAGGACTGTTTTTAAGAAGCACAGAGGTGACTTATTCAAAGAAACATTGTTGCATCTTATTCAAATCCACAGTGTCCATATCTGTCCAAACAGTATAGTGGCCATTTTCAATCCAGCAGGGCATTGTTCATAAAAGGCAGTTGGTTTCTTCCAAAGCATAGTTAGGTCAAAATGCCTCCAAAGCAAGACAACAGGAGCAACATGACAGTGGTGAAGATCAGCAGAAGCAGGAACCAGAGGAGGATAGTGCTGAACAACAGCAGCTCAGCAGTTTGAGCAACAGCATAAGCATGATGATCAAGAACAGCAGTTTTAAGGAGCGCCCGACACGGAAAGAGAAGAAAGACATATCAGCCCTTGATATTTTGGCATCAGATTCGGAGCATGTTGCTATGGACCCTTGAGGGTCATGCATGCCAATTTTGGGCCTATTTCATTAACTTTTGGTTTTTCGGCATTTTTTGGGTTTTTAGTCAAAAACTCATAATTGCGTCGTTTCAGTTCGAGGATTTTTCAAGGGAGGAGGATGATACCGATGGATGCCATAATTCCATGAGCAGGTCTCCAGCGATTTTCAGGGCATTTGAAGATCATTCGCCCCCTCAAATTGGCGAAAAACACCCTCATTTTGCACATTCTGCCCGCCATATCAGCAGTCTGCTATTTTCTGGGTTTTTGCACACAGGTACAGTTTTGGATGACTTCCGGACCTCGGATTGAGTTGGTTCTAGTTGCGCCGGAAAGTATACACAGAGAGATTTCCAGCAAGCCCTCATGAGCCCCATTTCGACATCGGGAAGGCTGCCATTTTCATCCAGCAAGTCAGGGGACCTTTTTCAGGCATAAATATGAAGTATTTTTGTAATTTTTGAACTCCAAAAATCTGCTTTTCCCAAATGTGCGTTAAGCTACTTTTATCATGGGAAAATCATGTAAAGTCAATATAATTTCCGTTTTTAGCAGTTTTTTAGATATTTTATGGGATATTTTGTGCCTTGGGCTTTGCAAAGCCTCAAGGACAAGTTTAGATATTTTGACTTGGCCAATGGGATAGCTAGTTGCTCCATGAGGTTTTCCTCCTCAAGCCTATTTATTCCATGGTTCTCATTGTAAATCAGAGGCTAAACTTGAGAGAAGAATTAATACATTGGTCATATGAGCTTTGAAGAATACACTTGAGTTATGATTTTTGGACTGCCTCTTGGATGCTTTTGAGGAATGATGAAGGATTGTTGATGGATTCTTTGACATGGTAGAATGGTATAGTGCTTCTTAATGTGTTTTGTCTTCTAGTTTTCACTCATAATTCATATTTCTTGCTGCTATAGATCAGTAAAGATTGCTTTTGAGATATGCCCATGGAGGCACCTCAAAATCCCTGAATCTTCATAGCTTGATGTTTTCTTCTCCCTTAGTTATGCTAAAGAATTCTTAGCTGCTCTTCAGTAACCTAAGGTATTGTTGCTAAGTTTTATTCATCAGTTCCATGTATGTTGAGTAGGATGTATGGTTTGCCCTACCTACCTATCAGCTGCCCATAGTTCTGTCCATAAAACTTTCTCTTTGACTGATTTGTTGATCATTTTGTTGAACCAAGGAGGCCTAGTCTCGATCTAGCCCCTTGCCTAAAACTATGAAAACTTATTTGTCCAAGTGCCCAATGACTTAGAGACTATGTTTAGGCGTTCCGGCATAGTTTATGAGTTGTTAGTTTGTCTCATGTGTTTTCCCCAAAGTCTGATAGCCTTTTCCCGAAGTTAGAGGGTCATATACCTCTATGTATGGGTGGAATGTTTGATTTCTATGTATTGATTAGCTTATAGTATCCCTAGCATGATTAATGGCTTGCTATTACATGTTTATGTATGCTATTAACTAGTTTGCACTTGAAATCCCTTGTCTTTCACCAACTTACTGTCCATTTAATCCATTTCTTTAATGGTGAGCTTATTGAGCTCCCTATAATCCGGACACATTCACCATGATCCATCCTTCTTGTGTACCAATACTACAGGAGCAGAGAAAGAACTTTGGCTAGGTTGAATTATACCCGCCTCTAACATTTCTGCAATCATACGTTCAATTTCGCTCTTTTGGAAGTAAGGATATCTATAAGGCCTGATGTTTGGAGGAACAATTCCTGGGATCAAATGAATAGCATGATCATGATCACGAATAGGTGGGAGTCCTTTGGGAGTTTCAAACACCTTGGAATGATTGTCCAAGACTTGTTGGAGATCTGCAGAAATAGATGATTTTGATGTTGGAACTTCTAGTGAGCATAATTGTGCAATTACGCCTCGCTGTTCTTTCTTTAGAAGCTTTTCATGACATTAGAGCTTATTATCCTTCCTGGCTTCCCCGCAATACCCCGTAATTCGACTTCCTTTCCTTCTGAAAAAAATTTCAAGAAAATTTCTTGAAAATTAAAAGCTACCGTCCCCAAAGATTGTAACCATTGTACTCCTAGTACAACATCAACACCTCCCATAGGAATGGAAAGCATTGGACTAGTCGATACATATTCCCCCATGGTTAGCTTGATATTAGGGCATTTTCTAGAGCAATTTATAGTTCCTCCATTTGCAACCATCACTTGACATTCTGGTGCTGGGTATAGGAAACAATTTAATTCCTTGGCTACCTTATAATGAATAAAATTATGGGTGCTACCTGAATCAATCAACACTATTACCCTTTTCTTCTTGATATGTCCTTCCATCTTGAGAGTTTGAGGAGTGGTAATTCCTGCCAGTGCATTACACGATATGGTCGGATTCATTTCTTCCTCTTCTAGGGCTGGTTCCTGGTGTATATCCTCTTCTTGTTCATTTTCTTCTTCCTCTTCACAATCTATGTAAAATAATTTCTTCTCGACACACTTATGACCTTTAGTGTATTTGCTATCACAACTGTAGCAAAGCCATTTTGCTCTTTTTTCTTCCAATTGTTGTGGTGTCAACCTTGTAGGTTGTGGAAATCTAGGCGTAGCAACACTTCTTTATAGAATTGAGTGGTAGGCTTCCTTATCGCCATAATTTTACATTCAACTTTTCTTGCCAACCTGAATGCCTTCTCCAATGAATCGGGTTCCAAAACACGAACTTCATGTTGGATGTTATCCTTTAGAGTACCTATGAAGAGATCAATCCTGTGTTCCTCTGGAATATCAGTTACCCTTATATTCAATTTTGGAAGTCCTCAATGTGCTGCCCCACTAAACCCTTTTGTTTGAGATTTATCAATTGGCTAAAGAAGGTGTTGCTCTTTGTATCCTCATAATGTGCTATCATTTCCTCAGTAAAAATTGACCAAGTGACAATTTTTTTATGGGAGCAAAGCCATCGATACCATACAAATGTATTTTGTTCTAAATGTAAAGTTGCAATGCGTACCTTTGTGTGTTTTGCACGTTATGGAGATCAAAATATTGCTCCATCTGTAGTATCCATGTTACAGGATCCTTTCCATCAAACTTCCTCATATCCATTTTTGGAATATGGTGGTTCTTCCTGCCAACATTCGAGTTTATGAAATCATGATTAACATTTATTTTGTTCTCATCATGAGGTTCTTCTCCTATATTTCCTCCATTAGGAATCATTTCTGGTTTTAAGCTTGTCATCAAGCCTTCCATGTATTCTTTTAGATCATTCTTCATGTTTTCCATGTTGTCTTTCATGTCATCCATCTTAGCTTCCACGCCATCCATTTTAGCTTCCATGCCTTTCTTCAAACCGTCCATCTTCACTTCCACGCCATCCATTTTAGCTTCCATGCCTTTCTTTAAACCGTCCATCTTCACTTCCACACCTTTCTTCAAAACTTCCATTTCATTTTTTGTTGCTTTTTGCGAGAGTGAAATTTGTTGCACTTGCTTTTGTAATTTTGATAGATCATGTTGCAATTCTTCATCTTCATGAGTCATAGTAGAGCCTTCTGAAGGCTTAATGGGTGTTGAATTCTTTTTAGGGGCCATTTTAGAATCCAATATTGATATTTATTCTACAATATGCCCTTGGAATCAATTCAACTTGATTCTTCAAACAAGACTTATGCAATTCGGAAAAAAAAATACACACCTTTTACTAGCTTTGAGGAGATCGATATTGAAATTGAATTATCTCTGTAATTGAAAATCTTAGATATCTAAAATTCAGCACTGTAGTAGCCCTCTGAATCTTCTTTCAAATGCCACAGGTCTGACCTGATTTGGATTCTCCAAGAAAAATTTGTGTCCAATCTCCCACAATGACCTAATTCTGGACTGGTTCAGTAGAGCAAACTTGTACGACTTGCCACGTGTCACTGTTTTTCCCTTTGTCTCTAAAATTGATAGCCAATAAACTACAGGCTGTTTACTTGCGACCACTTTTAACGGAACTCCAATCCAATCTCCAGAGAGAGATTTATTGAACTTTTCCCACGATCACCTCTTTGAGATGAAATTCAGGAGCCTGAAAAGGCACTACCTTCCACAGATCATATCTCCAAAAATATTGCGAACCAAGCTCTGAAATTTTTTTATGAATTTCCTAAGGATTTCAGCTTCGCACCATATGAATTTCAGATTCTGAAACTTCGTAGAAAAATATTTATAGCGCAAATGCCACGATGACCTGTTTAGGAGCCTGAAAAAATACCTGAGTTCCACAGATCATATCTCCGAACGTATTGCGAACCAAACTCTGAAATTTGTATACAGACTTCCTCAAGCTTTTGGCTTCGTACCCTAAAAATTTCAGCTTCTAAAACTTCGTAGAAAAAAATTTATAGCGAAAATTCCACGATGACCTGTTTGGAGCAGCGAAACCCTAGAATCCAAAGCTCCGATACCAAATGTTGTGTAACCAGCTCCAAAAAGAGAAGAAAAGAGATATAAACGCCTTATAAATAAGCCACTTCGAGGGGGAAACCTCCAATACATTACATAAATGAACAATTCTTGGATGATACAATTAACAAAACCTCCTTTCTATATATAGGAGTCCATGGGGCCATAATGTAATTCTAGTGGGCCACAATGTAATCCTAGCCGACCTAACAATAATAATTTAAGGGCACAATAATAACAAAATGGGGGTTACAAGGGTACAATAATAACAATAAGGGGTTTACACTAATAATAATAAGGGGCTATACTAGTGATATAGGGACCTAACAGAAAATATGATATTACAACGGATCTGCTATATGTTGTGTCTCTTCATTTTGCTAGATAATAGAAAGGAAGGATGGGCTGTTCGAGGTGGACATAGCCCAAACTGGGTGAACCACGTATATCTGTGTCTCTATGGTTTTATGTGTTTTGTGTGCTTGTGTTTTCCACATATTTTATGTCTCGCATTGCTCTGTAATATATAATTTTCTAACAACTCGTATCAGATCCAAAGGTTTATTTGGCTGATAAACTCACAAGAAAGAAGGGTTCATGATTCGAGTGGGAGAAATGGCAGAAGATGGTAAATATAGGGTCGAGAAATTTAATAGCTAAAACTTCCTGCTGTGGAAGATTTATATGGAAGATTATCTGTATCATAAAGATCTGCACCTACCATTGAGCTGAAAAACAAAGAACCTGACGGCTATGACAGATGCAGAATGGGAGATTCTCGATAGAAAGGCACTTGGAACAGTACAATTGTGCTTCACAGCGTTGGTAACCTTCAATATTTTGAAGGAAATAACAACAAAGGGTTTGATTAAGACATTGGTGAAATTATATGAAAACCCCTCGGCCTCAAAAAAGGTATTTCTCATGAAACCTTTATTTAATATGAAGATGTCGGAAGGTGGATTTGTTGTAGACCATTTAAATGATTTTAATACATTTATTAGTCAGTTAAATTTTGTAGGGGTAAAATTTTATGATGAATTTAGGGCTCTTTTATTTCTGTTCTCATTGCCAAGAAGCTGGAATGGTTTAGTTATGGCCATTAGTAACTCTATCTTTGGATCTAGTACTTTAAAGTTTGATGATGTTGTCGGTGCTATTCTTAGCGAGGAAATGAGACAGAAAAGCTCTGGTGAGACATTGGGTAATGCTTTGAGTGCAGAGTCTAGGGGAAGAATAATGGAAAGAGGAAAGTGCTCAGGATATCACAGTAAATCAAGGAATGACAGATCCAAGTCCAGATTGGGAATAGTGTGCTAGAAATGCGGAAAGAAAGGACACCTAAAGAAAGACTACAGATCTCTGAAGGGAAAAGAAGGATATGCACAACAAGAAAACAATCATGAAGAAAATGTGATAGGTGATGTGTTACAAGATGCCTTGATTCTTTCTTTCGAAAATGTTACTAATTCCTGGGTAGTGGATTTAGGGGCTTCATTCCATGTCACACCTGATAAGAAATATTTTCATGACTATGTTCAAGGAGATTTTGGACAAGTCCGTTTGGGTGATGATAAACCCTGTAAAATTGTTGGAATGGGTAAAGTTATTGTAAAACAATAGAATTGAAACCAATGGCTATTAAAGGATGTAAGGCATGTTCCAGATCTGAAGAAAAATCTTATTTCAACAGGGCAGTTAGGCGGTGAAGTTTGTGTGACAATTTTCACAAATAAAACTTGGAAGGTCACCAAAGGAGCCCTGGTAATAGCAAAAGGAGAAAATGTTGGTACATTTTATTTATGCAACGGTATTTCTAATTATATTAATGCTTTAACTTCCAAAGGAGAAGATGTAGCATTATGACATCATAGGCTCAAACACATGAGTCAGAAGGGGATGAAGATTCTTCACTCAAGAAATTTGTTGCCGGGTTTGAAGAATTTTGATTTGGATTTCTGTGAGAATTGTACTTATGGAAAACATAAGAGAGTCAGATTTCTCAGAGTTGGGAAAGAAAAGAAGAGCGAAAAATTAGAGCTTGTGCATACAAATGTATGGGGACCTGCTCAGGTATCATCTCTCAGTGTCTCTCATTATTATGTTACTTTTATTGATGATGAAACTAGAAAAACTTGGAATTATTGTATTCAGATATTCTAGAATAAATCTAATTTATTTGATACTTTCAAGAAATGGAAAACTTTGGTTGAGATTGAGACAGGAAAGAAGTTGAAGTGTCTCAAATCAGACAATGGAGGTGAATATTGTAGCAAAAAGTTTGGTAGGTACTATTGAGATCATGGAATTCGTAGAGAGAAGATAGTTCCAAGAACACCACAAGAAAATGGTGTGTCAGAAAGGATGAACAGAACAATCATGGAGCGTGCAAGGTGCATGAGATTGCATGCAGGACTGCCTTTAAAATTTTGGGCAAATGCTGTAGATACTACTATTTATCTAATAAACAGAGGGCCTTCAAGTTCCTTGGATGGTGGTATTCCGGAGGAAGCATGGATAGGTAAAAAGGTAAACCACTCTTTTTTAAGGCCTTTTGGTTGTGAGGCCTTTGTCCATATTAATAAAGAAAATATCTTGAGGCAAAATAAAAGAAATCTATCTTTATTGGATATGGTGTTAATGATTTTGGTTATCACTTATATGATTATGAAAATCACAAAATCATTAGGAGCAGAGATGTAATATTCAATGAAAAGGTCTTGTATAAAAATCAGTTGCAAGAAAAGAAACAGGAAAAAGAAAACAAGGAATACACATTTCTTGATGAGATCACTGAAAAAATAAAGGTGCCTGAAAATAATAATAATCAACAACCACAACAATAGAAACCACCACAACAGCAACAGGCACCTCAAACACCTGAAAATGGTGTTAGAAGATCTACCAGGATAAGTAGACCCCCTGAATGATACTCCCCTTCATTATATTATTTATTCTTGACTGACTGTGGTGAACCAATGCAGGTTGAAAGAAAGAAGAAGTGGGAGCTAGCCATGGAATAAGAAATGGATTCCTTAATGCATAACCAAACTTGGGACTTAGTCAGGCTACCTACAGGTAAAATTACATTGCAGAATAAATGGGTTTACAGGCTGAAGGAAGAAGATGGAGGAAAACAAAGATACAAAGCTAGACTTGTGGTGAAGGGGTTTGCACAGAAGAAAGGTATTGATTTTGATGAAATATTTTCTCCTGTTGTTAATATGACTTCAATCAGAACTATTTTAATTCTTGTAGCAGCGGAAGATTTACATATTGAAGAGTTAGATGTAAAGACAACATTTCTCCATGGAGATTTGGAGGAAGAGATCTATATGGAGCAACCAAAAGGATATGAGGTCAAAGGGAAAGAAAAATTAGTGTGCAGGTTAAAGAAGGGCTTGTATGGCTTAAAACAGGCTCCAAGGAAGTGGTATCTAAAATTTGATAAGTTTATGTCTGAACAAGGTTATACTAGATGTCACTCTGACAATTTTTTTTATCTAAAAAAGAAAAATGATGGAAGATATATTATATTGTTATTGTATGTAGGTGACATGCTTGTTGCAGGGTCTAAGATGTAGGAAATAAATGTGCTCAAAAGAAAAATGGCAAATTCTTTTGCAATGAAGGATTTGGGAGTTGCAAAACAAATCCTTGGTATGAGAATAACTAGAGACAGGAAAAATTACAAATTAACACTGTCTCAGAATGAGTACATACAAAAGGTGTTGAGAAGATTTAATATGAAGAATGCAAAACCAGTTAGTACACCTTTTGCTAGCCATTTCAAACTTAGTAAGGAGATGTGCCCAAAGACCCAAGAAGAAATGGATTACATGTCTAAATTTCCATATGCATCAGCATTTGGAAGCTTAATGTATGCAATGGTTTGCATAAGGCCTGATATTGCACATGCAGTGGGAGTTGTAAGGAGGTACATGAAAAATCCAGGAAAAGAACATTGGATGGAAGTGAAATGGATTCTCAAATGTTTGAGAGGAACGACAAATCAACAATTATGCTTTGGTGGTTCAAACATTGCTCTAAAGGGATATGTTTATGCAGATATGGCAGGTGACAGAGATAACAGGAGGAGCACTACAGGATATGTATTTACTGTAGGTGGAATAACTGTCAGTTGGGTTTCAAAAATCCAAAGTGTTGTTGCACTTTCAACAATAGAAGCAGAGTATGTTGCTGCTATAGAGGGTAGTAAATAAATGATTTGGTTACAGAGGTTTATGTATGGTATACAAATTAATTCAATAGAAAACCTATCGGGACTAAATTCTTGAGATGGTATCAATCTTGATGCTACGTTGGCCAATAAATCTACACTAGCATTTTGTAGTCTAGGCACAGAGGAGATGTTAAAAGCTAAGAAATGAGAAGTCAAGTTCTGGACTAATGACTGATAATGTTTGAGATGTCTAGAGTTACAATGAATGGTATTTCTTACTTGTTTAATAATGATTTTTGAATCTCCATATACTTGCAGATATTTAACACCAAGGTTGATTGCTTTATACAAACTTTGTGTGAGTGAGTCATATTTTGTTGTATTGTTAGTGCATTCGAATTTTAATCTGTAGGCTAGCATGGTATTTTCTCCTTCCAGAATTATAAAAATACAGCCATCTCCTGCACCATCTTCTAATTTAGAACCATCAAAATAAATAGTCCAAAATAAAGAATTAACTAAGGGTTTATCTACAAAGTTTTTACATTTAGAAGCATCTGTTTGAGAAAAATTTTCAATATGGGAGGTAACAAAATTGTTAAAGAAGGGTGATTGATGTGCATTAGAATTTCCAGGAAATGATTCTGCCGAGTAATTTCCAATAATATTATTATTGAATGCTACTAGCTCATTGGTTCCTTCAAGGTTAGTGACTATATGTTTCACGAATTTCTCACGGTCTACTCAAATTTGGCATGGCTTTCCATTGTAAGGCAACCACACGTGTGACCAGTCCGTTGTGAAATATCCATGGAGATTCTCATACCAGTCTTTAAAAAACACCAAACCATAGAATTCAGGAATATCTGCTACCAAGATATCAATTATCTTGGCAACCTTCGGGTTTGATGATAATCTAATTGAAATAGAATTTATTTATCATACAACCTATACTTTTGTCCTATCAAGTTTTACTATATGAACAGGAGAATTTTGAGGAGTCATGTTCAATTTAGCACAGACTGACTTTGGCATGATATTAGAGGAAGCCACTGAATCAATTAAACAATTATGGAAATTTATATTAAATATCTCATCCGTCAAAATAAACGAGGGAGTATGAGAGATGGATCGATCATCTATCATAATAAGATCTATAGCATCAATTTGTGTTGAAGGGGTTGGAGGTTTACCAATACTATTAGTAGCTTGAACTATTACTAGAGCAGGTAGAGATGAAGGAGGAACTGCATTCAATTCTCTAAGTAAAATCTTTTGTTGTTGTTTGAGTTTAGTAAGATCATGGATTAAGACATTAGCTCTGGTCTTTTTCATATATTATACTATATTATATTCAATGGTGTCAGAGACTACCATTGTCTTTGATGTAAATGGAATATCTGAAGGAGCAGGGTTAGTTTGTATAGCCTTGGATGTAGACTTCTTTCTTACTATTTTAGCAGGATTTGAATTCTTGTGCTTTGGAGTAGGCTGTGTTACATCATTGACATTTTTTCTTCTTGTACTAACAGGTAATGTTTCATGTTCCTCATTTGGTAGGATAACATCACACATTCCATTAAGCTATAATTCTTCCTCAATTTTAGTTTCTTTTTCTTCTTTTTTCTCCTCATCCATGTCTTGACCAGACTCAACATTAGATATGATATTGGGTGGTTGAGAATTAGAAGATTGATTTTTCTTGAAAGTTTTGAATGTCTTCTTAGTACTGGAACTTTCAGCAACTTTAATTTTTATGTTAGCCATTTCATTTGCCATGGTTTTTAGTAATTTTTGGAGACCTTCTACATCAAAAGGGTCTTTTGATGGCTTTTTCTTTGATTAATATTTGAAAGAGACTTTCTTAGATTTCCTGTCTTCTTGAGAATTCTTCTTTTCAGGAGCTATAATTCGTTTCTCAACAAACAATGCTTCCTTAATATTTTCTTCTAATGTAGCTAATTTTTCTCTATCAACAAATATGGCTATAATATAGGGGAGAGAAGAAATATGCCACTCAATTTGGACCTTAGCACCAGGAACTAATGTTGCAGGGATTTTATTGAGTAGTTTATTAAATCTAGAATTGAAGTCTTTTATTTTCTCTCATGTTTTAGCTTTAAGATTTAATAAATCATTGATAAGTGGTGTAGTAGTTTGGTGATCTCCAAACTTAGCCAAGAATTGTTCTTCAAATGTATTCCATCTAGTTATATAGTGAGCAGGTAATGAAAAATACCAGGATCCTACAAATCCTGTGAGAGTATATGGAAATAATATAACTACAGAATCTTCTTCAATTACCTCTTTTAAATTGATGGCTAACATATAATTATGAATATTCTCTTCAGCTTAGAGACCATCATCTAGATTAAATTTAGGTAACCATATTTTAGGATATTTAGGAAGAGGGTGAAGAGGTGCAGGCATATGTAAATCACCCGGATTATTCCATGGTTGTACATTTCGTGGAATTTTTTGACTTTCCATTGGGCCTTGGGTGGAAGTGATGAGTGAAGTTTTAGTTGAAGAAGAGGCAAGATGAGTGATAGAACTAGTTGAAGGTGAAGTATTTTGAGTACTGGCACTAGTTAGGCTAACACTAATTGTTGGAATTGGAGTTTTTGAAATGGTTGGAGGTAATGGAGATGAATAGGGCATATTATTGATGGGAATCTCGCTAGCAGATGATTGTGATTCAATATTCTTAGTTTTCTTTAAAAAAGTGCCAATAGGAAATTAAAAAGGAGGGATACTTATCTTCTAAGTTTCTGATCGAGTTAAAATTTGTCTTGTCTGTAAAGTATATGAAACACTAATTTCGTATGTTTGAGAAGTTTCAGGATTTTCAGTAGAAATGGATATTGTCTCTAACTTTTCAATCAAAGACTGAACTTCTATGGAAATTTGGTGAAAATCTAGAGATATTATTGGTTGAGTTTCACTAGGAGACCTAGGAGAAGGATGTTCAACCTCAGATCTTATTCATCTTGTTCTGGATAATGATCTAGAAGTTGGTAAAAATCTAGAGGGAGAGTGACTTTTCATTGGGGGAATTTTGAGGTCTAAAATGGGCCTCCTAAGAAAAATGTACAGCCAAAATAAAATTTATAGGAACCATTACGATTCAAGATGATGATGTCAACCATGGGGGATGATTCACCATTTTTTAAGTAAAAGGGTAAAAATATTAAAAAATAATAAATAATAAAACTATTTTTTCAACTCATATTTTCAACTTATCTGACAAAGTTTTTACTCAAATTTCGAGCGGGAGTACTCATTGGATGAAAAATTCAATTCCCGATCCAAGGAGTACCCATGTTTCATACTTTTTATGGACCTTTCTATACAAAAAATGAGAAATACATGAAAAAACATGATTGTAATCACGTTTTTCATGTATTTCTTATTTTTCATTTAGGAGGATCCATCGAGAATATGCAATATGGATACTCCTTGGATCCAATGAGTACTTCTACTCGAAATTTGAATAAAAAATTTGGGAGATAAGTTGAAAAAGTAGTTTTTTCTTTTTTCCCTCAAAAATTTGAGTATGTAATCAAATCTTATTTTATTATTTCCATTATTATTTTATAATTTCCTTAGGAGGCCCATTTTAGACCTCAAAGTTCCCCTAATGAGATCAAATTTCAGATTTATTAGATCTTTTCATCATTCAAGGATGTTCAGGCCCTCCTTCTAGCACCAAAATTTTGAAGCCTCAGAATTCTGTTGCAACAACATGGGGGAAAACCACCTCGTCTGGACCTTAGAGAAAGTCCTTTTCCATTTGGTATGGTGGTTGTGACTGGAGATGAAGGGACCAGTTTCCCAATAATGATTTATGAGGGTGTGTTTTCTTATAACGTGTGAATGGAAGAATGATATTAATCTATTCAATTCATATAATTAACTACCTATTCTACTATATACCTAGGAGTATTCATTATCTAATGCGATCTAGAAAGATATCTTTCAACAATTGGTAAGGAAGATTATTCAAAAGTTGAAAGAGATGAAAATTATGTGATAATAATTCTTTTAACAAAATAGTTTAACCAAAAGAATTTTGAAAGGTATATCGCATTTACAAGTTTGATTATATATGAAATAAGTCACTATAAAAAAATATTAGTACAAAAGTGCATTTAATATGAATCTATGATAATAGTTTTCCATATATAATACAAATAAATGATGACTATCAATTCAAGAAGAAAAACTTAATATAATGTGTATAAATACCATATATATGAGGTTCTACTCAGCCAAATCAACAATAGTTTTATGCTCCTCTTCACGTTAAAGAAATTCAATGAGTACAATAGTGCAACTTCAATGTCAAAAGATAATAGAATTTTTTCCATTAATTCATCAAGGCATTCACAAACTTACAAAAGTACATTCCTTGCAAATGCTTTTGAAAAATTTCTGCACCCTTCTCTAGATGCATGAGAAGGGTTTAAATACTAAACTACAATATGTTTAAAATATATTATTACATAAAAAATGGAGGACGTTTCAGGCAACCATCCTCATAATAAGTAAAATTAAACTACAATCTAGGAAATAAAAATAACAAAATGCTTATGTGGGTTGATCCTCTTTGCACATTTGATTTTTGAGGTGACAAATATCTACCATTGGCTTTAGCTGAGCTGGTTGTGTAATCCCAGATCTGATTCGGCCATTAAACAATGCATTCGAAAGTGTTGGTGACTCTTTATTTGCAGAATCAGTTAATGACTATAGAGCTAGGCACTGATGATATGGTTTGATCAGAAAATTCCAATAATTTTCTTGATCAAACTAGGTTAATTTTTTAATAGTTTCCACCTGTATCTCTGTATTATCCTTCCACTCTGCTTCTAATAGTTTAAGCTTTGAGATTACTTCAGTTGCGGATCCCTTGATAAGTTTAGCTTTCAATAACTGTCCATTAACAAATTCGATGATTTCATTTGTCAGGTTTAATGCCTTGGTCCTTGCCTTTTTTGTCTTTCTCAATTGAATTTCCCAATCTTTAAATAAAATATCTTTTTGAATTTTATCTATCTTAGGGAGGCCAACTTTCTTTCCTACTTTAGACTCTTACCATTGAATGAACTCAGTAACTAGATTTTCAATATTTTCACATTCAAGCCTCATGTTAGCCACTTGTTGGATCAGAATCTTGCTTGTATCACAGTAAAAAATTCTGTTTGAAATTTGTTGAAAAAGGGTTTCTTGCTACTGCTTGAGGTTTGCATTCATTTCCAATGCTTCTTTTATGAATTTCTCTACTTGAGGCTGGATTTTTAATTTATCCATTACTGCTGCAATCTGTGTTTCTTTCTCTGTAATATGCACTTGGTGTTGTAACTTTAGTCTTTCAAAATATTTTTGAAATTGAGACATCTTCATTTCAATCTCCTTACTGGAATTGAACTTTTGTTGTTCTAGCAGTTTCTCCAACTCTTGAACTTTGTCTTCTTTTTTCTTAAGTAGAAGTTGAACTTATGTAGATTTATCAATTGTAGCAATACCATATTCTCCCGAGAACTGTGATAGTTTAGTCAAATGTTCTCTAGGATCAGACAAAGGATATTTCCATAGAATGTCTATAGATTCATCCTTAAGATTTGAAGTTGATTCATCAATTATTCTTCTCTTTATTATTTTAACTATAGCCTTATGACTCGGGTTGTAGAGTACATCAAGTTGATGAATCTCTTCAATCTTTAAAATAATTTGTTCTGTAGGGTGTGATGGGATGATCTCTTGATCATGAAATTCTAGTACCTATTGTAGTGGCCTTGCAGTTTCCACTAAATTCTGGGACTGATCTAGAGTATGGAAACTTGTTGATTCATCAACATCAGGATTTGGTGGTGGTGGTGTTTCTAGTGCCTTAGAAAACTTGTCCCATTATTTCTTCAAATCTTTTGATTGATGCTTCTCTGTCTACTCAGGTGTATTCTGGATATGCTGAGATTTTTAAGAAGATGATTCAGCTCCATTAATTTCTCCTTCAGTTTGCATCTCAATACCTTTAATCAATTTTTGAATTTTTTTCTTAGGACTCTCATTCCTAATCTCAGATTCATTGTCAGAGTGATCTGAATTCTGAGAGTGATGTGGTGATTGTTCTGACTCGTGATATGAATTCTCTTGAGATTCATCTTCTGACATATCCTTAGCCTCATTATACAAACTAATACTGGGATTTGGCATGTTGACATCTTCAATAAATAACAAATTCAAAGGGACTGTTTCTAGAATTTTGCTTCTATATGCTTGAAAAACCTCAAAGTATGTTTTACTAAACTGACTAGATGCAATTTTCAATATATCTGCGAATTTCTCCACAGCTTCACAGAAATCATCAAACATAACTTTCTCATTCAATAATGGTTTAAGTTTAAGCTTAGTGGTGATGTTATTAACCACATCATTAGGATCGTATGGTCTCGTTTGCAGCAGAGCCAGATTTAATGAAATGATATTTGAAATCTCTCTGAATGAATGATCAATGTCGAAAAGGGAAAAAGTGCCACAATGTAAAGGGAAAGTAGGCCAAATGGCCTTCTTGGCATTTTTGAGTTGTTTAGACACGCTGCTTACTATAAGTTGGTAGGAAATTTCCCTGGCTAGGAGTTTATCAAGAACATAATAAGGTAAAACATGGGGGGGGGGGGGAGGAAGAATAACTCCCAAAAACTGTAATATAAGTGAAATTTTCTTCAGAAAACATTCTAGAAACTGATAAAATATCTGTGCTAGATTCCTTAGAAATCCAAGGGGGGATTTCATTAAAGATAACCTGATGGATGGGTAACATTACTCCATTTCAAATTTTATGAAAATGTAAATGAAAATCGGATTCCAAAAGGGCTCTATCGTAAATATGAATTGGAGTGGGGTCCTAGACTGTCCATTTCCATCCCATAATAGGAAATCTTGAACAAAAGCAAATTGCATCCATAATGTAAGCACTCATGTAGAAGGGAGGTATTATTCTAGTGGAAAGACTTATTTTGCTTCTATAATCCATGATAGTTTTGGCCAAATTATCAGATAGAATGCTTGCCTAATTCATAATAGAGGAATTGTCGATTACGTCAATTAAAGGGACCCTGTCTATGGAAATCCTAGTGGTATCTAGTTTATAAAATAGCCTACATAGCGTTCCAGTAGCATAAAAATGAGGCAAGGGTAGTTTTTCTATTGGGTGCGTACCAAATTTTGTTGGGAAAAAGACTGAGAAGGGGGGGGGGGGGTGAATCAATATTTATAGCTCACTATAAACTTTTTATTTTCTTTACTGATTTTTGTACATGAATGTAATGAACCCAACTAATGCATACACATGGCTATCTTTAAGAAAACTTGCGTATATACAGAGATCTTATTATGTAGATAATTCTCTACTTAGATCAGTGCATCATTCCTTCATCATATGTTTAGTAAGTAGTAATAATGTGCAGTAAGAATAGATTAAATCATCACACATAAGCAACACACATGAACATTAGGATTTAAGGTGGAAACCCAATTCGGGAGAAAACCACCACTGATGTCGTCTCTGTATTCAATGTTTATTATAAAGAAAACTTCTTACAATCTTGTACTGGAGTAGACTCATAAGAGCACACAGACACCCAGTTGTAGAAGGTTGCAACCTTCTCTCATTCTCCAGCTTCCACTAGAAGGGAGCTCCAACCCCCTAATCTCGTTTACCAGCAACCACTGGACGGGAGCTACGACCCCCTGTTTCTCGTTGACCAACCACTCCTAGAAGGGAGATACTACCCCATGATATTGTTTACTAGCAACCACTGGAAGGGATCTATGAACCCCTTATTAAAGGCTTCAACCCTCAACACCACCGCGGACCACGTTTCATCAATTTTCACACTAGATCCAAACAACTTCAACATAACACAACTTGTAGGACTCTTTTCATCAAATTTTCAGACTGGACCCAGTCCACATTTAATCTCAAAGAAAATACATCAAACTGAAACCTATAACCCCATAAATTCATTCATTGAATCATAAATCAACTAACCAACCAATGATATTTAATCATAGTCAACTAGTAGAATAATCAATATTCAAACTACCCAGATCTATATGAAGACATCATTGACAGATAATAGTAATACAAAAAAACATATCAAAATTTTTTTCCCTCTTAATTCAGCAAAACCCTAGATTCCATATGCGCTTTTGTTGAAATGAACCTGTGTATATACATGCTTTTACTGAGGTGAACCTGCGTATAGATATGAAAACATTACAGGACTGCACAAATATTTAGAACAAATAAAAAACGCAGATCTTACCCTTCACTTCAACAAACATTTGTCATATCACAGATCTAAACATTCCATAAACAGATCTAGAAAATACATAGTCGTTTCAGGTCTGGAGATCTTGATCCATCATTGTATTAATAGGGGCATTATTATTTCAGATCTATCAATAAAATGTAACCCATTCCATGTAGATATACTTCAGAGTGAAGTATTCAATGATAACCCTTACACATGCACACCTTTGCACTATGATCTTCTTATCTTTATATATATTTAGCCTTTACCAATACCATGAGCCAAAACCACACAACTGTCGATGGTATTCTTGGACAAAATCAAATAGATGACATAGCGCTCAATCATATGGGATAATACCATGGTAATGCCCCCTGGTATCATCCCTTTAGACTGAAAAATGAATACGTGACTTGGATCATTCTTATTAGCGTGTATACGCGACTTGGCCTGTAAAAACCCACGTATAGAACCTGCAATATGAATTGTAACCAATCTTTTGTTGGATATTACTCATTTCTTTTGGTATACTATCGAGCTTCTCTAGAAGACATATGCTCCATCTTTTACCAGAGAGTTACCATCAAGGACAACATCTTAAGACATAAGAATCATATTGCCAACAATCTCACCCTTTGGACTTGATGGCAACCATGATGGTGTTTGATCACCACAACAGATAGAAATTAAACATAACCATTATTCAAACACCCAAAAGACTCTCCCCCTTTGACATAAAGGGCAGAGGGTGGATCAAAACCAAAATAAGGTTTCTCTTCCCTTGTAGAAATATTTGCTCTGTAGATCTAATGTGCACTGAATTTACCATGCTCCCCCTAAGTTCATGTTGGATCTTTAGACATATTTTTAAATGAAGTATATGACTCTATAACTCAACCAAGTATGGCCTTTCTTAACATCAAGGAATCATACTTACATCAATGATTCAACCAAGTGGAATTACATATTTGACTCAACTTCCCAACCAAGTGGGTTAACAAATTTTGACTCAACTACCCAACCAAGTGGGTTTACAAATCTAAGCAAGTCCTTACATCAATGAATATAAAATTTTTATGTCATAGGTCTCAACATGACCTTTTCATCAAATGACTTTTCTTATAACCAAGACCAAAATAACTCAAGAGAGAGATCATATTTTAGAACCATCAAAATGCCAGCAATGCATTATTCACAGAAAGGATAATGCTCCCCCTAAGCCTGAGCATCCTAAACATATTCACCAACCAATTCATCAAAGAATCTTCATCAAGTATATAATCAAAACTTAATATCATATCAAGAGATATTACCATCAACATAAGATGAATAAATTTATTACTATTAATAGCATATCATAAATTGTTCTTGAGTCTTCCTCGTTGTTTTTCTTATCAGAGAAAAACATACACAACTATCACCATTGGAACTTGCATGTATACATGGCTTTAGTTCATGAAACCTGCGTATAAAAAGTGAAATACATAAAATTTCACAACTCCATCTCCTCTTGGGTTTATACACTTTGTACCTGTCCTCTATTGTCACATTAGATGCACTATTAGAAATAAAAACAACCAGAATTACCAAGCAAACCATGGGAATAATCTATATTGCTCCCCCTATGATGATACACTACTGATTCCTATAATGTATCTCACATCACTCCTGCAGTCATTATGAGAAGTAAACTTTAGAAGTGGATGACTGCAGTAGGGTCAATATTCCCTACGTTTTTTACCAATGCTTCTTCTTTTTCCAGCTTTGCTTGAAATTTCTTATTGTGTGTTGGAACTTCTCCAATTTCTTGGATTTATTTATCAAAATTAACCTGCAATCAGTGGCCTTATGCTCAAATGAGTTACAATAGAAAAAATATCCATGAAATCATCCTTTCTTTCTTGATCTATGCAATTATTCAATAACCAGATCCCTTTCTTTTGGGAAATTATCATCATCCATGGTACATGCCATGAACACTTGCAGATCTTGATCAGAAGCTTATTGTTCCTCATTTGACAATCCATTATTATCTTCATTTGTATAATAATTTCTTCCTTTTTCAAATTTCTTCCCTTTTTCATGATTTTGTTTATAAGGAAATTTAGCAGCACAATGACCAACTCTACCACAAGAAAAACACTTGAAGGGAAGCTTACCTCTGAATCTTCCAATACCTGGTTGAATTCTTCTCAAAAAATTTTCTTCTTCTTCTTCTGATATATAACTTGATTCCTTGAGAACATCCTTTTCTTTTCCTTTTGCACAAGCCCTAAAAGCAACTTCTTTGACTTGTGAAGGACCTCGTCTTCTTATTTCAAAAGCAGTCAAGATACCATGTAGTTGAATAATAGTAAGATTTTTTAGATCTTTATTCTCTTCAATATATGACACTTTTGACTCAAACTTTGAAGTTAGAGATCTCAATATCTTTTCTACTAAAGTTAAGTCTTTTATATCTTCACTCATATTCCCCATAGAATTCACAATCTCATCTAATCTTAGGAATAAACTTCCAATACTTTCATCATCATGCATTCTGAAATTTTCATACTGCATTGTAAGAGTTTGAAATCTGGCACTTTTTACCTTTGCATCACCTTCATAGCTCTGAATGATCTTGTCCCATATTTCCTTTGCTGAATTTAGTTGCATCTCTTTAACTAATTCTGTTTCTGACAGGATTTCTAATAAAGCATTGACAACTTTGGTGTTGATTTCATATTTCTTCCTTTTTGCTGCATCTGTAGGAACACTTGCTGGATAATGATAAAATCCTTCCATGATTCCCAATACGTCTGCTCCAAGACTTTACAAATACGTTCTTGTTCGTATCTTCTAGAATAATATATTACTTCCATTGAACAATGGTGGCCTTATAGAAAATACTCCTTCATGACTTCCCATTGTGACGGATCTCCTTCAAGCGATCAAGCTTCTTCCGAAGGACCTGCTCTGAAACCAATTGTTGGGAAAAATATTAAGAGGGAGGGGAGGGGTGGGGGGGGGGGGTGTGTGAATCAGTATTTATAGCTCACTATAAAAAATTTCTTTTTCTTTACTGATTTATATACATGACTTTAATTAACCCAACTAGTGTATACACACGGCTATCTTTAAGCAAACTTGCATATTTCCAGAGATCTTATTATGCAAATAATTCTTTACGTAGATCAGTGCATCATTCATTCATCACATATTTAGTAAGTAGTAATAATGTGCAGTAAGAACAGAAGAAATAATCACACATAAGAAACACAATGAACACCAAGATTTAAGGTGGAAACCCAATTCGGGAGAAAACCACCGATGTTGTCGTCTCCATCTTCAATATTTATTATAAAGAAAACTGCTTATAATCTTGTACTGGCATAGACTCATACTAGCACACAGCCACCGAGCTGTTGAAGGCTACAACCTTCTCTTATTCTCTAGCTTCTTCTCGAAGGGAGCTCCAACCCCTTGATCTCATTTACCAACTACCACTGGAAGGGAGCTACGACCCCCTGCTTTTTGTTTACCAACCACTCTTTGAAGGGAGCTACTACCCCCTGATCTTGTTTACCAAAAACCACTGGAAGAGAGCTACGACACCCTTACTGAAGGCTTTAACCCTTAGGACCATCGTGGACCATGTTTCATCAATTTTCCCACTAGATCCAAAAAGCTTCAGCAAAACACAACTTGTAGGCCTATTTTCATAAGATTTTCAAACTGGACCCACTCCACACATTTAAGCTCAAAGAACATACATCAAACGTAAACTTATAACCCCATCAATTCATTCATTGAATCATCAATTAACCAACCAACCACTGATCTTTAATCATAATCAACTAGCAACATAATCAATATTCAAACATTGAGAGACAACAGTAATACAACAAAACATATCTGAAATTTCCTCATGCATACTTCAACAAAACCCTAGATTCCATATGTGCTTTTGCTGCAATGAACCTGTGTATATACACGCTTTTGCTGAGACGAACCTGCGTATAGATCTGAAAACATTACATGACTGCACAACTCTTCAGAACAAATAAACAGGTCAGATCTTACCCTTCACTTTAGCAAACATTCGCTAGATCATAGATCTAAACATTCCATAAACAGATCTAGAAAATACATAGTCATTTCAGGTCTAGAGATCCTGATCCATCATTGTATTCATAGGTGCATTATTATTTCAGATCTATCAATAAAATTTAACCCATTCCATGCAGATATACTTCAGAGTGAAGTATTCAGTGATAACCCTTACACATGAACACCTTTGCACTATGATCTTATTCTCTTTATATAGGTTTAACCTTTACCAATACCATGAGTCAAAACCACAAAAATTTCGATGGTATTCTTGGACGAAATCAAATAGACAACATAGTGCCCAATATCGTGGGCTAAAACCATGGTAATGCCCCCTGGTATCATCCTTTTAGAGCACAAAAGGCATACATGACTTGGATCATTCTTATCAGTGTGTATATGCGACTTGGCCTATAAATACCTGTGTATAGAACCTACAATATGAATTGTAACCAATCTTTTATTGGATATTACTCATTTCTTCTGATAGAATACTAATCTTCTCCAGAAGACATATAGTCCATCTTTTACTAGAGACTTTTCATCAAGGAGAACATCTTAAGACATAAGAATCATATTGCCAACAAATTTATCTCACTTCCACTTTCCTTGATAGATACGAGAGAATTATTAATAGTACATAGTGGTTTGAATGAAAAGGATACATTATTTTTCATGAGGACATGGGAAATTATGTCTGTGGTCCCTTAGATAAACGAAATATTAGCCTTGGAGATAGGATCTACCCGAGAATACTTATCTCTTAAGCCTTTAGAGTCTTTTTGAAAGGCCTTAAGACCATGTGACCTACTATACCCATTATTCTCAAACACATCAAGAAGATGGGATTTCTCTGATTCCAAGTGGCTATCATCAGAAATCCTAAGAGCACGAGTAGCTAGAGTGTAGAGAACACCAAATTTTTGAGCTGGAAAATGATACAAATCCACATGAAGATATGGTGCCTTTCTCTTCTGGTATGCCTTATATTGGTGTAACTGGTCGATCCATTAAACAATGAATCTAGGAGCATGTTGTAGACATTGTGCACAATCGGTCCCATAGAACATGCTAAGAAATCGTGCCACCATGTATGCATTGAAGACTCCAAAGTCATCACTAAGGTGGATCATTTCCATCATAGGAAGCTGAGGGAGGCTATCGAAATTGAAAGGCATCCTAAGAATCTCAACGGAGATAACGAATGGAAATTAAGTAAGAGTTGGACTCTGGTCATCTCCAGGTGATTTCCCCCCTGTGTGGTGGTTTCCACTCACTTTTTTATTTTCTCTGTGGTTTTATTTCCAACCCTTTGTTTGTAAAATTTTCCTCTCTTTTCTTTATCCTTTTCTCTTTGTCTTAGGTTATTGTTTTTATATTATTCTATTTTTTCTATTTTATATTATAATTTTGTTTATTTTATTCTCTCTCTCTCTCTCTCTCTCTCTCTATATATATATATATATATATATATATATATATTCCCTTTCTCCACATATTATAACTATTGGTTTTTTTAATCATTTTTCATTTTTAAATTGTTCGAAATTATCTATTAACCCTTTTAATAATATTTCTTAAAATATTTAAGATTATTCCCCTTTTTATTATTTACCCCTACCCTTATTTTAATAACTAGTATTTAATAATTTTAATTAATTATCAAATTCTAAATTATTTTTTATTAATTTTTCTTAAAATCTTAAACTTTTAATACTATATATTATTAACTAACTAGTCAAATAATGACTAGTTTCTAATGGCTAGTTTTAACAACTATTTTTGGGCAATGGTGCATCCTTACTATTTATTCAATGAGATTGGTTTCTTTCTTCACCTTGTCCTGACGATGAACTACATAAGTTAGCTAAAAACGTCGACCAAATCCTGATGATGTGATTAATTTGAAAGACATTTATCTAAACTATCACCATGATAATGTATGCACAGCAACATATAAACACTAACATGATTAACCAATGCATAACCGACATATACTTATGACGACCACATCCAATCAACGACACCATCAACTTTCACATAGCGACCCATGACCACCACCATGCATACACAAAAATCACATTAAAACCACAAGCATACAAAACACATATGTAACTCACATGTATGCATGACTAACACATTGCCCATCCAATCCAAGGGGCAAACCATCATGGGAATTTTGAAGTCTAAAATGGGACTCCTAAGAAAATTATAAAATAATAGTGTAAATAATAAATTAATATTTGATTACATCATCAAATTTTAAAGGGAAAAAAATATTTTTTTTCAACTTACATTTTCAGCTTATCTCCCTATGGGTTTACTCAAATTTCAAGTGGAAACACTCGTTGGATGCTGAATTTGATTCCTCATCCAAGGATTACCCATCTTGCATACTTTTTATGGACCCTGTGACACAAAAAAAGATAAATACATGAAAAAACGTGATTATAATCATGTTTTTCATGTATTTCTCATTTTTCGTATAGCCTAGTCCATCAAAAGTATGCAACATGGGTACTCCTATGATGAGGAATTAAATTTTTCATTCAACAAGTACTATTACTTGAAATTTGAGCAAACACCTAGGGATATAAGTTTAAAATATGAGTTGAAAAATTAGTTTTATTATTATTATTATTTTTAATCTTTTTATGTTTTCACTCCAAAAATGATGAATCATCCCCCATGGTTGACGTCATCATCTTGAATCCTATTGGTTCTTATAAAGTGTATCTTGGTTGTATATTTTTCTTAGGAGGCAGATTTTAGACCTCAAAATTCCCCTAATGCATGTTCTAATACCACTCTATAACAACCTCCTTCCACATTTACCTAAGCTAATCATTCCACCAGGGTAAACATGTGATGAGAGGTTAATATGGTGTGATTCAACTCCCCATGTATAGATAAGGAAGTGGAACCAACATAATGAAACCAAACTTACCTTCCAAACATGCTACAAGACCTTCAGGAGCCAACTAAACCTTTTTCTTCTCTTTTAACCTTCCTAGTGCTCATGGGATTACGACCTTTTTCTAAAACATTGAAATGAAAACAAATTTAGTTTAAACCCTATGCCAAGAATCATTTTTTAAACTCATAAACATAACAACTTGGGAAAACAAAACTTATTTACACAAAATAATACAAACTCTTCTCCAAATGTCAAAACCCTTCCTTTGTAAGCTTCAGTTGATGTTTTGGAAGCTGAGATTCTCTTGCATCATACTCCCAAGGAAAAAACATTATGGCATCCTAGTCATAGGCTTTTTTGTACAAATATTCTGGTATCCAAAATTTATGCTGTAGCTGATCATTTTATTTTGTGTGATGTTTTCCCATCATTTTCTATAGACTACCAGGGTCCCATGCCCTATTTTACAATCCCTTTAACTCATCTACAAAATCATTTTCAATCAGATATACTTTGTTTCTAACTCCTTGCTTCATCTCAATTTCAGTTTCATCATATAAGTGTTACTTAGGCTTTTCTATACATTCTCCTTTATTTTTGTATATAGGATTTGGATACTCCTTTCTATTTCTTTGCATATTCATTTTTTATAATATTTGTTTAATCATAACCTTAGTGGTGCCCATATCCATGAGGATACTCTAATCATCAAACCATATATTTTTTCTTCTTCGAATACCATTTTATCAAAACAATTTTGATGTATAAGAGCTACATAGCTTCCTTCACCATGCTCTTCATCGAAAATTTGCAAGGCATGAAACTAATTTTCCCAACTTTTTATTTTTCCAATATTTTGTTAAAAAATTCCATCAAACTCATAGGTTGCTTCCACATATGAGAAATTACAGATCTTCTCATTTTCTATCGATTTCATGAACTTCAAAGTGATGTTTTAATTGAATATTACGATCTTTGGATGCCATAGTTTCATTGTTACAAAAAAAATTCTAGAATTCTATGAAAATTTCTCTCATAGTGAAGTAAGGTATGTGATCATCTTACCATCTCATTCCAAAAATCCACCCAATGTTGAAATTTCTTGATTTTTCACACCTCCTTGCTTTCTATCCTCATATTTGATAACTTTCTTTGGTGCCACTACCACATTTTGAATTTATTGTTTATTTTCAACATTCATCTCATTATTTAGAGTCCCATACTCTTCCTTGGCTAAATATTCTTCTAGTATTAGAAATAATTTGTGATCTTTCAAAGTGTTTGCGACATTCAATTTTCTAATCCCTATACAAAATAAGTGCATTACAAAAAATCATTTCCAAATCTTGTTGCTTCTTGCCATCCTTTTTTAATTCACCCGACCTATTCACTGGACAAGTTATTTGTGGAAGTATATCATACACAAACTTATAAATTCTCATTAACCATTTCTTGATTTGTTTCATTGTATTGTAGGACTTCTTCTTGGACAATACTTCTTGGTTGTAGTAAAAATTCTTTGTCATGTCCTTTCTCCTCTTGCTTTATATGGTTGTCACTTATTATTTTGGAACTCATGGTGCCTACAATAAACTTAAAGTATTCATATTCCTTTAGATTATTCAGTCCATCATCCAGAAACTTCAACTCTGCTGCAACACCATTTATATCTTACACGTCCTTTCCAACAATATTCAAATATTCTATTGAATTATCTTCCTCTTCTCTTACTAAGTCAAGGATACCAATATAATTATGCTCAACTAATTATGTACCATAATATTTGTATTCATCTTCATCCAAGTGATCTCTAGACAAAACATTTCATCCATTAAACAATGCATCTATAAGCTTCATTTGTTGTAATAGTTTGAACCTATCTTCCACTGAGGTGCATTCATCATCATATATGACTTTGAAACCTTCATAAATACTCATGAAAATTATAGAAGATTTTTCGTATTCATCTTCTTCCTAATATCCCTACATATACCAATTATTGGCTAACATCATCTCCAATGCATCATTATCCATGAGACACTCATCAGGTTCCTTATCCTCCTTGAAGTGTACTTCAATTTCCTATGTTAAAAGGAGTTCTTCCATAATAATATTTATTGGAATCTTATTGGTATTTCCTTCATGAGGGAGCTATCTATCTTCAATACCTACATTCACAAAAATTCATTAGTTTCAAAACCATGAGATTCGTATATCTCATCATCTCCTTCACCTTCATCTTCACAAAGGATAGATCCTTGTTCCGGTCCACATATGTAAACGTTCATCTATGTTTCTCTGATCTCTTCATTTTGTTGGAAATATTTTCATTGATGGCAAAGGATGAGGCAAAGGAATGGGAAACGAAGAAGAAGAGTTTTCATGTATAAATATAATGTATGAAGGAGGAGAAACAAAATCAGTGTATGGTTGAGTTTCGGTAATACTCTGTTAGGTGAAGAATACCTAGAGAAATTGGGGTATTGATGAGCAACTCTGTGATAATGTATGGATAGATCAGGTACAGTGAGCTTTGAACAGGATCTATATATTCGGAGCACATTCTATATATATATATATATATATATATATATATATATATATATATATATATATATCAGGCGAAAAACTATGCAGCGGAGTATTTATTTGAAGGTTTTGTGATTATAATAATCATTCAGACCTGACGGATCTTTAAACCATATTTAATAAGAACATTGTTCAGAAACCATGAGTGGGTTTTATAAAGCTGGTTTTTCCATTCCGCACCACCTTTCGAGGATAAGTGGTAATTTCTGAATGGGCAACGATTCCATAGAGGAATCAACATGTGGCTAGGCCACTATTCCAATACCGCCGCTTAAAGTACACCTTCGCACGTTAAAAAACCGACGTTGGAATCTGAGCAGAATCTCTCAGAGCCGTTGATCTAGGCAAAGGGGATCGGATGGGGGTCGCTTGCCGTAGATGCACCAGCGATACTCCAAGTGCGCGGACGATAACCCAGGTACGGGTGTGCGCGTTTGATTGGTTTTCGATTTCATTGTGGGCCTGGGATGGAGAACTATGTTATAATCTTGGTCCGATGGAATATTTATGGAGATATTACAATATATTACGTGGATTAATATATGATCGTGCCGAGGGTCAATTTACATGGTGATTATTGATATCAATCAAAGTCCAAAGGGTGGTTGTATACAGTCAAAATTATACACACGTGGTCAGTTAACATGGGTTTATTTAAAAAATTTATGTGGGACCCGATTTCCCTTCACATCATTGGTTCATTATATATTATGCCGAGATCTTAACCCCTAGTCGAAGACTAAAATTAACGTTGAATGGACCGAAAGGTCACATGGTTATATATTACTGCTGGGGTTTTCAACGACTCAATAATGTTTAGAATATTACGTGGCGGAGACAAATATTATCCTTGGGATGATTCGTACATGGAAGTACGAAGGTTGGGGTTTCATTTTGATTTTAACAATATTAAAGAGCCCCGTGGAGTAAACCAAGGGAATGCCATTAGCGTTGAATTGTTTTGACCCATGGTCTTAATAAGGGCGAAAACTATATAAGGTGATAAGAATTAAGAAGAGGTAGAGCAGGTGTGGCGAATAAGATTTCTTCTGTATGAAAGCCCTGTTCTTAACTGAGAAAATCAAGCACTACAACACACCCACGAATATAAGGATCCGACTATGATGACCCGTAGGTCTTGAACGACGATCGAAGTCGTGAAGGTTTGACACATATGAATCCGGGTAAGTTTCATAGATCTGGCCTGTTTTGCAAACATATTATTAGCACAGATCTATACAAGAAAAGCACGTCTGTATATATATATATATATATATATATATATATATATATATATATATATATATATATATATATATATATATATATATATATATATATATATACACACATATCTCCGTCAGCTACGTTGAAAGCATGTATGACAGTTGGGGTTCTGAAGTTTAATACACACGGAAGGATACACGAGATATTGAATGCATATATTCTCTGAAGTATGGATTACTTCTGAAGTTTAGATTACAATGGTCGCACTGTTCTGTTATGTAGAATTGGGCAGAATATGTTTTTTAATTGAATAATGGGTTGCATTGAAACTATTCTTGATGGAAGGTGGTCTGCAGTGGGTCATAGGGTTGAAGCCTTCTATATATAGAAGCTGATCAGGGGGTTGTAGCTCCCTTCCAGGAGAGGCTGGTAAACGAGAGAAGGTTGTAGCCTTCTGCAGGTGGGTGCCTGCATGCTGGTATAAGTCTACACCAGCACAGAAATTGTAATATGTTTTCTTTATAATAAAATATTGAAGACAAAGACTTCAGCAGTGGTGGTTTTCTCCCAAATTGGGTTTCCACCTTAAAATCATGGTGTTCTTATATGCTGCTATGTTTGATGGTTTGTACTGTTATTTATTTTCATGCTTGTTACTTATCTGATGAATAAATGATGAAATGATTGAAGTAAAAACATGATAAGATCTCAGGACATACAAGTTGGATGCAGTAATGTAACATATGGTTTTAAGAGAAAGTAAAACAAAATTTTGTCAGTCAGCTCAAAATACTGATTCACCCCCCCCTCTCAGTATTTTTCTCAAAAATTGGTATCAGACCAGGTCCTTCTGAAAAAGCTTAGCCGCTAGAAGGAAAATCAATCAAGATGAGCAATCAAGATGGAACAGCTTCTATCAGGCCTTCACTCTTCAACGGAAACAACTTAATCTTTTGGAAAACAAGGATGAGGTCCTATCTTCAGTCTCTGGGAGCAGATGTATGGGCAATTGTTGAACAAGGATATCAATATCCAGCTGCAGTGCCAATGGATCCAACAGAAAGAAAGAATTATGAAACAAATGCAAAGGCAGTCAATGCTCTGTTGGGAAGCTTAACTGAATTAGAATTTGTCAAAGTCATGCAGCTAAATAAAACAAAGGAAATATGGGACAAGATCATTTTAAGTTATGAAGGTGATGCAAAGGTAAAAAGCGCTAAACTTCAAACTCTTAGAATTCAATATGAAAATCTAAAAATGGAAAATGAGGAGAGCATTGCTAACTTTTTCTTACGCCTTGATGATATTGTCAATCGTATGAGAAATCTGGGAGAAACTATAACTAAATCTACCTTGGTTGAAAAGGTCTTAAAATCCCTAACAACAAAATTTGAGTCAAAAGTTTCAGCTCTTGAAGAAAAGCAGAATCTTCAAAATCTTACTATGGTGCAACTTCATGGCATTCTAACTGCATATGAAATGAGAAGAGGAGGACCATCTGAAGTCAAAGAAGCAGTTTTTAGAACTTCTACAAAAGGGAAGGAAGTAGAAAAAAGGAATAAGAATCATTTTAGCACTAGAAAGAGTTACTATACTCATGAAGACAGTGATGGGCTATCTGATAGTGAGGAAGAATGTGAACAAGATCTTAGACTCCTCATGGCATTAGAAAAAGAATCTAAAGAAGAAAAGGACACTTTTGTGGATGCTCTAGAAGACAGTGATTTTCTTGATGAAAACAATAAACTCAAAATTTTTCTAGAAGAGAGTAAATTAATCATATAAACTCTCAAAAATCAGCTTAAAGAAATGGATAAACACAATGAGAAATTAGAATGTGAAGTAGTAGGTCTAAGAAAAGAACTTGAGAAAGTAACAACTCTGAATCTTAGATTTGCTAAAGGATCTGAAACCTTAGATGAGATTAACAAAGTACAACGTTCTCCTCTTATAAAGACAGGTCTTGGATACATCAGAGAATCTTCTCAGCCTTCAGCACCAAATTATCTGAAAGCAGTGACAACTAGTTTACAACATGCTGCCACTCAGCAAGAGAATAAAGAATCTTTACAGGAAAAGCATGATCATCTCAATTCAAAGAACACTAACAGGAATGTATTTCAAAGAAATATCAATCAACAGGTAAATTCAAGAAGAAGATTTTATAATTGCAGAAATTTCTTCAATGGACAATGTTTCTCATGTCACAATTTTGGTCATAAAGCTGCTCAATGTGTTGCATATAAAACCATCATGACAAGAGAAGCAAGAAAGAAGAGGATTGATATTGAAAAAAAGAAAAACATTTATAACAAATTTTGTCCTTTTCAAAATGAAGTTGAATGTGATTATTGCAATAACTCTGGTTATGAAGAATCTGAATGCAGGAGAAAAATTCATCCAAAAGAACATGTTCCTTGAAGATCCAAAGTTTGGAAAAAGAAGGAATTACAGGTTGAAAATTGTGGCTTAGTGTTATTTGCAGAAGATGAAGAAAAATAATGGTACATTGATAGTGGATGCTCAAGACACATGATAGGTGATAAAGACAAACTCCTTGCATATAGTGCTCTAGAAAAAGAAAAGAAGGTTACATTTTGAAATGATACTCCTGCGATCATTAAGGGAAAAGGGTCTGTTTTTCTGAAAGAAAAGGTGAAAGCTAATGAAGTCATGTATGTGGACGGATTAAAGCAAAATTTTTTAAGTGTAAGTCAAATGTGTGATCAAGGAACTGAAGTTGTCTTTAGTTCAAAAGAATGTGTGGTACGAGATCTTGATACAGGTAAAGCAATTATAAAAGGAAAAATAACTCCAAACAACCTGTATATATTGAAGAACTGCAAAGAGCAATGTTATTTGAGTAAATCTTCAGAAAATTGGCTATGGCAAAGAAGACTGGGGCATTTGAGCTTCTCTCAAATCAACAAATCAAGCAGACTTAAAGCTGTTCGTGATCTTCCCAATGTTACTCTACCTGAAAATATCATATGTAAATCTTGCCAATTTGGTAAGCAAACCAGAGTACAATTTAATGCCAAGGAAGGATCATCAAGTAAGCCTCTTGAACTCATCCATACTGACATATGTGGACGTATGAGGAAAAATTCACCACGTGGTGAAGAATACTATATCTTATTCATTGATGATTTCTCTAGAATGTGTTGGATTGGACTGCTTAAACACAAAGATGAAGCATTTGAGAAGTTCCAGATCTTCAAAGCACTAGTTGAGAATGAATTAGATCTAAAAATCAAGTGTCTCAGATCTGATCGAGGAGGAGAATATACATCAGATGAATTCCTTGAATTTTGTGAACAACATGGCATAAAAAGATAGTTTTCTGTAGCTGGCACTCCACAACAAAATGGTGTTGCAGAAAGAATGAATAGAATAGTTCAACAAATGGCTAGAGCTATGCTTGATGATTCTGGAACACCTGACATATTTTGGGGAGAAGCAGCACATACAGCAGTAAAAATTCTCAACAAGGCACATGTTCGTATAAATAGTGATAAAACTCGATATGAACTCTGGTATGGTAATCCTCCCTGTTAGTATGAATTCTTCGTCGAAGTGTACGAAAAAGAACCACTTTAGCTACGCATAACTAATAGCCCTAACAACAATAGAGGCTGCCAAACATCTTCAGATCTGCGATTAGTAATTAAAAAGCTGCAACAAACAGATCTATAAATGGAAAGACATTAAGCAGTAAAGTAAAGGGTTTGCTCCATGCATCCAACAGACAAGACAAGAACACAATTTTTGAATGAATTTTTATATTACAGGGCACCTGGGAGGAAAACAAGAAGGTGTATCCAGCTCTCCTCAATGGGATGGGTTCTTTGTAGTCCTCAGCACTTCAGATCTAATCTTTCTCTCTCTTGTAGGTGTAGAAAACCCAATGCAAAAAATGAAGCTCAATGGGAGAAAATGATGAAAAATGAGACCAAGTGTATAGATCTAGAGTGATCTAATAGGCAACAAAAGGTAAGGAATGATGGGGAAGAACCCTCCTATTTATAACAAAATATTGGGTCATTCTAGATCTTGGTGCATGATTAAAATAATGTTAACCAAATCTAGATCCACCTTTATGGAATATTTTATTATATTTGTTGGAGGGAAGGGGTGTTTGACTTGGGTCAAATCCCTTGATTAGTGAAAAATAAATAAATAAATGATTTATTTATCTTTTTAAGGAAGTGGTTGGGATATAATCAAATAAATAATGATTTATTTTATTAATGGTGGTTGATTTGGTCATATTTAACAAGGAATATTATTAAATAATTATTCCTAGAAAATAATAAGATAACTATGGGTTTATCTCATTAATTTCTTTGTTTTTGGGTTAAACATGACTGGGAATAATAATTAAATTATGGTTTAATTAGTTATTCCATGAGGAAAATCAAACAAATATAGGTTTGTTTAATATTTCCTTTTGGGGTTTCCTAATTTAACATAGTGAAAGCAGTTTTACTTAGGGTAAAACTGGTCTGGGTCCATCTAATGATAAAAGGTTAGATGACCAAAAAATGGTGTAACACTCCCACTATAAAGCATTTTAGAATTTTTGGAAGCAAATGCTATATCAAGAATAATAATGAAAAACTTGGAAAGTTTGAACCCATAGCAGATGAAGGAATATTTCTCAGTTACTCCTCTAGGAGTAAGGCATATAAATGTTACAATAAAAGACTTCAGAAGATCGTTGAATGTATTGATGTTGTTATCGATGAGTCTCCTGCAACTCCAAAAGGAGAAAAGCAAACGACAAATGAAGATGATGATGACACATATCCTTCTACATAAAATAGTAATGATACAAATAGTGAACCCAGTGAAGAACCTGAAGATTGTTTGTCTGAAAAAGCTCCCTCCAGATATGTTCAAAAGAATCATCCAGAATCTCAAATTTTGGGAGAAAATGGATCAGGAGTACAAACAAGAAGGAATCTTATGGGATCTTCTAGCAATCTGGCATTTCTGTCCACTATTGAACCTCATAGTGTTAATCAAGCTAGCAAAGATGAATGTTGGATTCAAGCCATGAATGAAGAACTTGATGAAATTGAAAAAAATCACACTTGGGAATTAGTACCAAGACCCCATGACAAAAATATCATTGGAACTAAATGGATATTCAGAAACAAGTTAAATGAGAATGGGGATGTTATAAGAAATAAAGCTAGACTTGTTTGCAAGGGGTATGCTCAACAAGAAGGTATAGACTTTGAAGAAACTTTTGCTCCTGTAGCTAGACATGAAGCCATAAGAATGTTTCTTGCTTTTCCAAGCTTCCATCAAATCAAAGTTTATCAAATGGATGTTAAATTTGCTTTTCTCAATGGTGATCTAGAAGAAGAAGTTTATATAGAACAACCAAAAGGATTCATTTTGGGAAATGATGAAAAACTTGTTTGTAGACTTAAAAAGGCTCTATATGGACTCAAACAAGCTCCAAGGGAATGGTACTATCGTCTTGACAAATATCTTCATCAACAAGGTTTTTCAAAAGGGTCTGCTGATAGCAACTTATACACAAAAAATGAAAATGACAAACTATTGATTGTGGTTGTATATGTTGATGATATCATTTTTGGAAGCAATAAAGAGTCTATGAGTCAGAAATTTGCTTCTGATATGCAGCGAGAATTTGAAATGTCTTTTCTTGGGGAACTAACATTCTTTCTTGGCTTGCAAGTGCAACAAGCAACAGATGGCATATTCTTATCACAAGAAAAATACCTCAAGAAAATCCTGAAGAAGTATGCCATGGAAGACTGCAAACCTGTAAATACACCAATGATAACCGGATGTAATCTCATTTCTAATGATGATTCCCCCACGGTGAATTAACCAGAATATAGATCTATGATAGGAAGTCTACTGTATCTCACTGGGACAAGACCAGACATCATGCATGCAGTTGGGATTGTTGGACGATTCCAAGCTAATCCAAAAGAGTCTCATCTTCAGGCTGTGAAAAGAATATTCAAATACCTACAAGGAACTCAAGACTTTGGACTATGGTATCCAAAGAATACTGATCTTACTCTTCATGCATACACTGATGCAGATTGGGCTAGAAGTATTAATGATTGGAAAAGAACTAATGGTGGTGCATTCTACATGGGGCCCTGGTTAGTATCTTGGTTCAGCAAGAAACAAAGTTCCATTGCTTTATCTATATCAGAAGCAGAATATGTGGCTGCAACATCCTGTTGCACTCAACTTCTTTGGATGATGCAAACCCTTCAATATTTTCGAATCAAATGTTCACCCCCTGTCTCTATTATGTGTGATAATACAAGTGCCATCAGTATCTCAAAGAATCCTGTTATGCATTCCAAGACCAAGCACATTCCCATCAAATATCACTTCTTACGAGAACAGGTGCTTGAGCAAAAGGTCAAATTGGAGTATGTTTCCTCCAAATAAAAAGTTGCTGATATATTTACCAAACCTCTACCCAGGGAAGTGTTCGAATATCTCCGACAAAAACTGGGAGAAGTCTCTGCCATACAGAGGATCAGGTCTCCTTAAGTACAGAAGACTCAATTGGTTGTGAGGTGCTGATGAGCATCTCTCAATGCTCTGGCTAAGATGCAACATGATCTCAGGGGGAGCATGGTATTGTCCACTCTTTGCCATTGATGTCAAAGGGGGAGGAAAAGCAACAAAGGGCTTCTATGAGACAATCAGAGGAAGAGTATTGCCATCAATGCCAAAGGGGGATATTGTTGGAAATATTGTCATTGATGGCAAAGGATGAGGCAAAGGAATGGGCAACGAAGAAGAAGAGTTTTCATGTATAAATATAATGTATGAAGGAGGAGAAACAAAATTAGTGCATGGTTGAGTTTCGGTAATACTCTGTTAGGTGAAGAATACCCAGAGCAATTGGGGTATTGATGAGCAACTCTGTGATGATGTATGGATAGATCAGGTACAGTGAGCTTTGAACAGGATCTATATATTCGGAGCACATTCTATATATATAAAAGGCGAAAAACTATGCAGCAGAGTATTTATTTGAAGGTTTTGCGATTATAATAATCATCTGGACCTGACGGATCTTTAAACCATATTTAATAAGAACATTGTTCAGAAAACACGAGTGGGTTTTATAAACATGGTTTGTCCATTCCGCACCACCTTTCGAGGATAAGCGGTAATTTTCGAATGGGCAGCGATTCCATAGAGGAATAAAAACGTGGCTAGGCCACTATTCCAATACCGCCGCTTAAAGTGCGCCTTCGCGCGTTAAAAAACCGACGTTGGAAGCCGAGCGGAATCTCTCAGAGCCATTGATCTGGGCAAAGGGGATCGGATGGGGGTTGCTTGCCGTAGATGCATGAGCGATAATCCAAGTGCGCGGACGATAACCCAGGTACGGGTGTGCACGTTTGATTGGTTTTCGATTGCATTGTGGGCCCGAGATAGAGAACTATGTTATAATCTTGATCCGATGGAATATTTATGGAGATATTACGATATATTACGTGGATTAATATATGATCGTGCTGAGGGTCGATTTACATGGTGATTATTGATATCAATCAAAGTCCGAAGGGTGGTTGTATATGGTCGGAATTATACACACGTGGTCAGTTAACATGGGTTTATTTCAAATTTTTATGTGGGACCCGATTTCCCTTCACATCATTGGTTCATTATATATTATGCCGAGATCTTAACTCGTAGTCGAAGACTAAAATTAACGTTGAATGGACCGAAAGGTCACATGGTTATATATTACTGCTAGGGTTTTCAACGGCTCAATAATGTTTAGAATATTACGTGGCGGAGACAAAGATTATCCTTGGGATGATTCGTACATGGAAGTACGAAGGTTGGGGTTTCATTTTGATTTTAACAATATTAAAGAGCCCCATGGAGTAAACCAAGGGAATACCATTAGCGTTGAATGGTTTTGACCCATGGTCTTAATAAGGGCGAAAACTATATAAGGTGATAAGAATTAAGAAGAGGTAGAGCAGGTGTGGCGAATAAAATTTCTTCTGTATGAAATCCCTATTCTTAATTGAGAAAATCAAGCACTACAACATACCCACGAATATAAGGATCTGACTATGATGACCCGCAGGTCTTGAACGACAATCGAAGTCGTGAAGGTTTGACGCATATGAATCTGAGTAAGTTTCATAGATCTGGCCTGTTTTGCAAACATATTATTAGCACAGATCTATACAAGAAAAGCACGTCTGTATATATATATATATATATATATGCGTCAGCTACGTTGAAAGCATGTATGACAGTTGGGGTTCTGAAGTTTAATACACATGGAAGGATACATGGGGTATTGAATGCATATATTCTCTGAAGTATGGATTACTTCTGAAGTTTAGATTACAATGGTCGCACTGTTCTGTTATGTAGAATCGGGCAGAATATGTTTGTTAATTGAATAATGGGTTGCATTGAAACTATTATTGATGGAAGGTGGTCTGTAGTGGGCCAGAGGGTTGAAGCCTTCTGTATATAGAAGCTGATCAGGGGGTTGTAGCTCCCTTCCAGGAGAGGCTGGTAAACGAGAGAAGGTTGTAGCCTTCTACAGGTGGGTGCCTGCGTGCTGGTATAAGTCTGCGCCAGCACATAAATTGTAATATGTTTTCTTTATAATAAAATATTGAAGACAAAGACTTCAGCAGCGGTGGTTTTCTCCTGAATTGGGTTTCCACCTTAAAATCATGGTGTTCTTATATGTTGCTATGTTTGATGGTTTGTACTGTTATTTCTTTTCATGCTTGCTGCTTATTTGATGAATAAATGATGAAATGATTGAAGTAAAAACATGATAAGATCTTGGGACATACAAGTTGGATGCAGTGATGTAACATATGGTTTTAAGAGAAAGTAAAACAAAATTTTGTCAGTCAGCTCAAAATACTGATTCATCCCCCCCTCTCAGTATTTTTCTCAACACATTCTTCAATTGAGAATTCAACCTATTCTCCAACTTTACTTGCAACTTGTGCTATTTCACTTTTCTCTGCGTCCTCCATCCACACCCTTTTTCTTCCTCACTTTTTTGTAGAAGATACATTAGTACATCTAGTTGTATTTTTATCTTGGTGAGTTTCTTATCAAACTCCTCTTCCCTCATCAATATATCGCTTGTCACTGAATCTTTTTTATGACTATCAATAATCATTTCCTTCCTCTCTTTGTGAGCTTCCTCATGCTCACTATGAGCAGCAATCCCACTTATATAACAAGCCTTCTCCATTTTCCTATTAACCAAATACCTCACCAAACCTCTCCGTCTCTTAGCCTTTTTTCTATTCCTAGGTTCTCTCCTCTACAACCACTTCCTTCTAAGCACTCCTTTCTCCTTACTGCACCAAATTAGCTCACCTCTTTGAGAACTTCCATTTTCCTCTATTACAACTCTCCTAATTGTCTTTAATGCCACAACATCTCTACCGCTATCACACTTCTTCTTCAATTGAAAGCCTCCATGCTCCCTTCATTACAACTTCCATGATGTAATATCCAATCAAAATTCCTTGTATGTTTTTGTTACATGCACAATTACCAATTTAAAAGATAAACATTATTTACCAATCTTCAAGAAACTGTTCCCATATCCATATATTTTGTTGGAACTATCATCTACTTGAAACTCCTTTATTACAACATCTCCATACATTTCTACTTTCCTTCCTCACTGTCTGGAATTTTCATTTTGACTTACTCTTTAAAAGAGTTTTTCTTCTCAATATTTGGAGGGTTACTATCAGAATTTTAAAGAATGCCTTTGTGATGTTAACCACTTCTTCTTTTAAGAGTTCCACCTGGAATAATTACTTCTTTGATCAAATAAAATTAAATGCAACATTTTTTAAATTTTAGATTCTTCCCAAATTTTATTTGCTACAATCTCTGAACACAATCATTTCAACGAACAATTCTTAACTTTTTTTTTTCCAACCTCTATTAAAACTATCGATATTGTTTGTCACAATCATTAAGAATATAAATCATTATCGATTACAAATTCCCTATATGTATGTCATCATTATATTGATTGATAGCACTTTCCAGTAATAATTTTTTCCAATAAATAAATGGGAAACATAATGAAAGAAACCAAAATTTACTTACCACCACTACTTTCACTACTATAATCTCTCCTTTGAGTCTCATATATTTTGCTAAACATCTTCTTCTATGATACAAAGAATTTTCTTTAAATCAAATTGTTTCTCTCACTACAAAGAAAAAATTCTTATCCTAATCTATGATTTCTTGAACAACAAAACCTATGCTCTGATACCATTTGATGCATCTCCCATGCTAGCAGGTTCCTCAAGCCTTCTTGTCTATATTTATTTTCTCATAATCCTAGTTCAATACTTTTACAGGATCATTCTCAAAAATATTCCTTTGTTCTAACTACAACTATCACTAGAATATACATCCTCCAGGTATTTGTTAGATATTCATTTCCCAATTCACCCATGCATTGTCCCATACAACGAGTGCTCTATTCTGCTTCTGTTAATTGGAAATTCATACCCATAACAGGAAGTGAACTATGTTCACTGGAATCCTTAATACATTTTAGGGCATTTTTTAAGGATTTAATATATTTCCTATATATAATACTATAAGTGACTATTCTAGTTTGAAAATTCATGTGTATAAAATTTAAGGGAATATTCAATAAAAAAAAATGTAATTTACTATTAAAATTGATAAATTATTAGTGAATATCAACCATTTAATCATATTTATGTAAAAAATAGGAAAAATTTTAACCAAATTGGAAAATATTTGTTTTCATAAAATGTCCAAAACATAGCCCATTTGCAAAATTTCGCCCCTAAAATTTTCTCTAATACATAGACAAGTCACCTAATCAGTGTCCTTATTGTCATCATCAGAACCTCACTATAGTTTGTGTGCTTCTCTAATTATGCAATTATCATTTTTAACTTGCATCTAACCTATACCATATTCTGACATAAGTGTTGGAACATGGTTCAATTCTTGAAATGCACTGGGATTTTCACACCACAGATTACAATGCCACTTTTATAGAATTTGATCAAGTGTATTCCAACACATGCAAATTTCACGCCTTACTCACAAATTTTTCCTTTCAAAGAAAAGATTTGAATTTTGACTGTGCTTTATCTCCATAGAGTCAATTCCATTCAAAGCATACATCAATCGACTCTTCATGTAGCTCAATTGAGACTTGTTACAGTTCTCATTCCAATATCACTTCGTGAGGAAAACTTAGCTTCAATTACAATGCATACCAGCATCAACACTTTATCAAACTAATATGAAAACACCCTTTCTTCAGGATTTAATCATCAATATTTCCATGCAAAATTTTATCTCGTCACTCCACCCTTTGATTACCTCTAACACCAACAAGATTCTGCTCCAACTCTGAGAGATATTAGACTTTTCTATAGACTCGTTTTCTGGTCACTATCAGAAATCACAACATTCTTATGCACACATTGACACAATTATACAAAGACATATTGAGCTTAATAACCAATAATACATTCATCGTTGTATAGAAAAATCATTCTTTCTCCATTAATGGACATTTATCAGTCGTTAAAACCCTTGCATTTGTTACAAGAATTGCATACAAGAATTACTAATTCTCAACACTTGTAGCATCATAAATATTTGCATAACATTTTTAAAAAAATTCTTAGCTACGGGATATAGAAATACATCCAAGGGATATTTCTTCATTCAATAAAACAAAGGTACATTATTTTCATGGTCTTCTACAAAGGTGCTAAGTCTTGGCCCTATTACACACACTCAATGTCTCTCTTCTCTTCTATCTGTTATCACTCTCAATTTTTAAATTTTAAAGGATAGGGTCATTCACCTAGGTTTATGCTATTTCATAGTCCTTTTCATGAAAATTTTTAAAACATTGCATATGGCGATGTCTACCCTAAGTCTAAAACCACCTAGAGTCTTGTCATATCAATCAAGTCTACCTCATGTCCTTTAGTTTTCATTCCCACTCATTTAAATCATAAAAATATTCCACTTTCAAGTTTTACACGGTTTCGTAGTGAATACCATGCAAAATAGGCAGATTTCACTTCGAAACTACCTGACAATTTCGTAGTGAATATGAGGATTTCTCAGTTTTTTTACTTTTTGAGCAGTCAACTTCAAGAGCAGTTTGTAGGAAAACAGAGAAGAATTCTAAGAAAATGAGAGGGATTATTGTCACGCACATTTCAAATAACATTAACCTCTTTCACTTTTCTCAAATGGGCTAAAAATTGGGAGATTTAGAGATGACTTTTGGCTCTATATTCAGAATGAAGAATTTTCTTGTTTTATACATGTTTTTCGAATGTAGATTTTGGATAGCTAGAGATGGTTTTCAAAAACCAAAGAGAGGTTTTTCTTAAAAAAATACTGGCATACAAAAACCTCCTTCATTTTTTCAACATATAGCAACAATAGGGAGACAAGATCTCATCTCTAAACCCTATTTTTTCAGAAGAAACTAAGTCATTTTGTTAATAAATAAACTTGCTAAAGGTGAAAATGATGTTTTTAATAGGATAAGAGGCAAGTCTTCATGATCATACTTCATCATATCAATTTGCAAACCTACAGGTGAAATTTAGAAGAAAAAGGGGGAATTTGAATTGTCTCCATCATAAGGTAGTTTTGTAGCGTGCTTTAGGCTTGAAGGCCGAAAAATGCTACAAAATTTCTGAAGATGCTCTTTTGCCTTAAAATTCAGTTTTATGGAGAACTAAGGAGGGAAATATTTTTTATTTAGCTCATTAGCCTCGAGGAAGATCCTCTAGCAGTCAGAAAGGTCAAATTTTATGCAAAAGATGGATTTTGGAGTTTGCTATGAAATGAGTGCTACAAAATTTCTATACATGATTGTTTTAGCAATAAACTTCAAGCTTGATTTATGACCAAATGCAAAGGATTTTGGAAATCTGAAAGAGGATATTATTCAGCACAGGTCCATCTACAAAAGACTCTCTCATTTTTTGTAAAGCCATTTGGTTTTGGAAATTATACACTCATCTTGGAAGCCTAGTTTTCAGAATTTTCACTAACCAGATTTGTGAAACAATTGTAAAAATTCGACTTGGAGGAGGTCCAACTCAGCATCCATGTGGCATAATGACATATCATCACTTGATTGCACTCATAAAATTAGTTTTTTGAAGTTTATAAGGGTTATTAAATGGATTTTTTGAACTGTTAATGAAATAAGAGTCCTTTTTGTATTCAAACTCTGTAAAACAGAAATATCCTTAGGAAGTCTCCAAGTGATGGAATCATGTTTGAAATAGGTCTCTGAGGTGGGAATTCTAAGCTATCAAGGTGAAAAATCATTTTTATGAGCCCTCGCTCTATAAATGAGATAGTTTTAGAGTTAGAAAAGGTTGGAAGATGTTACTTGTGACTACTACTATTGTAAATTGTTCTAATCAGTAATAGACAATGATTGTGGGATTTCTCCTTCACCTGAGCTTCATTTGATGGTTTCATGAACCTTATCCTATGTATCTTACTACTTTTCTTTCATTATATTAACGTTTGATTACTAAGAATTCGTGCTTCTCATGCTCTGACTTCCTTCAAGCATTAAACTATTGTATATCTTTCTCAATATCCTACTTTCAATATCTTAATGTTCATTACCTAGAATTCATGTTTCTCATGCTCTGATTTCCTTTGAACGTTTATCTATAGAGTAAATTCTATGTGTGGTGTCCTTTCATTTAAATATCTACATGCCTCAGCTTCCACAAGGAGAGCCATTTTCATTGAGTTCCATAACACTGACTCCATAAGCCCAATGGTAGAAAATCTTCTACATTTTCCACATGCAATCATATACAATCAAGCCATTTTCATAGAGTTAGCCATGTAATAGAGTTTGTATTGAAAATATCATAATTTATCTTTAGAGAGCGCTCTCAGACTAAAGAGGCTAATATTAAGTTAAAGTCTGGTATGAAATAGTTACTCCAAGTTGACCATTGAAGCAGCCAAACAGGAAACAATTTGCAGATAAAATTTTGGCGTCGTTTCCGGGCATCGAATGTGTAAATTTTCCCTAGGAAGAATGAAAAAGTTTCAATTCTAAGGTCTTAGAGCAACATACACTTAGACACACATTGGCTGTATTTCTACTCTAGTGACTCCACACATCAAATAATCAATTGGAAGGTGACTCCACTACTTAAGGACTAGTAGCTTGATTAAGTTCCAAGATGAGTTCCATTGCAAGAATAAATGCCAGGTATTCCCCCTATGATTCGGTCGCATATCCCTGGTTTTCCAAATCCTATGCCAAAGGTCGATTAGTTAACTGATCTTCCCATATTTAAAAATGAAAAGAAAGACAATGTATCTCTTCATTTGGTTATATTCCATATGCATGTACACAAACTTAAGTTTCAGTTCCCTGAGGATTGTCTCATGAATATTTTTATGGTCACTTTAGAAGGAAAAGCATGGTCTTGGTACGAAAGCCTACCAAATGGTTCCTTATATTCTCTTGTTGATTTCCATGTTGCATTTTATGAGATGTATAAATAATTTCATTATTCCTTATTGCTGGTCAAATACTGCTGTAAACATTGTGTGAGTTTTATTGTATATTTGGAGAATTGTTATGAGTAAGATGAGTTAATGGATGAGGAAATTTTAGAGGCCCTTCATGACAATCCCTTTCATCACCAAGAAGAAAGGATAGTCTCTCTCTTGGATGAAAATGAAACCCAGCAGGAGTTTATTTGTGACAATCATGTTACATCCTCTGAGTTTGATGAAAAGTTGCAGCAGACTTGTTAGTATTTTGATCATCAGGAATATGAGAATCATTTCAAAGAACAAGAGGAAATACTAGAAGATAATTGCTATAGTCCGCATTTAAAGGAAGAAGTTTATTCTTCATTTCATTCCTTGCATCAGCCTACTTCAAATGAAGAAAATTTTGAAAAGAAAAATTTAGACAATCAGATGGGTATGCTTGTTGAATCATATGAAGAGTTACCTTTAGAATTTTTTGTGGTACATGCTGAGGCAGTTCCTTTTGAAAGTGTCCAAGAGTACTTCAAATATTTCTTCCTCTCAAATGAAAATAATGATCAATGGATTTTTTATTTTTTATTTGAGAAAGGTCACAAGGCTTATAATGAATAATCTAAACAAGGAGCACCATCAAAGTATCATATTTACTCACACTTTCTTGATTATCAACAAGAATTATTTGTGCATACTCTCAAAGATCCTTTCGCGGCTCTGCTAGAATCTTATATAGGAATGAATTTCAATATGATTTTCAGTTATGTATACAAATCTAGATGGTGGAACATGTTGTCATATCTCAAGAAAGGCTTTATGATCAGAGAAGTGAAATGTCCATTCCAATCCACTACTCAACTTCTTGATTGGCTTCATTGGAAGTGTGCGATCACTTGATTCAGTTTTTACGCTTAGCAAGTAGAGTAGGATCATTTGTATATAAATAAGCTTGAAGATAAAGAATTTTGTCACTTTCAGTTTTAAATTCAGCATGTGTACTTTTAGTTCTTTAGCAGTTACAGGTTTTTTCAGTTCCAATATTACAGGTGAGAACAGGTTGCATGTTTTCATTTTGAAGATGGGAGCAGTCCAATTAAGGTGACACTGGAACTAGTATTTATTTGTTGTACCACAAGGGCACACCATCCCAAGTGGAGCTACTGTTATCACTCTCATTTTTTAACTTTTGATGGATAGGGTTATTCACCTAGTCATATGTTGTTTCATAGTCATTTTCATGAAAATTTTGAAAACATTGCATATGGCGATGTCTACCCTAAGTCTAAAACAACCTAGAGCCTTGTCATATCAGTCAATTCTACCTCATGTAATTTAGTTTTCTCTACCACTCTTTTAAATCAGAAACATATTCCAGTTTCCAGTTTTACATAGTTCCGTAGTGAATACAGTGCAAAATAGGTAGATTTTGCTGCAAAACTACTTGACAATATCATAGCGAATATGAGGATTTCTCTGTTTTTATCTTTTTGTGCAGTCAACTTCAAGAGTCGTTTCTTGGAAAAAAAAGAATAATTCTAAGAAACTAAGAAAGGTTATTGTCAAGAAAATATTAAATAACATTAACCTCTTTTACTTTTCTCAAAGGTGCTACAAATTCGGAGATTTAGAGATGTCTTTCAGCACTATTTTCAGAATGCAAATTTTTCCTGTTTTATACATGTTTTTCAAATGCAGCTTCTGGATAGCTAGAGATGGTTTTCAAAAAACAAAGAGAATATTGTATTCCAAACATACTGACCTACAAAAACATCCTTCCATTTTTCAACAGCTATGAAGGATAGGGAGATAAGAGCTCATCTCTTAACCCTATCTTTTCAGAAAAAAAAAAACAGTCATTTTATTGATAAATAAACTTGTTAAAGGTGAAAATGATGTTTTTTGAAGAGGGTAAGAGGCAATTTTGCATGATCATACTTCATCATATATATTTTCAGACCTATAGGTGAAATTTGGAAGAAAAAGGGAGAATTTTGAATTTTCTCCATAATCAAGTAGTTTCGTAGCGTGCTCCATGCTTGAAGGCTGAAAAACGTTACGAAATTTTTGAAGATCCTCTTTTGCCTTTAAATTCAGTTTTATGGAGAACTAAGGCGGGAAAAAAATTCCATTTAGCTCACTAGCCCCAAGGAAGATCCTCCAACAGTCAGAAAGGTTAAAGGTTATGAAAAAGGTGGATTTTGGAGTTTTCTATGAAATGAACGCTATGAAATTTTTGTACATGATTATTCTGGCAGTCAACTTAAAGTTTGATTTATGACCACATGAAAAAGGATCTTGGAAATATGAAGAGGTTTTTCTTTAGCACAGGACCTTCTACAAAAACCTCTCTCCATTTCTGCAAAACCATTAGGGTTTGGAAATTATACACTCATCTTTCAAGCCTATTTTTCAGAATTTTCACTAACCAAATTTGTGAAAACACTGTAAAAATTCGACTTGGAGGAGGTACAACTCAGCATCCACGTTGCACAATGACACATCAGCACTCCAGTACACTCATAAAATTATTTGGTTGAAGTATATAAGGGTTATTATTAATTGATTTTTTGAACTATTAATGAAAGAAGAGTCATTTTGTATTCAAAATCTGTAAAATAGAAATATCCCTAGGAAGTCTCCAAGTGATGGAATCGTGTTTGAAATAGGTCTCCGGGGTGGGAATTCAAAGCTATCAAGGTGGAAAATCAGTTGTATGACTCCTCACTCTATAAATAAGATAGTTTTAGAGTTAGAAAAGGTTGGAATATGTTACTTGTGACTACTACTATTGTAAATTGTTCTAATCAGTAATAGATAGTGGTTGTGGGCTTTGTCCTTCACCTGAGATTCATTTGACGTTGTCATTAACCTTGTCCTATGTATCTTGCTACTTTCCTTTCAATATATTAATGTTTGATTACTTAGAATTCGTGCTTCTCATGCTTTGACTTCCTTCAAGCATTAAACTATTGTATATCTTTCTCAATATCTTGCTTTCAATATCTTAATGTTCATTACTCAGAATTCATGTTTCTCATACTCTTATTTCCCTTGAACATTTATCTATTGAGTAATTTTTGTGTGTGTTGTCCTTAAATTTAAATATATACATGCCTCAGCTTCCACAAGGAGAGTCATTGTCATTGAGTTCCTTACCATTGGCTCTATAAGCCCAATGGTAGCAAATCTTCTACATTTTCCACCTGCAATCATATACAATCAAGCCATTATCATAGAGTTATCCATATAATAGAGTTTGTATTGAAATGATTATAATTTATCTTGAGAGAACCTTCTCAGACTAAAGAGGCTAATCTTCAGACAAAAGCTAGTATGAAATAGTTACTCCAAGTTGACCATTGAAGCAGCCCAACAGGAAACAATTAGGTGATAACACTATCCTTCCTAATGCTCGTAGGCTTACAATTATTTTCTAAAGCCTTGAAATGACAAATAATTTAGTTTAGACCTGATGCCATGATTTATTGTTGGAAACCTTTGATCACTACTAAGGTGAGGGGGGTGAATCAATAATGTGTCTTATTGCCAATTTTTTCCTTTTATTAACTTTACTGAATCACACACCTATTATCATAGAAACTTAAAATATGTTAGAAACATATGAGTAAACAATGATCATGTGAAAATATAAGAAACATATACTCTAAGAAACCCATAAAACCACAACCACACAAATCATCACCACACATGAGACAAAATATTTTTGGTGGAAACCCTTCCTGAAGAAAAACCACCCTTGCTTCTGCTGCTTTGTTTTGAATTTATATTATGTCAAGAAACTAATCTTTTACATATATCACTGACTACCATCGACATGGAGACTCAAACTCATATACAAAATTCCAACATAGATCGACTAGGAGACACAATACCATTAATCAGCTCAGAAGACTCTATTCTCTATGGATCTATATACTACCATCCTCTAAAATCCACCACGATCAATCGATCCTTGACCAAGTACCTTTGAACTATCCAACCACCATTGGAATGAGAAATTTCCTCCTTTCCTTGAAGCTTTGATATCACTGCTCCACCTCCATGAAGTCATTGTTCCTCACCACTATAAAATAAATGCACAAAACATGTGCTCTCCAATAGTAAACTGTAGCCACACAAATTTGAATACAATCATACCCTCACAACAATAAAATGTTGCATAATAAAAATAACATCATAAGACATATGGCTATGTGATAAATGCATGAGAATCTCCAACAAAGAAAGTTTGATAGGATCACCAACATATACTCTAGCAAGATACAAAACTCTCCAACTCAAACTCTACGCCATCAACATCAATTTTGATCTATTCTATAGCATGCTCCAGTTATGCTCCATTATCTTCCATTAACACTCACTCACTAAAAATTCTATGCTCACAACTAGGTTTGAAGCTTAATATCCTTATTTGACGCCTTCTCACTCACACACTAACTTCACAACAACCACAAAGCTCATAATGCAAGAATATAAAATGTGTAGGGCGAAATTGAGCCTGGAGATAGGATCAACGGTGCACAAGTTGGATCAAATAAACCCACTAAGGTCACTACTAGTGCATTCAATTCATTCACATCATGAGAGGACCCTCTCATGTTAGGATATTCCGACACATAGGAAATAGTTAAGTATAAATTGGTCTAGTGTAGAGTTAGCTAAAGTGTGCTTCTTTACTATGTACATTTGTAACTTATAATCTGACGGTCACGATTTGTAGTGATCCGAAAATTCACTATCTCCTTGGTATTAATGACACTTGATCCATGGCTTGACACCCAATTGGTCTATGATCTCTATTTAAAGAGCATGGAGGGTCATTTTTCTAGTAACCATTTATGATAGAAACATATGTAAACGATATTTTTTATATTAATAAATTGCTTGAAGTGGCCGCATTGGCTCAGGCCATGGATTGTTTCCCTCTTCGAGGGTTTTAACCTCGTAATATACTGGTGTACTAATTTGTGATCTATTTGTGAGTGATGACCTTTTGTTTTTAATCTAAGGAACTTACCCTATAAATTCCTACATGGTAATAGTGCTATTTTGAGGGTCGCATTTGTTGCCGATCCAAATCCGAAGCTAGTTTGACTGCATGCGACTGCCGTTTTCTAGATCTACTATTTATAAACATTTTCAGGCCTAGAGAACTACTCTTTTGTGTCCAAAGTGTATGTTCCAATGCGGAACTCCTTTTATTTCATTTGAAAAGGTTTTTGGTTGTCCAAGTTATGTCATTTTAGATCAGAAGGTATAAAGTATATGTTTTGTAGTTATTTTTATTAATCATTTTGTTTATTTCGGTTTATATTTTTTTATTTCCGGAAATATACCCTCTTCTCTGTGTATGCTCTTTTCTCTACACTGTGTGCAATCTTGGCAAATCAGAATCAAGAAGATGATATTTTTTTGCTACATATGCTCTTTCCTTGCGTCTTTGTGCGATCTCGGGAAATCTGAAATAGTGAAAAAATAGATAGTTGCCGGTAAGGGTAACCAAAAATCTAACATTTTTCTGTAAGGCTTGCATTGCATTTTTTTCGCTCAGATTTTGTCTTTTTTGTGCAGGAAAAAGCATGCACATCGAAGACTAAAAAAAACCCCTTTCTCCCTTTAAACAATTACATAATCCTTTTGCTATCTCACTTGGTGAGAAGTTAGTTTATGAGAATAGAGGTCTTGGGTTCAAGTCTATTTCTTAAACTTCTTTTGTAAAAATATTTTTGTTAAAGGGGGTTGGGGGGGGGGGGGGGAATTTTTTTTGAAAGTCAAAATTCTTCATCAAATTTCAAGCCGTTCCCGTAACTATTTAGCATCTACAACTATTTTTTTCAAAAAGGCATAACTTCTTCATCCAGAAGCCGTTTTTCGAGCCATTTTTTTTTAATCAACCTAATTTTTCGAGATATTTCCATTGGAGCAGTTAGTTTCAACCATTTTCAGCTTCAGTTTTTTTTTTTTAAATGGAAAGTGCATGCCTGGTTATTTCTAACAACACCAATTATTTCCAAAGGCTACCTCATATGGTAGATTTACTTAGAAGTAAAGGGCTTTATAGAATATCCACATGACAAGAAACTAAACATACCAATGGAGATAAAGCTGCTAAATGGGAAAATAAACAAGATCAAGCATGAAGGTTGATAGGAATTTCCATTATTCAAGACATTTGATTTCATGTCCTTGAAATTGACACCTGTGATGAGGCCCTATAAAATATTAATACTTTTTTTGCGTTCAAAATCAAATAAGGGCCCACTAGCTTCAAAATGAGTTTCTTACTTTGAACCCCAATAATTTCAAATAGAGTCCAAATGTTTTAGGAGGATGGAAGCCTTCGAAGTAGCAATGAAGAAGCACCACATTAATTTGGAGACCTCTTCAACTTCATCTTTACGAATGGCACTTCCTTCTTATGGTTGTAAAGAATCTGGTTATGCATTAAATGTATCTTCTTCTTCTCATTCTCATGAGTGGCTCATTGATTCTGGAGCTTCTTACCACATGTCCAAAAATAAAGCCATGTTTTCTTCCTTAAATGATTGTAACACCAAACATATTTATGTTGGTGGTGATAGATCTCTTAGTGTTGTAGGATCTGGAACCATTCATCTAGATAATGGTCAGATTAATGATGTACTATGTGTTCCTACCTTATCATGCAACCTTATATCTTTTTATCAGATAACTCATTCAGGTGAAGGGAAAATAGTAGAATTATCACGTCATGATGTTGTAATCAAGGACCTCAAAGATCTTACACATATTTTAGCTACTGGAATTGATGATGATTCCACAAGGTTGTATAAGTTTGAAAACTTTGGGTCATCATGTCTTCCCTCTATTTTTGTTGCTCATAATGATGAAGTGAGAAAACTTTGGCGTGAGCGATTTAGTCACTTAAACTATCACTATCTTCAAACTCTATGTAAAGAAAATATGGTGATAGGTCTTCCTATGGTATCTTGCCGAGATGGTGTTTGCTCTGGATGTGTACTCAAAAAACATCATCGGGATAGTTTTGACAAACGTGCCTATCGGCACGCTTCAGCCCCTTTGCAACTTGTGCATAGTGATTTATGTGGTCCACTACCTATTGTTTCTTTCTCTGGTAGCAAGTACTTCTTAACTTTCATTGATTATTTTTCCAGACACGCCTGGGTATACTTCTTAAAACTCAAGAGTGAAGTTTTTAACATGTTCTTGGGCTTTTAAGGCCTTCATTGATAAACAATCTGGACATCGAATTCTTAAGTTAAGATTAGACAATGGAGGAGAATATGTTAACAAAAAATTTATCAACTTTTTCACTGAACATGTAATTAAATTACAACATATTGTTCCATATACTCCACAACAAAATGGTGTAGCTGAAAGGAAGAATCACACCTTAAAAGAAATGGCTAATTGTATGCTTCAATCTAAAGGACTTGGTCTCAATTTTTGGGCAGAAGCAATTAACTATGAAAATTACATAATAAATCTCACTCCTACTAAGGTTTTAAAGAATATAACTCCAGAAGAAGCTTGGAGCTCAATCAAACCAGATGTAAGTCACTTTCATTTTTTTGGAGGTGATGCTTGGGACCATATTCCAGATGCGAAACATAAAGCCTTAGAACCGAAGAGTGAAAAATGCATTTTTTTTGGATATTCTGAAGATGTCAAAGGATATAGACTTCTTCAACCAAAATCCAAAAATATAATCATTAGAAGAGATGTAAAATTTGATGAAAATATATCGGCCTACGAGCCTAGTTCGGTGGGTGTGTCACCTTTGGCCTGCAAGCCTGATTTAGCATATGTGCCACCTCTCTCTATCTCTTATATTTTTGATAGCATTCCTTCTAGTTCTGATGATGACAACAAGGATGCCAATACTCCTCCACCTCTTGAAGATATTCCTTCCACTCCACAGCTTCCAATATGGGTCCGCTCTACTTTGGATGCATTAGTTTCTCTTTCAAGTGACCCTGCAGATCAACGACGTACAAATTCTCAGTTCGAAAGAGCCTCTTCCTTATTGGCTCAAGTTCCAAAAAATCCTGATCTAGGCACCTTTGAAGAAGCTTCCGGCCATCCAAATTGGGATGAAGATATGAATGAAGAATATCGTTCCTGATTGGAAAATGATACTTGGGATCTTGTTCCTCTTCCAAAGGAAGAAAACTTGTCAGATGCAGATGGGTTTACAAAACAAAGTTTGGACCAGATGAAAAAGTGGATAGACATAAATCTCGTCTTTTTGCTAAAGGATTTTCCCAATTTTATGGCATTGAATATATTGAAACCTTCTCCCCTGTTGCCAAAATGAATTATATCCACCTTGTTCTTTCCCTTGTTGCCTCCTTTAAATGGGAAGTCCATCAGATGGATGTTAAATCCACCCTCTTACATGGAGATTTTCATGAATAAATCTACATGGAACAACCCCTTGGCTTTATGCAAAATGACTCTAGCCTTGTTTTTCGCCTTAGGGAGTCTCTTTATGGTCTCAAACAAGTTCCTTGGGCTTGGTATGCCAAAATGGATAGATTTGTATTAGATAATGGCTTTTCTAAGTGTCATTCTGACAACATTGTCTACACCAAGAAAGTGGGTAAGTCCTTCACCATCCTTGTTCTTTATGTTTGTGATATTATCCTTACTGGTAGTGATCCCAACCATATTAGCCATGTGAATTCTTGCCTCAAAAAGAACTTTGAAATGACATACTTAGGACACTTGCATTATTTCCTTGGTCTTCAAGTCTTGCAATCCAAAGAAGGCATTACCCTCTCTCAGTCCAAGTATGCATGTGATCTTCTACACCACTTTTACATGGAAGACTGTAAGCTAGCCCCTTCTCCCTTTCTGTTTGGATTCAAGCTTTCAGTCACTTGTAATACCCCTGAAGTTGATGCTACCTTATACCATCAACTTGTTGGTAAAATTCTATATCTAACCCATACCCATCTTGACCTCTCTTTTGTCATTGGTCTTGTTCCTCAGTTTATGCACAAACATCATGTAAATCACTGGAAAGTAGCTAAAATAATAATTCGATATATTCAAGGTATAGTTCAGTTCAGGATTCATTACAATGTAGGAGCATCTCCATTGTTGATTTGTTTCACTGATTCTGATTGGGCTAGTGACCCTAATGATCAAAAGTCTACTGCAGGATATGTATTCACTCTTGGTTCAGGACCTATTACATGGCCTTGTAAGAAAAAAAGTTCCATCTCTCTTTCTTAAGCAAAAATAGAGTATCTTGGTGCAGTTGAAGCCAGAAAGGAAGCCATGTGGCTTCGTTAGATCCTGTTTGAATTTGGTCTTCATCAGCAACATCCAACTACACTTTGGTGTGATAATCAGACTTCCATTCAGTTATGTAAAGATATAGTTCAGCATCAGCGTATGAAACAGATTGAGCTCCACATACACTTCATCAGAAATCTCATTCATGATCGTGTTCTTGAAGTGTAGTATTGTCCAAGAAATGATCAAGTAGCCAATATATTTACAAAGGCTCTCATAGAATCAAAGTTTACCAAACTTTGATCCATGCTTGGAGTTGAGGAAAGTTATCATTAAGGGGGGGATAGGCTCTAATGCCTCCTTCCTTCTCCTATTGTGTCACCTTTGTAAATCCTTCAATCCTATGCCAAGTTGTTCTTAAGGGGGGATGTTAGGATATTTTAACACATAGGAAATAGGTTCCTTTTGTGTCACCTTCATAAATCCTTCAATCCTATCCCAATTTTTTCTTAGGGGGGGATGTTAGGATATTCCAACACATAGGAAATAGTTAAGTATAACTTGGTCTATGTTAAGTCCCTATATTGATAGTGTAGTTCCTTATTATTTTAGTGTATCCCCCCTATTGTTATTATTGTACCCCTGTAAACCCCATATTGTTATTATTGTGCCCTTACATTATTATTGTTAGGTCGGCTAGGATTACATTGTGGCCCCACTAGGATTATATTGTGGCCCCATGGACTCCTATATATAGAAGGAGGTTTTGATCATTTGTATCATCCAAGAATTGTTCATTCATGTAATGTATTGAAGGTTTCCCCCTCTAAGTGGCTCATTTCTAAGGTGTTGATATCTCTTTTCTTCTATTTTTGGAGCTGGTTTTACAACATTTGGTATCAGAGCTTTGGATTGTAGGGTTTCGCTGCTCCAAACAAGTCATCGTGGAATTTTCGCTATAACATTTTTTCTACGAAGGTTCAGAAGCTAAAATATTTAGAGTACGAAGCTAAAATCCTAAGGAACCTCATCGCAAAATTTTAGAGCTTGGTTTGCAATATTTTCAGAGATATGATCTATTGAAGTTAGGGATTTTTGCAGGCTCCTGAATTTCACTTAAAAAGGTCATCGCAGAATTTTCACTATAAAATTTTTTCTACGAAGTTTCAGAAGCTGAAAGCTTTAGAGAGAAAAGTCAAAATCCCGAGGAACATTGTTGCAAAATTTCAGAGCTTGGTTCACAATATTTTCGGAGAGATCATCTGTGGAAGTTAGGTCTTTTTCAGGCTCATGAATTTCATCTTAAAGAGGTGATCATGGGAAAATATTCATAATTCTCTCTTTGAGCATTGGATTGGAATTTTGTAAAAAGTGACTGGAAGTAAACAGACTTTAATTTCCTTTCTATAAATTTCAGAGCCAGAGGAGAAAAAAATGACACGTGGCAAGTCATACAAGTTCGCTCTACTGAACCATTCCATAATTAGGTCATTGTGGGATATTGGACATAACGTTGTCTTGAAGAATCCAAATCAAGTCAGACTTGTCGCGTTTAAAAGAAACTTCAGAGGACTAATATTGGGCTGAATTTCAGATATTGAGGATCTTCATGTATATAGATAAGTCAATTTCAATATCGAGCTCCTCAAAAGAAGTCTTGAAGAATCCAAATCAAGTCGGACTTGTCTAATTTAAAAGAAGCTTCGGGACTAATTTTGGGCCAAATTTAGGATATTGAGGATCTTCATGTATATAGATAAGTCAATTTCAATATCGAGCTCCTCAAAAGAAAATAAAAGGTGTGTATTTTTTCTCCGAATTGCATAAGTCTTGTTTGAAGAATCAAGTTGAATTGATTCCAAGGGCATATTGTGGAATATATTTCAGTATTGGGTCCTAAAATTCCTCCTAAAAAGGATTCAACACCCATTAAGCCTTTATAAGGCTCTACTATGACTCATGAATATGAAGAATGGCAACATGACATATCAAATTTGCAAGAGCAAGTGCAACAAATTTTTCTCTCGCAAAGAGGAACAAAAAATGACATGGAAGTTCTGAAGAAAGGCGTGGAAACTAAGATGGATGGTTTGAAGAAAGGGTGGAATCTAAGATGGATGGTTTGAAGAATGGCATGGAAGCTGGCATGGAATCTAAGATGGATGACATGGAAGCTAAGATCGATGAGAAAATGGAAAACATGAAGAATGTTCTAAAAGCAGACATGGAAGGTTTGACAAAGTTGATATAAGAAATGTTTCCTAATGGTGAAAATATAGTAGAAGAACCTCATGATGAGAAAAAAATAAATGTTAATCGTGATTTCATAAACTCTAATGTTGGCGGGAAGAACCACCATATTCCAAAAATGGATATGAGGAAGTTTGATGGAAAGGATCCTGTAACATGGATACTAGAGATGGAGCAATATTTTGATCTCCATAATGTGCAAAACACACAAAAGGTACGCATTGCAACTTTACATTTAGAACAAAATACATTTGTATGGTATCGATGGCTTTGCTCCGTAAAAAAATTGTCACTTGGTCAATTTTTACGGAGGAAATGATAGCACATTATGAGGATACAAAGAGCAACACCTTCTTTAGCCAATTGATAAATCTCAAACAAAAGGGTTTAGTGGGGGAGCACATTGAGGACTTCCAAAAATTGAATATAAGGGTAACTGATATTCTAGAGAAACATAGGATTGATCTCTTCATAGGTATTTTAAAGGATAACATCCAACATGAAGTTTTCGTTTTGGAACCTGATTCATTGGAGAAGGCATTCAGGTTGGCAAGAAAAATTGAATGTAAAATTATGGCGACAAGGAAGCCTACCACTCACTTCTATAAAGAAGGAAGTGTTGCTACTCCTAGATTTCTACAACCTACAAGGTTGACACCACAACAATTGGAAGAAAAAAGAGAAAAAGGGCTTTGCTACAGTTGTGATAGCAAATACACTAAAGGTCATAAGTGTCTTGAGAAGAAATTATTTTACATAGATTGTGAAGAGGAAGAAGAAAATGAACAAGAAGAGGATATACACCAGGAACCAGCCCTAGAAGAGGAAGAAATGAGTTCGACCATATCGTGTAATGCATTGGCAGGAATTACCACTCCTCAAACTCTCAAGATAGAAGGACATATCAAGAAGAAAAAGGTAATAGTGTTCATTGATTCAGGTAGTACCCATAATTTTATTCATTGTAAGGTAGCCAAGGAATTGAATTGTTTCCTATACCCAGCACCAGAATGTCAAGTGATGGTTGCAAATGGAGGAACTATAAATTGCTCTGGAAAATACCATAATATCAAGCTAACCATGGGGGAATATGTATTGAATAGTCCAATGCTTTCCATTCCTATGGGAGGTGCTGATGTTGTACTAGGAGTACAATGGTTACAATCTTTGGGGATGGTAGCTTTTAATTTTCAAGAAATTTTCAAGAAATTTTTTTCGGAAGGAAAGGAAGTCGAATTATGGGGTATTGCAGGGAAGATGGGAAATATAATAAGCTCTAATGTTATGACAAAGATTCTAAAGAAAAAACAACGAGCCATAATTGGACAATTATGCTCACTAGAAGTTCCAACATCAAAATCATCTATTTCTGCAGATCTCCAAAAAGTCTTCGACAATCATTCCAAGGTTTTTGAAACTCCCAAAAGACTCCCACCTATTCGTGATCATGATCATGCTATTAATTTGATTCCAAGAATTGTTCCTCCAAACATCAGGCCTTATAGATATCCTTATGTCCAAAATATCAAAATTGAACGTATGATTGCAGAAATGTTAGAGGCGGGTATAATTCAAAAGCTACATGGAAACCCAAGGGTTATTGTGAGCGACAGAGATCCCATTTTTACTGGAAATTTTTGGACGGAGTTATTTTCTTGTTTGGGTACTCAATTAGCTCATAGCTCATCTTATCATCCTCAATCTGATGGTCAAACTGAGATAGTAAATAAATGTTTGGAAGGATATCTTCGTTGTTTGGTATCTGATAAACAAACACAATGGGTCAAGTGGTTACCTCTTGCTGAATGGTGGTATAACACTTCCTTCCATACTGCAGCAAAAATGACCCCATTTATGGCACTTTATGGATATCACCCACCATCCATCACATCATCTTTAAGGGAAAATTCGAAGGTTCAAGCAGTGGAAGATCACATCGAGCATCAGCAAGAAGTTCTCCAACTCTTAAAGGATAACTTTAATTTGGCACAAAATCGAATGAAACAACAGGCAGATCAACATCGCAGCGAGAGAAGTTTTGATGTAGGAGATTGGGTATTTTTACGGCTACAACCATACGAACAAATGTCCCTCAAGCAAGCTAAGAAGGATAATAAATTATCGCCAAAGTACTATGGTCCTTACAAGGTGTTGCAAAAGATTGGTACTATGGCATACAAATTGGAGCTTCCTGCTTCTTCACGACTGCATCTAATTTTCCATGTTTCATGCTTAAAGAAGGTTATAGGTGAAAATATTCTAGTTCAAACAATATTGCTAGAAATTGATGAGGAAGGAAAAATCATATTGGAACTTGAAGCAGTCACAGAAACAAGAACTTGACAGCTACGTAAGCGATCAATTTCAGAGTATCTCATCAAGTGGAATAACTTACCCACTAAATATTCTACATGTAAGGATGAGAATTTTATAAAGAAGCACCCAGAGCTACTCAAGCATTGAGTACAACACTTTTTTGAAGGAGAGGGGCATGTTAAGTCCCTATATTGATAGTGTAGTCCCTTATTATGTTAGTGTAGCCCCGCTTATTTTTATTATTGTACCCATGTAAACCCCATATTGTTATTATTGTGCCCTTACATTATTATTGTTAGGTCGGCTAGGATTACATTGTGGCCCCAGTAGGATTTTATTGTGGCCCCATGGACTCCTATATATAGAAAGAGGTTTTGATCATTTGTATCATCCAAAAATTGTTCATTCATGTAATGTATTGGAGGTTTCCCCCTTGAAGTGGCTCATTTCTAAGGCATTGATATCTCTTTTCTTATATTTTTGGAGCTGGTTTCACAATATTCTAGTGTAGAGTAAGGTAAAGTGTATGTCTTTACTATGTACATTTGTAACTTATAATATGACGGTCACGATTTGTAGTGATCCAATGGTTCACTCTCTCCTCGGTATTAACGACACTTGATCCGTGGCATAACACCCGATTGTTCCATGATCTCTATTTAAAGAGAATGGAGGGTAATTTTTCCAGTAACCGTTTATGAGAGAAACATATGTAAATTTTTTTTTTATATTAAAATATTTCCTGAAGTGGCCACATTGGCTCAGGCCATGGACTGTTTCCCTCTTCGAGGTTTTTAGCCATGTGATATACTGGTGTACTAATTTGTGATCTATTTCTGAGTGGTGACCTTTGGTTTTTGATCTAAGGAACTTAACCTATAAATTCCTAAATTTCAAACCATTTAGGACCTTTTTCACTAATTCTAGAAGCCTCTGGGAATTTCCAAGTTAGTTTCCTTTCGAACAACGGGAGGAATGCAGAGAAAATCTCATGAAAACCCTTGTTCACTCCCATAACACAATCTTTGTGCGACTATGGCTATAACTACTCCCACAATCCTACAATCCAATATCCAAAGCCTTTTGGTCTCTCCCATAGCCTTATGTGCATGCTACAATGGCTAAAACCAAGGAAAACCATCATTCCTTAAGCTCAAGACCTCTGCCATCTATTGCATCCTCTTCTCCAACATCTCTACTAGCCTAAAGAACTCTGACATGGCCTCTGACACATATGAAACTAGATGAGACATTCCTCCCAATTGTCACTACAAAGTTGACCTAGAAGTGCCAACAAACAACGTTGGAAAGTGTGCCAACAAGTCCTCAACTCTGCATCATATCTCTGAACAAGATACAACACATCTAAACATACATGAAAACCCCTATAGCACCTCTGAAACATTAGAATAATCATCATGAAATCATCATATTAAAACAAGTCATTTCCATGAAGTAGAAGCATGAATACCTAGAGGAAGACCTAGTTGACAACTCAACTAGTGTGCCATCAACCATCACTGTCACATGTAGATCTGCATTATGTATTTGTAGCAGAAATATCAAAAAAAACCAATGCCATCACAGACTAAAACACACCATGTTCCATCAATCTAGATCATCATGAGGTTGAAATAAGTGCATGACCTCAAGAGTTGACATCAATGCTAATACAACCATCTTATAATCAATACATCAATTCCAACCAATAGGACCACGAAGTCAACATCCCTCACACATGCATATGACAAGTATGATCATGAACATGACCTTGTTGACATCAATGAAAACACAACAATGGAATAAATTTTATCCTACAATTTTTCATGACCTAACTAATTATTTTAAGAATAATTATTTAAACTTAGAAACAAAAAAAAATGGAAAATAAAACTTATTTACATAGAAGAATATAAATTATTTTCCAAATGACAAAACCCTTTCTTTGTGACCTTTACCTCAAACACTTGATGACTTGGATGTGGAGATGTTCCTTTATCACCTATTCCTTACACACACACACACACACACACACACACACACACATTCATTTATTTATCACCCTCACTCTCTCTCTCTCTCTCTCTCTCTCTCTCTCTCTCTCTCTCTCACACACACACACACACACTCTCTGTCTCTCTCTCTCACTCTATCTTTCCAAATTTCTCCATTTCATTCCTCATACTTACCCCTCCTCCTTATCTCTCTCTCTCTCTCTCTCTCTCTCTCTCTCTCCCCCAAATTTTATTATCCTTTTATATCTATATTTCCACTCCACTATGTATCCCTATAATATCTCTCTCTTTGATCAGGTGCTCAGTTTTATGCTAAAAAATAACAGTTCTCGGAATGTCTTAAAACCTAAACGACCGCATAGTTATCATCCTTATAAATGCGAAGCACTTTGTTTCGCACGAAATGGACTCCGTATGCTCCCAGAAATGAGTTATTTTTTCTTTTCTTGAAAAAAAGAAGGAAAATAGGCAGCCCAGTCAGCAGCTCGTACTGCAGACGTTGCATGCTGACTGGGCTAGGTAAAAATTAGTCAATTTCCTCTGGCTAATGTGGTACTTCCAAATGGAAGCATTTGATTGGTTCAAATTATGGGTGATTTGGAATTTTTGAGTGGTTAAAGTGTGGGCTAATGGATATAGGACACGTGGTGCAGCCTGGGGCTGCCATGTGCCATCCCATGGTGGATTAAAATTATTGTTGAATATCGGAAGGGCCAGTGGGGGTTGAACATAGGACCTCCACCCCACCAATGCCACACACCACTACCACACCATAAATTAGATCTTAACATATACACTATGCCAAATATATTTATGTTTACTAAGGTTTTCTGACAGGGGGCTAGCCCCTAGCACATAGAATCGAGCCTTGAAGACCACTGGAGAAGTCTAATCTTAAGCATGGGGTTTAAAAGTTAATCCTCAATTAATTAGCGTTAATCCTCATTTACTTAGTGCTAAATTGAAATTTTCCACTAAGCGCAGATTAACCACTAAACACACTTAAGTATTGTTAACTATGCTTAATTAAGTTAATGCAGATTAATTTGGCAGTTCACCAAATCTGGTGAAACTGCAAGTTTTAGTACCAACTAACCGAATTTAGCTCTAGTAAGCTGAATTTAGGCCACGAATTGTGGAAAAACTAGAGACGGTCATAAGTTTTGGAGTCTGTGACCAAATTAGGAGTAGAAAGAGGCTAGATGACCATTTTTGGGAATTATTAACTCATTGGTGTAGGTTTCAAGAGCAGAAAAACATTGTAAACACATAATTTTGAAAATTTGAGCATAATATCGAGGCCCAATCCATGGAATTTGGACCAAAGAGATGTATCTCAGCAGAGGTGAACTCCTTCATAAAATATTTGTGTTTATGTGTTTTTTTTGCAGAGAAAAAAGTCATAATTTTTCATTAATGATAAGAAAAATTACATGTTGCATCTAATAGCATATCATCTATGCAAGGATCAAAAATATAAAACATGTACTCCGAAGAGTCTGTAATATGTCATACACAGAGTTTTTTTTTGTATGTAAATCTATTGTATGTAATATGTACATATATATACTAATAATAAAAAGAAAAATAGCTGCCGAGATATAATGTAGATAATACAAAATCGAAACATTCATAGAAAGACTGTTTCATATATCTGTCGCCAATATAAAGTCAAAATCACAAAAAAGTGTAGTTAATGCAAGACTGCATCCTGTGCAACCAAGTCTTCTATGAAGGGTCGATGGTAGAATTGGTACTGTTGAGCCCCCTCGTGAGTCGTGATAAGCTATCGACCCCAATCTAACTATGTGGCTTCTTTGGAAAGTTCACTAGGCATCAGATTCCTCTACTTGCAAATGTGAGTGACAAAGATGAAATCAAAAAGATATTTTAACATTAATACCTCATCCAGTAGTGCTCTAAGAATGTGGGTGTGACATTGTGCCTTCATATTAAACCAGTTGATAATAATTTGTGAATCCCCAAAGATATGTATCCTATTGCAACCTTGTTCATGAGAAAATAATAGGAGAAGTCGAAGGTTTTTGAGTTCAACATAGTTATTTGAGCCTCGACCAAGTCCCATATTAAGGCAGAAAAAATGAGAATCAGACAGGTGCAATACAACACCTCCCATGCATCCAGTAATATTGGATGCACCATCGAAGTATGCCCAGGGGATGGTTCGGTCAATCATTTCCGGTATGATAATCATGTTTTCTGGCACATGCTCATCATTTAGGATTAGTTGCAAAATGGAAATGATGGTCCTACACGTAATGTCCCAATCTGTAGGTTTATACATAAATTTTTTTTATTCCTTGTAATCCAAATTCCCCATGCAATGAGGAGTGGTATGTTCCGGTCCTTTGGCCAACAAGCCTCCCACCACAAGTTTGTCCATGCCAAGTAGACCAAGGAGCCATTCCAAATTTTTGTGCATCCCAGCAAGGTAGTCGTAGAGTGGAAAAGTTGTAGGATTGTTGGACAATCCAGGAAAAAGTGATTTACATCCTCCTCCTGAGTGAATCATAAGTAGCATCTCGAAGGCCCATGAATATCTCGTTTGCTAAGGTTGTCCTCCATGGGGGTGAAATTTTTTAGTATGCACCACATAATCATCCTGGCTTTAGGTGTTCCTTTCAATTTCAATAAATGTTTCCACGACCATCGCTTTAGTTGAGGCTCATATAATGTATAGAAAGTAGTGTAGCCGATCTTGGGGATGTATCTTCCACTAGGGGAGATGGACCATAGTATTTAATCTGCCTTTTTCGATAATCTGATGTTGGTTGAGTTGAGGGCATGAAGGTAACAGTTCCAGATAGGCCACCAGATCTTAAGTAGATCCAAAGCTTGTGCAGAAAACTATGCCTGAGAGGCCCAAGTGGTATGATTTGGATCCGCAATATCAGATATGTATTGTATACCAGATCAGGCTAGGTGCATTCTGATGTCAAAAGGTAATCTAAACTATTTCATGCAACCTGACCACGCATCCTCGCCAATTTTTACCCTCTCACCAGATCTAATGCGCTAGGATAATCCTTGTTTAATCAGGTGGATGGATCATGTGATGGCTTTCCAAATGATCGATGATCTCGGTGGATTATGTATGATGCCCCTGAACCAATCCATTGTCCATGATAAGAACCATCAAGGAAAATAATTACATTGTCAACAAATAATAAATGCGTGAGATGAATAAATTCATTTAGTTTTATTCCATGGATGGAGCCATCATTTTTTTCATGTGTCATGACTGAAGAAAGGCCTTCCATAATGAGAAGAAAGAGTAGAGGGGAGAGGGGGCATCCTTGCCTAAGTCCCCGCCCAGCATGAAAAAAATTAGAGGCAGCTCCATTAATAAGGATGATGAAAGTGGCATTTGTAATGCATCCCATAATCCAAATCGTAAAAGCATGTGGTAATCCAATATGAATGAGGATGAGATGCAGGTAATTCTAGTCGGCATAGTAAAAAGCTTTTGCAAGGTCAATTTTGAGGATGGTACTCTTGAGATTTTTAATTTTTGTGGAATGTAATGCCTCCTGTGTTGTCCCAATAGCTTCATGTATTTATCTCTGATTTAGAAAGGAAATTTTTTCTTTGGAAATATGTTGTGAGAGAATGGGTTTGATGCGATTGTATATGATCTTGGAGATAATATTATAAATGCAGTTGCAAAGGGATATCGATTGATATTATTGGAAGGATAGGGGCTTATTTGATTTGGGGATGAGAGCAATGAAAGTGGCATTGAAAACATCATATATCTGCCCAGTAATTCTATTGTCTTTAGTGACCTGTAGAAGATCCCTGCGGATGTGATAAAAAAACTAATTTAGAATTCAATAGGCGATCCATCAGGACCCGGGCTTTTGTCCTTCTTAAACCATTTTAAGACCCCTTCAATTTCACCCATCGAGACTAGGGCATTTAGTTCCTCTAAGTTCTCCTTGTCCACAAATCTGTGCAGGGAGCGTGCAATTTGCAAGATTTCCAGCAAGTTTGCATTGAAATGAGTTCTATATTGTGTGGTTAAGTGTTGAATACCCATGTGAACGAGATGTTTATGTGAGTGTTCCACCCTTCCATTATGATCAATGAGCTCCCATATTGTGTTAATAATCCTCCCGCCTTTAGCACATTGTTGAAATTTTTTTGTGTTCTCATCCCCCGCTTGTAACCAAATGGCCCTGCTCTTGAGACGTCATTCCTCTTCCCTTTTCCTTATAATTTTGGCCTTTGTAAATTTCAGAGCATTTAACCTATATTTTGCCTCCACAGATCGGAATCCCAGGTAGTCAGATTTGGTCATATGCCCAATCTCCTGTTCAATGTTTGATAGTTCCTCATCCTCCTTCAATTTATTATTCATGGCCCAGCTGATAGTGAGAGATTTAATTCAGTTAAGGTTGTTATAAAGGACCCTAGCTGGAGCCAATTCAGGAGATTTCTCACAATGCTGCCATTTCTTTGTGACCATAGAGTGGAATTCAGGCTCGTCAAGCCAAACAGAATTAAACTTGAAAGGTGCTCAAGGCTTTTGAATGCTAGATTGTATCTCAAGATATATTGGAGAGTGATCTGAGAAACCCCCCAATCCAACCCATTGTATTTCCTGTAAATTTTCTCAAGCAATGGGATCTTGATCAAAAAATGATCGAGTCTTCTCTATTTCTCCATGTGGGGAGCATCTTGGGCATAGCCAGGTCTAGGAGGTTAGCCTCGTCCATGATATTTTCAAAATAAGAAGATAAGGAGTCCAGTGTGGCCCCAGGACCCCAGGATTCAGAGAGACCAATTGAGTAGTTTAAGTCCCCTCCCATAACGATATTGTTTCGCTTCATGATAGAACTATGCATCCAATCATCCTAGAAGACCTCTCCATAATGATAGGGTCCATACAAATTGATCAGGGTGATCGTGAGATTTGTCTCACGAGAGCTGATATTAGCTCCTAGTATTCCCTCTTGCCCCAACCATCCAAGGGAAAAAATGGAATTGTTATTGATGCCCATGACATTGCCACTAGAATGACCATGAGAATTTGTTGTTTGGAAATTCCAGTCCAAGAGTAGAGTATACAAGACCTTTGAAACATACAGACTGACACCTAAGGTTTCCTGAAGGAAAATGACATCAACTCGAATGTGTTCCAGAAGCAGTTTGAGAGCCAATTTTTTGTCAGGGCTACCTAAAACACGACAGTTCAGTGAGATATAGATCATGGTATACCATTAGCCTAGGTGTTCTTTTCTCTAAGAACCTGATCGATGGATGATTCTGTGCCAGTTGCCACCTCCAGACTAGCTTTTATAATGGATCTAGTAATAGAGGATGGGTGTCCCCTAGATTATTTCAAGTGTGTTCCTCCAGATTCCACACCAAGTTCGAAAGTAGGAGTGTCATGAGCTAGGGAGGCCAACCTAAGGTAATATCGGTGTCCAGATGAGAGGCTATCAGATGTAGGAAGCACACGAGAGGAAGAGTCCTCTGCTGAGGTATGAGGGTTAGGTTGAGAGATTGTTGGTGAGGCGACTTGTAAATTTATGTAGATGTTCTATGCTTGATGCAACTTTAATTTTCACCACAGAAATCACATAAACAATCAAGTAAAATGTTGATAGAACATACCAGTGGATCTATATAAGACAAACCAGAAACAGAAAAATGTGGTGGTGCGTTATGGTGGTCAACAGGATGCTTCAACCAGCAAAGTCTCCTTGGTCAGGCAACCCAGCATGTGTCACAACAACCCTCAAAAAAACCACACGGTCAACTCAAAGTCAACCCCAAAAAGTCAACGTTGCCCCAACGACAGCAATCGTAGCAACACCGGCAACAACATCGGCAGCAATGGCAACAACGCTGGTAGCAACGACAACAACAGCAACAACACCAGCAACAACGGCAGCAACGACAACAACACCGGCAACAACAGCAACAACACCAGAAGCAACAGCTCTTCGTACTTCTTTCCCACGTGTGAACTGAAACTGCCTCAAAGGAGCTCATACTAAATCAGACGAGGAGATGTTGTGTGAGGATGAGATGAGTGAAATGATCTCCAACGTTGACTGTATATATATCCATCATTCAGGTGTGTGACACATCTGCTGGGGGTGTAAAACCTTAAGGCCGACCTGCACATATTTTAAATTATTAAAAATAAATTCAAAATAAATGTTCCGCTCCTCGAATTAAGATATATTTTATATCGATCTTACAGCTCTCTGAAAGAGGAACCCAAAAAAAATATTGGTATCTTCATCTGAGCATCACAACATGGAGTTTGGACCTAGTTGTCTAATTTTAACACTCCCTCTCAACTAGGGAGAACTCCACTCACCTGTGCAAAAAAACATCGTGCGTCATCCCACCGTAACTTGCTTTGCTGGCCTCTTTATTTCAGAATAGAAGTGGGTCAATCACAAAGACATCATTCCGCAGCTGACAGATTCAGCCCAGAGGTCCGAAACCTCTATCAGACTCATAAAGAGTCTCATACCAACCCAAAGTTGGTTTACCTGACCCGAAGTCAGTAGGAGGTCCGAAACCTCGCTTGGACTCAAGAGAGTCATATATACTAACCTGAAGTTAGTCTCACTGACCTGAAGTCAGTTGGAGGTCTAAAACCTCATATGGACTCAAAGAGTCACATACCAACCCGAAGATGGTTTATCTGACCCGAAGTCAGTAGGAGGTCCAAAACCTCACTAGACTTGATCCCAGATCAAGTGGTTGGACACGTGTCATCCTAGATAGAGAGTATGGCAATCTCTGATGCGTCCATCAGTCTTTGCTACTAGTCTCTAGCTTTTACCACCTCATTGTCCAAATGAGAGGTACTTCCCATGAGTCCAGAACTCAAATGGGTAGGATGCATACGGGGCACAAATCATGAGAGGAAAACCAACTCAATCATCATGGTGGGGCCCAAGCACACAAACAAGGTTCGACAAGCCTAGCCCTGTGGTTGCTTATAGCTTCAAGAATCTATCCCCAAAGCCCCCCAGAGCTCCCAGAGCTCATTTTCCAACAAGACCCTTAGAATAGGGTCATTCCACGATTCCAAGATTCTCACGGAAGGTTAGGAACATGATCTTCCCCAAGGGCATAGTGAGAATATTCGCGACCTGCTCATCAGTTCCTATGATCGAGCCTTACGGCGCCTCGCTGTACCATATCCCGGATAAAGTGGTACCAGCCATCAAAATGCTTGGATTGATCGTGGAACACAGGATTCTATGACAAATGAATCCCCCTCTAGTTATCACAAAGGATAACGGTGGCATCTAGCACATGCTCGAACAACTCACTAAAGAGCTTTCGCAACCAAGTGACTTCACAACAGGCCATACATGTTACAATTTATTCGGCCTCAGCGGTGCTCAAGGCTATCGACTTCATTTGCCTGCCTGAAGTAGATCTATGCGTGAAGTAGCATTCAGATGTGCTCTTGCGATCCACCACATTGCCAGCCCAATCAGCATCAGTATAACCAAGGAGTGTCATGTTCCTGGCAATGTATCTCAACCCAAGGTCTATCATGCCCTAGAGATATCTCAAGAGTTTCTTGGCACCAACCCAGTGAATGTTATGATCAACCATGTGTTGACTCAAAGTGTTCACTGCAAAACATACGTCTGAATGGGTGTTCACTAAGAACATCAGGGCCCCTACGAGTTGACGATACTCAGTAGGATTTGTCAATACGAGCCCAGCAGCGCTACCACTCAACTTCTTGAAGTTGAGCTCCATCGGTGTCGACACAAACTTGCAGTCCACCATACTAAATTTTTCCAAAAGCTTCACAATGTGCTTTCCTTGAGAAAGGAAAATCTCGCCAGGTCTCTGCCAGACCTCCAAGCCTAGGAAGTAGTGCATCAGTCCTAGGTCTTTCATCTCAAACTCAGCAGCGAACTCCCTCTTGCAATGATGAATGAGAGGGTCAGCACCTGTTAGGAAGAGGTTGTCCACATACAGCACCAGAATGAGATGCTTCTCTCCATGAACCTTGAAGTAAAGGTTCGGATCAACATTACTACGAGTGAAGCCCAGCTTCATCAGGTAGCTATCGATCCTCTCGTACCAAGCTCTGGGTGCTTCCTTCAACCCATAGAGGGCTTTCTTCAAATTTCAGACATGGGTGTCCTGATCCTAGACTTCGAACCCCAGAGGTTTCTCCACATACACCTCTTCCTTTATCGCACCATACAGAAGTGCAGTCTTCACATCCATCTGATGAAGACTCCATCCTTGTGTAGCAGCAAGGGCTATGATAGATTGGATGGTGGTCACAGGTGCAAATATGTCATCATAGTCTATGCCTTCTTTTTTAGAGGAGCCACGGGCAACGAATCTTTCCTTGAACTTTTTAACACTTTCATCAGATCCATGCTTGATCTTGTAGAGCCATTTTGAGGTGACAACTACTTTGACCTCCAGTCTAGGAACCACATCCTAGACATCATTCTTCATTATGGACTCATACTCTTCATGCATAGCATCCTTCCAGACTTGATGCTTTACAGATTCCTCAAAAAGATCCAGGCTCGGATTGTACAATAGTACTCATGGCTGCTAGATACCCTTGGTATCTACTCGGCTTCTTGCTTTCACGGAATGTCCCCCTTGGGGCCATATGTCCCTCAGCATCCTCGAGAGTGTCCCTGAGCCATGATGGTCTCTTTCCCGGTGAAGGAGGTGGACCAATTGGGTCCATTGGTCCTTCAACATCAGGCATTATCTCATCCTTTGGTTCCTCTTGATTTCCAGGCCTTGCTTCATGACCTTCCTCAGATCTCAGAAGATTGACTACTTTCCTCAGGGAATTATCTTCATCAAAGGTGACATCATGGCATATCTCCACTTCCCTTTGACCAAGCACATAGAATCTATAGGCCTTTGAAGTTTTGTTATAGCCCACAAACATTGTGGTCTCCCACTTGATGCTAGCTCCTCTGCAAAAGTTCTTGAACTCGTTCGTTCATATTCAGTGCCATTATCGGTCTGTCGGATAGCATCTCATGCCATAGCTCCCAGTGGACTTCCTCCAACCTAGAAGAGTGTATCAATTCTAGACCCAAACGTGATAGCTTCCTTGAAGCTCTTATTCCACATGTGCACCTTTCCATCAGTGAATGCCACATTGAAACCTTTGTCTTCCATGGCTAATATAGACACGAGGTTATTCTTCAAATTAGGTACATAGAGTACATCCTGCAAGTGGAGGACTTGACCTTGAGACAAGTGGAGGGTCACAGTCCCTGTCCCTTTCATGGGATATGTGGCATTATCTCCAAGGATTCCATATTAGTATCATTCTCAACCATATCAAAGAGTGCTTCCTTGAACCCAGTGATGTGCCTTGAGGCATCACTATCTGTCAACCAGACATACATAGTGCTGGGTGGAGATGCAACGGAGAGGGCAGATACAAGAAGATATTCATTTCTTTTATCAACAACATTTGATTCCTCGTTCCTATAATTTCTTTGACCTTTTGAAAGGTTGATCATTTCCGAGGGAGGGAGCCTTTCTCTTTCCCTAGAACTTGTTGTTCCTTTGATTATCATCCCTCTGGTTTTTGTTGTTGTCATCACCATCAGGGGAATCCTTCTTGAAAGGACATTCTCTAGCATAGTGGCCAAGCCTATGACAAGTGAAGCACTTGCCCTTATGTCCTTGAGCCCCTGCTTTTCCTTTGTTCTTTGGGCCACCAGAGTTCTTTCTAGAATGAGCAGTGTATGTAGCATTTCCTTCATTTCCATACTCCTTCATTCTTGATTCTTCTTAAACGCATCTTGACAGTACTTCGTCAAAGTTAGGTATCACATTATTATTTAGAATGGTAGTGTTGAACACATGCCATTTAGATGAGATCTCTCTAAGTGCGGTGACTACCATCTCTCGATCAGCTATTGTATCCCCAATAGCCAGCAGATTTTTCTTGATCTCGGTCAGCTTCAAAAAGTATGATTGGACAGACTCATCCCTGCCCTTCTTCATATTCTTCAATTGATTCTTGAATAATAGTACTTGATCTGCATTGTTGGCCTTGAACATGAGGACCAACTTATCATACATCTCTTTGGATGTGCCCAACTTAGAGATGTAGGCCACCGGAATTTTATTAATGGATTCCCTGATCATCAACTTTGCTTTGATCTCCCCCTTCTTGTACTTTGTTTTGGCAGCAACAGTAGTAGTGGATGGAGGTTCTTGGATTTTACCCTGCACATAGTCCAGGACATTTTGGACTTCCAACTGAAGATCCAATATCATCTTCCAAGCATGGAAGTCATCCTTCCCAGTCAACTTGTCATCCTCCTTGAAGCCATAGTTTGTGAAACCCATTTTCTTCTTCGGTGATTGCTATAAAGTAGGGCTTGTCTTCACCTCAGCTCTGATACCATGTAAATTTATGTAGATGTTCTATGCTTGAGTCAACTTTAATTTTCACCACAACAATCACATAAACAATCAAGTAAAATGCTGATAGAACATACCAGTAGATCTATAGAAGACAAACCAGAAATAGAAAAATGTGGTGGTGCATTATGGCGGTCAACAGGATGCTTCAACCAGCAAAGTCTCCTTGGTCAGCCAACCCAACATGTGTCACAACAAACCTCAAAAAAACCACACGGTCAACTCAAATTCAACCCCAAAAAAGTCAACGTTGCCCCAACGGCAGCAATGGCAGCAACACCGGCAACAACACCGACAGCAACGGCAGCAACGGCAACAACACCGGCAGCAACGGCAACAACAGTAACAACACCAACAACAACGGCAGCAATGACAACAACACCGGCAACAACAGCAACAACACCAGAAGCAACAACTCTTCTTCCTTCTTTCCCATGTGTGAACTGAAACTGCCTCCAAGGAGCTCATACTAAATCAGAAGAGGAGATGTTGTGTGAGGATGAGATGAGTGAAATGACCTCCAACGTTGACTGTATATATATCCATCATTCAGGTGTGTGACACATCTGTTGGGGGTGTAAAACCTTAAGGCCGACCTGCACATATTTTAAATTATTAAAAATAAATTCAAAATAAATGTTCCGCTCCTCGAATTAAGATCAATTTTATATCGATCTTACACCTCTCTGAAAGAGGAACCCAATAAAAATATTGGTATCTTCATCTGAGCATCACAAAATGGATTTTGGACCTAGTTGTCCAATTTTAACACGACTGCAATAGGAGGCGACTGCAATAGGGTAGCTAAGGGGATATGGATTTCAAATATTTCAATTAATTGAATAAGGAGCATCAGACATTATGCGGGCATATGATAAATTTACAAAAATATTCGAAATGGGAGGAGCAAGTGGGTTACTTGGATCAGTCGCTGAATCCTCCAGGAGAGTGCGGGTTGCTCTGCATTGAGTCTCTGATCGCATGACGAGGCACAAGAGTTGGTTAGCCGAGGTTCCAGGACACTGATTGTCCCACACAGTCTTTGTGGATTGTTCCGTTCCCCCAAAATCTGTTTGTGTAGCCATATGAAACATGATTTTTATTGGAACCATGGTTGCGATGGTGAGAGGGAACTCTTTATAAAAATTTCCAACTTCATGGCACCGCCTTCATCTATAGGGCACCCCCTCATAATCCATAATTTGATATCGAACCATGTCATTAAAATATAGGTTATACCCTTTGAGGAGCCCTTCTCTAGTGTCCATATGCATAGTATCTGAGCCACAGATATATTTCTAATATCCAAATATGAAAAATCGTGATCCAGGTAAATTCCAAAGTTCTCCCTGATAAACTAGAGGGAGGCTTCATTCCAAAAGTGTAGTGGGAGTCCCGGAAGTCGGACCCGTATCAGACCTGCCCCTTGATTTATCCTTGTCAGGGTTGAAAAAGGGAGTCTAATGCTTCAGCAATACTGGATTAATCTCAATGTGCTAGTATTTGGTGATTACCCAGTCAACCAATCCTGGCTGAGGAAATATGAGAGCAAACTAGCCCTTGTTCATAGTTAATACCCCCAGAAGATGTGGCCTGGAATTGCCTCAAATATCTGCAGTCCATACTTTGAGTCTTGCACATGAGTGTCTTCTGCCTCGAACCCTACCAACCAGTACTGTCTACGTCGTGTGCTCGAGATATTCCATTCCAACACCTTGCCCAAATCTGAGATCTCATTTGGGCCTACTCCTTGTGCACCTCTATTTTCTTTTGCGCCCATGAACCTTGTGGTGAACTACACCATCTGATTCCAATGCTTCATCAGAGTCAGAGTTCTTTGGATCTTCATTTTGAGATGCAGTGTGCGGGATGCGATCAAAACACCCAGAAGCCACCACAAAATAACGCATATCAAGTTCGATATGCTGGAGAGCTGGTTTGTCCTCCCTGTGAATATTAAGTTGTTCAAACTATAGGGTCTTCTTCCGCACAAGGTTTTCATACCCAAAAACTGGTACATCTCCAGATGGTTCGAGGGTATCTGGTGTCTCTTGAGACTATTGTTCCCATAGCCTTAGGATAGATGGCGATGGGATGAAAAAAAATCAGTGAAGCCACCAGATGTAAAATGGGATCTATGATCGATGCCGATGAAATCGGGGGTGGTTCTGCTAGCGGGGAGGGTGGTATTGATGAATCACAAATATCCATGGCCTCCACATCCTAGTCAATAAAAACTAGACCCATTACCCATCCATATTCCCTGCCAGGAGAAGGCATGCTAAATATCTGGATGCCCTCCAAAGGGTTGGATGAATAATCCACCTCCTCATCCGACATATCTGGGAGCGTTGCAGAGACCAACCCAAATAGACCTGTATAGTAGACAGTGGGAAAAAACCCATTCCGAGGTGGTTGGGAGCAACCATCGGATGGGTAAAACAAGGATGTGTAGGGATAATGACTGGTCATGGCAACAATCTGCTGTCTTCTCGTCAGGGAAAAAGACAACAAGTACTTGAGAGTGTTCACAGATAAAACACAAGTAGGAGTTCAATGGACCCCCACCTCTGCACAGCTAGGGAGAGGTCAACAAATGAATAGATGAAATGGATACTAAGAGAAACACGGGCCTAGTGGAATAATAGTTTAACCATAGAGAAGAATAAAAACCCAATCCGTCGCGAGTACAAGTCAAGTATGATTAAAAATCATCCAAGTGGTGAGCAATAAGAAAACCAAACTCAGATGCATCTAGAGGTGCCATGATAATGGTCCTCTTCCCGATACATCCCCACCATTCGATGCCTATAAACTCTGATAATCACCATTGCTAGGGTTTTCCCAAGCTCTCCATCTTCGCCCCCTTCTCTGTGTTGATGTGTTGTATGGTGATGTATTGTACTTTTATTTTCTATTGCTCAAACTTTATTTTATGTTTTTTTTTTGGTAAGTTGTGCTAATCTATTAATCCAGAAACATAAAAATACATAGTTTATAGGCAGGGTTGGTAAGTTGTGTTTAACCAATCCCTTCCTTTTCTACACTATTTTTGGGCTATCACGGGGGAGGGGGATGGCCTAGACAAAACTTGTGAGCAGGAATTACTATGTGCACAGTAGCGCTAATACATTTAGGAGCATAGGAGTAGGACATGACAATGAGGCCCTGCGGGCACAGATGACAAAAAACAAAATAAGACTAAACAAGAACACAAACATTATTGATCCTCTTCATCACTACGATGGGGAGTTTCATTAAAGATGGGATAGGTAGGGGCCTATGTAACAATCACTTTCTTTGCAGCTTCCACTTTAGCAGCAGTGCGAATGGGGAGATTTGAAGGAGCACAGAGGATGGGTGAGTTTAGATCTACTCCATTAGGCACGTTCATCCAGACGCCATCGGAATCCATGATCCAAATATCTGTGTCTTCATCAGCCTATGCAGGACAGTTCGAGGGTGTTTGAATGCTCTACAGAGAGGGAGCTTTGGGGGTGAAGGTGGACTTCCTCACGCCCCGACTTCCTCTTTGCATCGGGATCCTCGAGGAGTCTACGCACTTCTCAGGAACTGAAGGATGGCTAGATGGGGAGTTTGATAAGGAGCCTTCAAGCCATTCGAGGTGGTTGTCCTCGTCGCAATGGTAGCGGACTAGGAGAGCCCCTCGCTGTCCACCGCGAATTGTGCATTGGCGCAACCTAGGAGCCATAGCACACTTGGGGGGATGGCGAGGGAAACACAGGGGTAGGATATGCTGCAGAGGCTGGGGGGGCGGTGCATAGGATACAATCCACCAGGTAGAGGGGTGTTGCATAGCTCAACATTGGGACTTGGACTTCGCAAAGGATTGGAATTAGTGAGCATCCAAATTAAAAGAGCTTAATGCATTAGGGGGAAGATGAGGTAGGGAAGGGGCCGAGAAGGGGAGGATATATAAGATTGTGGATGAGGCATGTCAGAGAGGCCATGAGTGATTTGTATGTGGAGCTCAAGTAGTTGGGCTGGCATAAAGGGATAAGCATGGCTACATTGTTGATTATGCAACATGGTCATTAATGGAGATAAGGGTGAGGTGATGGTCTAGGTTAGGTGACACCAGGCCTGTCCATTCTGTGAGGATCATGCGAGGCGATAGCTGTGATTGGATCGGCTGTAGGTGGGGAATTTATTTGGAGATCTCCGTAGTCTGCGTGAGTTGGGCTTTGTTGTCCACCCGTGTCAAGCGTGTCACCCGCATCCGGGTGAAGCTCGTCATTTTGTATGAGGATGAGATAGTTCTGTTTCAATGCCTCATCTTCATTTTTCTCAAGGGTGGTGTGGTGCAGAGCACAGTGGCTTTCCACCCCTTTTTTAGAAAGCAGGTATGCCACAACATTGGCTTTTCTGTGCACATGACTGAAAGTGATGGCTTTATGATTGTGAAGTAGAAGTTCCAGCGCCTTGAGCTTGTGAGAAAGTCTCCAGCTATTGGATACTTTCAAAGAAGCAGTGCCTTGAAGGATACGCGTAGCAGCCATGGTTATTATTTGTGAGTCCCCTTCCACTTCTAGAGGGAAGTAGTGGAAGTCTATGGCGATTTGAATACCCCGTATCATTCCTACCAGCTCAACAGGGCTGTTGCTGTCCCATCCAATATTCCCATAGTAGATTATAAGAGGATCTCCCTTGGTGTTCCTGATTACTCCTCCAAAACCTGTTGTTCCTAGATTACCTTTAGGAGCCCCATCAAAATTGCATTTGAAAAAGCCCGGGAGGGGAGGCGACCAATTGTTCGGGGCTAGAGATATTCCTTTGCTTCCGGGAGAGATTTCCATGGGAGTGCCAAGACTTATTTTCCAGTTGTTCCAGATGTGGAATTCAGATGCTTCTATGGGTAATTTATCCTTACTCCATGTATCTAAAGCTAGAGTTTCTGTGAGGTTGCTGTGGATCCTGTCGCAAATTTGTTCAGGTGTAGAAGCTTTGTCCTTGAATATGTGACTATTGCGCTCCTTCCAGATATGCCAAATGAGGATGCCTGGAGTGATTTTCCATAATCTGTTCAACAAGTTACTGTTGAAAGGATTGTCCTTCCAGTTGCTGATGGTTTGAATGATGTTGCCTCTAGCACGGTTGGACCGTCGGTAAAGGACAACAATTTCGTCCCATAGGGAGCTGGCATGCGGACATAGGTCTAGCAGGTGGTCGATGGTTTCCGAGTTGCTTTGACAGAGGGAAAATTTGGAGGGCCCTTCAAATCCACGTTTCGATAGATTCTCCCATGTGAGTATGCGTCATTTTTTGAGCAGCCACAAGAACGAGGCTATTTTGGGCCATAAATTAGCCTTCCATATCTTTTTCAAGATAATGTTGACAGTTCTGGGGTCATGTTGATGGAGGAGATGGTAGGCTTCCCTGGTTGAGTAAGTGACACTTGGAATATGCCCCCAGTGGAGGATGTCAGGCCCTGTTTTGATTTGGATTTTTATTTTTTAGCATAGCTCCTCCCAGATGTGAGTGTGGATTTCATTGTTCTAGTTGTTTTGCCATCTGTTGGTGTGTATCCATTGCCTATATTCTTGAGAATTATCTTTCATCCAGAAGTCATGAGCTTTCTGTTGTTGTTGATTATGGAGCGCAACATTCCATAGAGGTCTATAGAAGATGGAGGAGATGCTAGGCATTTGTTTCCAGGAATCCTCCCAGAATCTGGCTTGGTTACCATCTCGTATCTCCCAAAAGCTATGGTTTTGGATGATACTCTTTTGATGACTAGCTTCTTTCCAGATTTTGGAGCCTAGCAAATATAATTTGTATCTAATGATATCTTCCTTTGGCCAGTACTATGCATACTTGGCCGTCCATAGGTTGGCCCAGGGGGTATTGGGATTGGAGACCCATTTCTGCCAGATACTCATTCCCACTATGATGTTGCTATGTTCAGAGTCCCGAAGACCTAGACCTCCCTGATTTTTTGGGGTCCACACATCTTCCAGTTGACTAAGGCCCATTTTTTTTTGCCTTTTGTACCTCCCCAGAGGAATCTCCATTGTAGGGTGCACATGGCTTTAAGGACCCATTTGGGAGCTGCAAGAACTAAGAAAGGTAAATGGGAAGATATTTCAAGACGGATTTGATGAGGACCAGACAACTTGCAATGTTGAGAGTGCGATGAGTCCAGTTGGAGAGGCGAGTTTCCATTTTTTCAAGTAGAGCTCCTCAGGAGGAGTTAATGATGGCTGAACCAGTGAGCGAAGCTCCCAAGTATTTAGAGGGAAGGGAAGAAATGGTGAAGTCAAGGATGGGAGAAATTTTACATTGGGTCAGAGGGGGGTGTGGAAGAAAAAAATATGAGATTTGTCCTCATTGATCTCTGTTCTTGAAGCTTCAAATAAGGAACCAAGAACGGATTTGAGGGTGAAAGCTTCCTGGACAGAGGGGTAGCCCATTATTAGGTTCTCATCCACAAATTTCTGATGAGAGGTTGGGGGCAGGTTATGGAGAGTTAATCCTAGCAGCACTCCCGTCTGAGTAAAGTTTTTGATTAGGCAGCCCAAGCCCTCAGCCATGATGATGAAGATGAAGGGTGAAAGGGGATCCCCTTGTCTTATGCCTCTGGAGGGATTGATGGTCATAGAGGGGATGCCATTGACCAGGATGGATTGAAAGGGAGAGGTGATGAGACTCATAATCCATCTGATCTAGGTGTGACTAAAGCCAAAATTTGCAAGGATATTTTTATGTAATCCCATCTTAGTTTGTGAAAAGCTTTGGAAAGATTAATTTTGAGAAGCATACCTAGTTTTTTGGTGGTTTTGAGGGAGTGAATGACCTCATGAGTTAAGATGATGTCGTCCAGGATCTACCTTCCTTCCACAGACCCTGTTTGCTCCGAGGAGATGATGAGAGGTAGTAGCTTCTTCAAGCGATTAGCTATGACTTTGGAGATGATTTTGTAAATGACATTGAAAAGGGTTATAGGTCTGTACTTACTAGGCGAGGCAAATATATCTTCTTTTGGGATCAAAGTGATGAAGGTAGCATTTAAAGCTGGTAATAGCTAGTGAGTGGACCTAGATTCCTCCACTACTTCCCAGACTTCGTTTTGGATGATGTCCCAGAATAAGTGAAAGAAGTTCGTGGTGAATCCATCAAGCCCTGGAGCTTTCCCATCTTTCAGTTGGAAGACTACCAGTTCCACCTCAGCAGTAGTGGTCGCACCGAGCAGCATCCTATTGTGATCTTCTGTTATTAGCTTGGGAATGTGTTGGGTAATTTTCTTGATGTCTTCCTATCTTTCATGGTTGGGTTCTTGGAGGATGTTCCTAAAGTGATTATGCATCTCCTCTGTGATGGCTTCTTGTGTTTCCAACCTATCCCCTGCTTGGTTCTTGATGAAAGAAATTATGCTGTGCACACAGTGTTGTAGGGTGGACCGGTGGAAGAATTTAATATTTCTTTCCCCTTATTCGAGCCAGCTGATTCTGGATTTTTGTCTCAAAAGGCATTCTTCGTGGTTCCTTCTTTCCTCCAACTGAGTGGTCAAGTGTTGGCTTGAGGGGTCTTGACCTAGGTTCAAAGGTTAAGGTTTGCCAACAAACCCTATACTACAGGCCCTTTCGACAGTGACCTGCTTGCGTAGGCCAAAGTCTCACCTGAAGATATATGGGAGGGTGCTGGAACCAGGTTTCCACACCCTGAGAGAGAGTAGGTAAGTCAAGCAGATCCACGTTCGAAACCTATCATGTTCGCACAAGACAAATATATTTGCAGGGTTGTTAATAGTATAATCCACAATATACAGAGCTATTACCATGCACAGATCTAGTCAACACCTTCGCAACCACATGCGTATCATCAGTTATCAACACACAATATCATAGCGCATCACTAACAGATTACAGATATACCATAACACATGCAGATTCGCAGCATAAACAGATAACACAACTATATTCATGGCTACAACAGATCCCAAAGGTTTGCATCAACAATAACACATTAGATCAGATACCACAAAGATATTTAACTATATCTGAATATATTAGCATCCAAAACCCAGTACAATCCAAACACAGCCTGCGCACACAACTAGCAAGGTCCGCACATAGTAAGATTGAGGATCTCCGTCCACAAAGCCAACATGAGTCCTTACCTAAACAACCCAACAATAGATCTAAAAATCCGCACTTAGCATCAAACTTACTTCCTACCTACTTTAAGACTCAAAATGTTCATCTATTTATATCGACTTAGCCTACGCTTCCAATGGTCCACAAACCATGGTTTTTGGACTCTTGGCCTACCCTTGACCCATTAAAATGCATTCGGGGCTTTGACCCACCCCAAAACCCCTGCGTTAGACTAAATAATACCAAAAATATACAAAATTTGTACAAAATTCACAAATTTAGGGGACCTTGTTCCAATAGTCCCCCAGCACAATCTTGTGACTCATCCTGAGTCATTGTGGTTGTGGGGTCTCCACCTATGCCTGCAACAGTCTGATCACCTCAACCAGTGGGGGTAGAACTCCTTCGCTCTGAGCCATAGCGTTCTGAACAATATATACCAATTTTTGCGAGGTTGGTCCCTCTGTCATAGCTGTGACACTCTCTAGAGTCTGGTTTAATTGTTTAACATCAACATCAATATCGTGAGAGAGCTTGAGGGCTTCATCAGCCCAAGGCTTAAGACAGTCGCTGAGGGTCTTCTTCTTCTGGAGGAGGTTGTCAATATCATCTCGAAGGGCATGGTTGGTTTGCAGTTGTGCAAATCATTGAGCAGGAATCAGAGTGGCCATAGTGGCTTCCAGCTGCTCGAACGCTTCTTCCTTCTGTCACAGGTCCTAGTTGATTTCACACAGGAGAGGGTCGTGATGTTCCTTGGTCCATAACTACATAGTTATGTCAAGTAATTGGGCACCCTGAGAAATCTATCCTGTAATCACATTCGTGGCCGCCGTAACCAGTGCAGATCGCTGGGACCATACCACCGGTGGTGTCTCTAGTTGCAACTTGACCTGCAAATTTGCGACCTGTTGCTCCATCTCCGTTTTGACTACCTAGATCTCGGTCCTTGAGGCTCGTAATGCTGCGACCAACCCCTAAATCTTGACCTGGGGGGTGGCAGACGCTGGAATATCTTTGGAGAAATCTGCATAGAGCCTACTAATGAGGTGTTCCAGCTCCATTTGTTGCACGGTGGCAAGGGTACATGTAGCCTATACCTGGGAAAATTTAGCATTTTTTTCCTCAATGGTCTACTCAACGACGCTGAGCTACTAGTGCACTCGATGGTCCTAGTGTTGAATTTCTTTGAATAAGGAGGTGTGGATAACCTGCAAAGATTGATGTGGCAACCTGGCTAGATCCAGCTGTACCTTCGCATAGGCCTGGATTTGTGCTCCTAAGTCGGGTGGAATTATTGCGAGGGCTACACCTGGTAGGGAACAGAGGTGGCTTTCTGTCATAACAACCATTGCACTACTAGTTGTTGAGGTCCTTCGTACCTAAATTATATTTGTTTGTAGGATGTCCGTCTTCAACTACACAGCTCGGAGCTCGGCCTAAAGTGTGTTGACCATGACTTTGTGTTGCTCTTCCAGAGCAAACCATTTTTCTTCTACAACCAAAGTAACCGTATCTGCGATTTGCTTGAGGTATCCTTCAGTCATTGTAACCTCTTAGTCTCGTTCTGGTCATTCGGAGTGCTGCTTCTTCCATGGCCCTTTTGCAAGGTAACCTGTTCGCTTTGTTCCTCGAGGGGAGTCAGCACCTCCTGCCTTCTGACCTTCGCTATCAAGGTCTTGCTGAGCATCCTTCTGCGCTGCTGCTTCTGCGCCCTTCCCTGTACTCTTACCAAGTTGTGAACCCTTTTGTGATGTGGATTTGGCACCCTTCCCCATGCTCTTGCTCGTTCCTCCAGTGTCTTTGGTGATGGCAGGTGGGGTAACCTTCGTGGTGCTTGTTCCCTCAGTGCCCTTTGCTCTTGTTTTGAAGCCAAGCTTCCAATGAGGAGGCCATTGCATAGTTAAACGATCAATTTATTCATCAACAACCATATAGGGGAGCGAAACCCACGCAGGGTCCTTGCGGCCTCAGAGTTGGAAGTTATGCATGGTCATCAAGACTCTTTGGCCATCAAGACTCTTTGGTGTGCGTGTGGAGGTCCTGTGGGGCCAAACAAAGGGTGGTAACCAATTGATTGGTTTGGAGACCTGGGCCTCTTCTTGAGGAGGCAGAGGTCGCTTTGATAGGTTGGGCGAATGTGCCTAGGGCACTGTTTGTGAGGAATTTATATTTCATGGGGAAGTACAGGGCTTCACCCCAACCCATTTCATAGGTTTCCTTGAGCCTTGTGCTTTTTCCTTCCCCTTCCTCTTGGCTGGGCTCAGTGTAGATATAACCTCTTCAGCTTCTGATTCGATTTCCACTATCTCCTCGGTTTCTTGTTCTGTCGAGGTCACTAGTTCTAAGGCCTCAGCGGGATTAGTGGCCATCATTATGGTGCAGAAGATGAACTCCAAGTTGCTACTATCAAAGTTTGTAGGATTCTCAGACATGAAAGTGACACAATAGGCAAAGAAACTCTTACAGCAAAAACTTGTCAAGGACAAACATACCAAGTACAAACTATTCAAGTGATACAGAACCCTTGTATGATATATCCTTCTTCTTTTATAGTTGCGGGGATTGATCAACGGTTGGGTGAACTACACTTGGAACTTACCATCAAGTAAACGATAAAAATATTCAGAAATCGCCTCATTAAATGCTGGCCGCCTACTCCTTTCAATGGTAACTTTTTCCTTTTACCCAAGTTTACTGTTCCAATGGCTAGTTTTCGCACCTCCTATGCACCCATCGCACCACTGTACTCCCAACAGACCTCCTGTGCACCCAAAACACCTCTGTGTGGCCAACACACCTGCTCCGTTCTGAACATACACCTCTGCCTCCGGCGCATCCCTACGAGCTTCCAACTCTGCAACCGCTTATTGCGTGCACCATGGTACCTTTTGTGCTTACCTTCCATGGTGGGCATACCCAACTTCATATAGTTACTCTTGCCATATAGTCATTTGATCCGATATGGTTTGAGCCAACAACCATTGATATAGTCAAGTAGTATATCACCGCGTAGGGTGGCTAACCGAATAGCTCCGCTATTTGTGATTTATTTAACTGTATAGGGCCCTAGCCAGTGCTATCGGAACTTCCCCGAGTGTTTCAAAAATTGGCTATCATATAGTAGGACTAATTCGCCTTTCGCAAAGGTCTTTTGTCGAATATGTCGATCATGCCATGCCTTATCTCGAGCCTTCTGAACCTACTGATGGAAATTAGCAATGAAACGATCTTCATCCAAAGCCATAAGCTTTGCTAAATGCTCCTCCATGATATCAGGCTTCACCATATTCATAAAGGCTGCGATGTGCAGGCTAGGAACAATATATTCCATGGGCATAATGTCCTCCTTGCCATAGACCATCCTAAACAGTGTTTTCCCTCTCAACTTCTTACAGGTGGTTTGGTAGGCCCAAAGAACAGACGGGATGCGCATGTCCCAGTCACTGTGATCGGCATTACAGATGTTAGTCAGTGCATGCTCCAAGACTTTATTAAAAGCTTCAACTGCTTCGTTTTCCTAGGGATGGTATGGAGTGCTTTTCACATGATGTATCCGAAATTCTTCTGGCAAGGCTTGTATTGTTTCATTAACAAAATGCGTACCTCTATCGCTTATCAAGATTTTTGGAGATCCAAATTTGGTCAGAATCTACTCAAAGATGAGGTGCGTAGCAGTATCTGCAGTGCAATCCTTCACCACTTGTGCTTCGGCCCACCTGGATACATAATCAGTGGCAATTATAATGTAACGCGCACCTGTCTTCTTTCCAGGTGGGTAGATAGGTCCTACAAAATCGATGGCCCATTTTTCAAATTCTTGTAGGACCATTTGCAGTTGAAGGGGTATATCATCTCTACGTGACGACCTTCCTGTTCGTTGGCATGTATCACAGGCTTTACAATAGTCGTGAGAGTCATTATGTAGGATAGGCCACCATAGTCCAGCTCTCAAGATCTTTTGTGTCGTTTCTTTCCTTGCGTCGTGACCTCCTACTACACCATCGTGGGCTTCTGCCAAGATAGCATGTCGTTCATGATCCAAAACATACCTTCACAGCACTTCATTAGCTCCCATCTTATACATATGACCTGCGATGATGGTAAAATCTGCAGCGCGGATTACTAGCTCTTCTTTTGTTGTACTGAATACTCTGTAGGTGCCATGCCTATAGTTAGGAGCTGAATGATGTCGGTGAAATGTGCATCAACCACCTTCATAGAAAACAACTACGAATCATGAAATCCCTCTTCCAGGTTAGTTAGTTCCTCGCCACATTCAATTCGGGACAAGTGACCAGGCCCAACATTCAACTTCCCTGGCTTGATAATGATCTCAAAGTAAGATTCCTAGAACAACAGTAGCCATCGGCAGATTTTCCCCCACAACACAAGCTTATTCACTAGGTACTTCAAAGCTGAATGATCTGTAAACATTTTGAAGTGTCCTCCTAACAGATAGTGCTGATACTTCTATAATTCATATACCATGGCCAATCCCTCCTACTCCATGGTGGAGTAGTTGTGCTCTGCACCAGAAATTTTCCTATTAGCAAATGCAACCGAGTGATCAATGTATCCGTCTCTAGGCTACGTAAGGACCGCTCCTAGGGCAATTCCTGATGCATCTACGTGAACATGGAATACCTTCTCCCAATCAGGAAAGATGAGAATAGGCGTAGATACCATCTTCTGATTGAGTAGCTCAAAGATTTTCTGACATTCGTCATCCCCAAAAAACGAAAAACCCTTCTTAAGCAGTTTTTCCATAGGTGTTGTGATCAGTGCATATCCCTGAATAAACTTCTTGTAGTAGACTGTATGTCCGAGGATTGAGCACAGTTGTTTCTTAGTTGTAGATACTATCAGGTTTATGATAACTACGACTTTCATAGGGTCAACCATCAACCCTTGTCAGCAAACTATATGTCTGAGAAAGATTCCGAAGGGCATGTAGAATATGCACTTCTTGATATTTAGGGAAATCTGGTGTTTTCGACATGCATCCAAAATCATGCGGAGGTTTGAAATGTGCTTCTTCACTAAGTCGAAGATATTCCAGTCATCAAAATAAACCTCCAAAAATTTGTGTATGAACTCTTTGAACACTATGACTACTACGCGTGAAAAGATGGTAGGGGCATTCTTGAGTCCAAACGACATGACCTTATACTGAGAGGATCCCCATTCGGTAGCAAACGTATTTTTGCTATGATCTTTAGGCACAATTTTGATCTAATGGTAACCCGAGAATCTGTTAGTGAATGAGTATGCTTCCTGCCCTCCTATGCTATCAAGAATTTTATCGCAGAATGGTGTGGGAAAGAGATCATGCACATAGGAATCATTCAATTTGTGCAAGTCCACATAGATTTTTATTTCCCCCTTCATATTTTTCTCCTGAACCACCATCAGACTTACCTAGTCTGACTGTTCAACCGGTTCAATGATACCTACAGTGAGCATTTTATCAATTTCTTCCTTAAAATTTTTCTTATACTTAGGATTCAGCCGATAAGGGCGCTGCTTCACAGGGTGCGCATCTGGGTTTAGCATGATGTGCATGACCCCTAGGTCCCCTGTGATCCCCTTAAGCTCTAAAAACTTCATCGGGAATAATTCCTGATATTCTGTGAGCAGCTTTGCAAATTTTCTTACTGTATCATCATCCTAGCAATTACTAATTTTAGCCAACTTATGCTACTCTTCTATGCCAATGTTGACTTCTCACAACTTCAGAGGCTTAGTAACATCGACAGTTTGCAGTGGGGGTCCAGAAACTATGTGCTCTCCCTCCAACTCCGGGATAAAGACATTGCACAAATCTTCATTGCACTCTTCTATTTCTACATTACGGTAGTTGAAAATATCTTGCATCTATGTTTCCCATGTTGGTGCCCCCCGTGTTGTGTAAGGGCGTGATTCATCAAATACGAAGGTATCTATATCCTACAAAGCTTCGTCAAGCACCTCTGTTCCCCCTATTAACCCAAATGTACATACAAATTCATCCTTTAATGTTTCCTAGTGGTGGGTGCGCTGATGTAGCTCTGCATCTAAGTACCATGCGGTGGGAATCGGTCCCAAGGCATGAATACATAGGTGAACTCATTCTTCTATAGTCTGTTCACACCATTTTTCCATCCAAGCGAACAAATGCTTGCACAGGTCTCTTGGGCCAAGGAATGTCTTTACACAGAAGTGGACTGCAGGTTCAAACCACAAGATCATCATATCCTGACACTCGTCCCAATCCTGGAACGCCCCCTTATGCATGTCCCACCACCTCTCAGGTGTTGCGCGCATGGCTATATTAAGGGCCCATAGACTTTTCTCTCTTAGAACCTTAGCTTCAAATGTTCGCAAAAACTCCTTAATACTACTAGAACCATCAAAGTAGGGAATTTCTCTTACCTCTGAGGAGATGCATTAGAAGTCCTTTGTGATCCTAAGACATCGCAGCATAGATACATCATGTAACCGGTTCTGCCAATTTTCCATCTCTCCATCGGAGTCAAAGAAACATTTTCTATCCTTTTCCCAACAATGTACTCCATCAGTCATGGGATTGATCCAATATTCATCTCGCACAGTTAACTTATAGATGTGATCCACATCCTCTTCTTTGCGTACTGGCTTCGTATACCATTCTCCTTCCGCAGGGTATAGTGGTACTATCACCCACGTACCTTCATTTTCAAAAACCATGCTTATTTTATTCAAATCGATAATACCTCCCATATCTATGGCCCAGTCCAATCATAGGAGTGTAAGATAGTGGTCTGCATATTCTACAATATGAATGACCTCAAAGTCAGCTTGGACCTTAACTCCTTCAATATCTACCATGATCTTTGACAGCCTTCCCAACGGTATGATCTTCTATTGATTGGCCATGTGTAGCTGGATAGTGTACCATTCCAACTTCGCTTCTCCCATTCACTTCTATGTTTTCTTGGGAAGTATGTTCGCATCTGATCCTGGGTCCAAAATAACCTAATCCATTTCATAATCATCGATTTGTGTTGTTAGCTGCATTTCCCTACTAGTGCATTTCTTATGTTTGTACATTTTGTGCACATCCTTAATTTCTAGGGGTGTATTAGTTCTTTCTACACAGCTATCTATTAGTGCTTGGAGGTTTTCTACGACCCGTTGGTTGCACAATAGCTTCATACATGCCTGCAAAAATGGTTTGACCTCGTCCTCTGCTTTGAGGTTTGCGAGGGCTTGAGAAGTAGATGCCTCAGCCTTAGCAAAGTATTGTCGAGCTACGACAAAGGTTTCCTTTTCCTTCTGTAGTTCCAAACCTTCTTGTTTGATGGATGCTTTATAGATAAGTGGCTCATCCACAGCTTTCTCCTCAGCTCCCCCAGTGGCCATGTCGCTTCATGTTATGACATTAACGCTTGGTCCTTCATCTCGAGGTTCTACCTTAACCCTTTGTACATTTTGTGTAGGTGTCTAGTGCTTTTCCTGCATCTTTGTGATCAGAATCAGATAATATTCAATCTCATGGTCCAGCTATCTACAGTACCTACAAGATTGCCTTGCAGAGTTCGGGCAGTCCCTCGCAAAGTGCCCTACCTCTCTATAGTTATAGCAGATCACACTACAAGGAAAAGAACCTCTAGCGGATGTTTTTGAGGAACCCCACATAAAAATACCCCATACATCTGTTTCTAGTGGAGGTTACTAGAGGAGGTTGGCGGGTGGAGGATTTTGCAGATGTTTTCCACTCAGTGCACTTATCATTCAAAAATCGCACCAGTGCTCCTGAAACATGAAATCACTAGTGTGCATAAAACATTAGCACAATGGACACTGTGCACTCTGTACACACCCGCCCGGTGCATCGTATTATTGTAGAGCACCAGTGCTTCACAACTCTTCCATGTCAGTGCATTATAAAACACCGCACCAAAACAGAAACTGTCCGGTGCGGTATTAAGAAACCACACCGGTGCATCATAAAATAACATAGCAAAACAGAAACCGGCTAGTGCGTTCATAAGAAACAGAACTGGTGCGCCTATAAACCATGCACACTGGAAAAGGGTTAAATAAATAAAAAAATTACGGCAAAAAAAATAGATTTTTCATTTTTTCAGTGCTCCTGAGCTCTCATTTAACGGTGTGCTCTACCATAGAAAGAACTGGTGTGCAAAAAACATTGGCACACTGGACACCGTGTGCGATGTACACACTTTCCCAGGCCATCCTATTACTGTAACACATTGGTGCTTCACAACTCTTCCGCACCGGTGCATCATAAAACATCATGCCAAAATGGAAACCGCTCGGTGCAGTCTCACAAAACCACACCGGACAGGGAAACTTTTAAGGATGGAAAATTATCTTGTTGTTTAAAAAATCAGTGAATCTCACTAGTCCCTAATATGCAAACTATAAAAATTTTATTGATGTATTTGTAAATCTATTCAAATTTATAATGATATTATATATATTGTCTATATAATGTTGGCGATTTTTAATGTAAAATAGTTTTATATTGTAATATTTGGGCAAATCATTTTTATAAAAAAATGGAAATTGTCGAATCTTTTTTTTGGAAAAACCATGGAAAATTAGCCCACCTATGAATATTAACCCCTAAAATTTTCCATGGCACTGGGGCATCATAAAAAACCACGCCAAAACAGAAATGTGCCAGTGTGTTCTTATCAAAGAGAACGGGTGCGCCTATAAAACGCACACATCGTAATAGCATTAAATAAAAAACAATTATGGCCAAAAAACCGGTGCTTTACGACTATTCCGCCCCCTTGCATCCTAAAACATTGTGCCAAAACAAAAACATCCCAGTGCAGTGTTATGGAAATGCCCTGGTGCATCATAAACAATGCACCAAATCTGACAATGCCCGGTGCAGTTGTAAGAAAGCGAACCGGTGCGCCTATAAAACCCCGTGCACTGGAATAGGGTTAAATAAAAAAAATAAAAAATTATGGCCAAAAAACCACTTTTTTCACTTTCCTCAGTGCTTCACAGCTCTCAAGCACCAGTGCCATTTCCCCTTCTCTGAGCCGCCCTGACATCAGTGCTCCCATTGCACCCATTGCACGCATTGTTGCTGTGCATTGGCCACCAATCTCCAGCTTTCATTTTGCAAAATGATGGGCAAATTTTCTTTTGCAAATTCTACATCCAATATGCATCCTCAACGGCGAAATGTACAGGTGTTTCTCTAGTTTTTCCATAATTAAGATTTTTAGTGTATTAAAATTTGAAATAACCTTAAAAATAACCATTAAAAAAGAAAATAAAATATTTTGTTGCGTGGTGTGCACGAGCCATTCGGCTCGCATCGGTAAGCAGTGCTCCCTGTAAAATTTACAGGCTGCACTGCCACCGGTGCTAACGGTATCTGCACCATTTCCAGGGTGGTACCGAAAGGCACCCTGAATTATTTTAAATTAAAAAAAATAAAATTTGGTGTGTTCATAGCCAGTCGGACCGTTGACCATGGGAATAGTAGTGCGGTGCATTGATAGAATTATCCGCCCCAGTGTTTGTCAGCGCACCGCATTTGGAATTCTGAAAGGGTCAACGGTGCGGCCGGGTAAAAGACCACACCATTGGCTATGTAATTGTCAGGATGTCGGTGCACTGACACGATTATACGTGCCAGGGCATATATTTCAGTCAGCGCACCACTCTTTTGACATCATATATAGTCAACTATGCTTGAAAAAAATTCAGGTGCATTGAGGATGGTGCATTTTATTTCATTTGAGGAGGCACATAAAATCATTGTTCACATACAAACACAAGCATATGGAGCGGTGTAAAGATTTTTTTTGTGGTGCACCGATTAATTACGTGTTTTTTTCAATATATATATATATATATATATATATATATATATATATATATATATATATATATATATATATATATATATATATATATATATGTATATTCCTAAATACATGTCTGATTTAATAAAAAAAAATTATTTAATATTTCAATTATTCAAAGAGAAGAGGAGGAACAATAGCAACAATAGGCAAAGCACTGTGACATGATTCGTCAGTGGAGAGCATGAGAGAGGGAGAGAGATACATACCCTCACCCTATTACAGCAGATACCCAGGGGATCCTAAGGCAGGTATCCCTCCTCAAGTTCTATGAGGAGGCTACTTCCCTAAAGTCCCATAGCGTGCTTTTGAGACGTCTTATCTACAGGTGGAATGCCCACGAATAGTCTTTTCAAGTTGGTCCTAACCAGTGGTACACACCCACTAAGGAGGATATTTATTTGATTACAGGACTATCAAGAAGAGGGGTGGATTTTCCCTCATTCCCAGAGATTCCAGCTGGTTTTGTAGCAGGGATTCAGTTAGTTTACTCCTAGATATACATTGGCACATATGTACTATCTCTTGTAGAGTTTCAGGCACCTGGAGGTCAGTTACATATAGGTGCATTTGGTAGACAGGAAATGCAGTACCTCTCACTTATCATTTCAACCATTTCACACAACACTAGTGATGGGAAATGCATTAGTTGCTCGCTTTTATATTATTTTGATGCTTTAGTACAAGAACCATGACGTTTCAGGTGGTCTGCCATTTTTTTGAGATAGTTTTGTATGGCCTTAGATATATGTTGTTCTCATGCATAAGGGAGGGTCAACTTCCATTTTGCTTCAGAGCTTTTTTATTTATTTTTTGAGAGGTTTGCAGAAATGAGGCTTACTTTTGTTTGACAGCCTCGTAGGCCAATGTTGGAGGCCTAGATGCACATGTGGGGGTAGATGATGCCCAAGAGGGGAGAGACTATGTTTCTAGCCAAGATATCGCATGATGCACTAGACTTACTAGCCAGTGTTGATGAGCTGCATCCCTTCATTATGGTCCCATGTCCTTATGCTGGATTAGATTGGCGAGGGTGTGCCAACATACTCTTCACAGATGATGAGCCGCTAGATGATAGAGTTAATATTACTGTTTTATTTATATTTATTCTAACATGTTCTTTAACTTGTTTTTATTAAATTGCGCAATGAAATTTTCTAATTATTGTTGTGCACTTGTATAGATTTTGCAGACATAGGCTCCTTTGATGGCAAGGAGACACCAGAACCACCACATTATCCAGGTGTGGATCCTGATGACGATCAAGAGATGGCCGATGTTGAGGATCATGATCAAGATGAGGCTGGTGTAGAGAGACATGCTCTTGCTAGTGCATCGGTACCACATTTTGCTAGGCGCGGTCGACCTGATACTAGATATAGGATGGAGTTGGGCAACAAAATCAGTGCATTGATTGTTGAGGTTGGCATCAGGCCCGCTCATTACAGAGACATATAGGCTGATGATAGGCTATTACGGATGTGGAGAGGCATGTCGTGTGACATGTACAGCCTGATGCGACATGTTGTGGGAACTACGATAGCTGTTACACAACTGAAGAGGACTGTTGCATGTTATAGGTGTAGTCGAGCTGTAGGCCGTGATGGGAAATCTGCGAGCAGCGACTCATCATCTCATGATCGTTCACCTCGCGCTGCACCTGATGAGCATGAGGCTCCACTACCAGCATCTAGCAGTCATCGTGGAGATGAGGCTGGACCATCGGCCACATCCAATCAACAACTTGTAGCATTCATCAGTACTAGTCATGATCATGAGTAGGTTGGACGATCGACTGTTGAGGCTGCACTATTGACTGAGCAGCCCTCCACTACTACTGCTTATATTGATGTTATGCTACCACCAACCGATCCATCCATAAGTACTAGTCATGATCATGAGCAGGCTCGACCATCGACCATCAAGGCTGCACCATTTACTGAACAGGCCTCCATTTGTACTGCTATTGATGTTGTACTACCACCAACTGATCCATGAAATTTATATTACAGTTGTATATTTTTAACATTATTCAGTTATATATATATGTATGGTCCATGTATTTTATGTTCATGTTGCAATTGTACTTAATTTACATGTTGGTGCTCATTATGATGTGCATATTGTTAGGTCATGTTAGACATGTTCATTTAATGTTTAGCTTGCAAATAGATGTGTATATGTGATAGCATGAGTTATTTGACATGAGATGTATATTTGATGTTTTTTTTGTGATGATGTTAATATATAATGTTAATTTTATGTTTGAATGTGTTTTTTAGTCGAATATGATGTTTGTACGATGGTTATCATCATCATCATGATGTTTATTAATTAATTTAATATTAAATGACCATGATATTTATTAAATATTATGTCGTGATTGTAATTGAAATTGAAATTTTAATTGTATGTAAAATTGTAAAATTGTATTTGTATTTGCAATTTTAATTTTAACTATAATTGTATGTAAAATATTTAATGTAAAATTTTGATTGTAATTGTAATTGAAAATGTAATTCTATGTAAAATTGTAAATGTAATTCTATGTAAATGTAATTGTATGTAAAATTAAAATTCTAATTCTAATTCTAATCGTAATTGTATGTGAAATTAATGTAAAATTGTAATTGTAATTTTAATTCTAATTGTATGTAAAATATTTGTAAAATTTTACTTGTATTAATGTGAAATGATTTTATTAAAATATTTGAATTTGTAAATTTGCAAATAATTGTAAAATAACAAATCTAGAATAATATGAATTTTTGTAACATAATAAAGTTTAGAAAATAATGTAAATAAATTCATGTACTTTAGAATTATCATTAGTTTATTATGATCTTATATACAAAAAAAGAACTTTATACAGTCTGGTACGCTTATCATCATAACACGCACCGGTGTGTTGTATTACTCAGATGCACCGGTGCTTCACAACTCTTCCGCACCAGTCAAGAATAAATGCAAATAAAAAAAGCGCAACTCTATTTTCTTTAAGTGAAAAAAAAAAGCGGCAATTTGAAAAATGGGTGGAAAAATATTTTTGAAAATTTAATTTCATAAAATAATTCTTTAAATACTAAACGCTTTTCATTATTTCACTATTTTTTCTAAAATTTTCAGCCAGATATTTGCAGGAGACATACTTGGAGCAAGAGAGCATGAGGGCACTATGGAGCAGCAAAATACGTTTGAGCAGAAGTATTCAAACAATCAGAAACCAAACCTCTGGTGATTCAAACCCTGTATCATAGAATTTAAACTATCTCATGATTAAATTTGATTATTTTTTTTACTTTTTCTGTATTTTTTTTACTTTTTCTACAGTTTTATCCATTTTTACCCTAAACCATTTTTTTTTGTTTTTGCCCTTTCTTCTCCCTATTTATGTGATTTTAGAATTATGGTTTTTCATTTTAGATTGACATCCAACCCACGAGACGACTTGCATAGTCGGATCCCAATCCATTTGGCCATTGCGTGAATTTTTGGAAAAAAATGGATTTTTCTTTATTGGTGTGCTCTGCGTACCCTAGCGCACCATGCAAGTACTGTGTAATAAAAAAATTGATTTTTTTTTTTTTTTTAAATCAGTGCGCCATATCTGAAATAGGGCAACAGTGCTCTATTTTGCGAGGATAGCACTGTACGGTCTATTACACTATTTGTGCGATGCATTTATAATACCCCACGCATCATATGGTCTATTATACTGTTTTGCAGTGAATTTTTAATACCCCCACAGACTAGCGGCGGTGTGTACCACATGAATGGTGCATCGGTGTCTTGAGATTTATTTTTTGCCTGAAAAGTTGAGAATTTATTTATAAATATATTAATGAATGATATGGTACATGTTTTAGATTGATAAAGAAATTACTGACAAGAGATCAAGTAGCAAAAATACTGATAACACATCAAGAAAAGAAAAGAAAAAGCAAGTTCTTTGTAAATTATTTATAAAAAATATTATTTTGAACTATATGTAAGTTTAACTAATATGTATTGTTTACTGTGTATCATGCAGAGCCACAAAATGATGAAGCTCGATAAGATTATTTCTGATCTAGGACCAGAAGAATGTAAACTATTAATGGAAAAATTGCAAAATGATGAATCAGGTGAATGAAAAAATACTATCGATCCAATATCAGTTTCTTTTTTTAATTATCATTAATAATATACTTAAAATTATTAGATAACATGTGTCAAACAGTCTATTAATTCACATTTGTTTAATGTTCTACAAGGACCAAAAACTCAGAAAATGAATTTTGTTCTAAGAAAAGAAAAAAATAGAACATGCAAATGAAACTGAATTGCTCCTTAGCTCATCTGGAGTGGTGCTGGAAGTTAACGAAAGGGGGGAAAACTTGTTGGAAATACTGAGAGGGGGGGGGGGGGGGTGAATCAGTATTTCTTTCAATTAGAGCATTATTTAATCTTCAATTATTATCAGTGTTTGTACAATGATAGCAACAAACAAGAGGAACATAAATGCACACAGTTTTTAAGGTGGAAACCCACTCCGGGACAAAAACCACCTAATGCTTTTCTAATAATTATTTTCAACTCCAATTGAAAATAAAGCTCCAACTTCCTAGAATCTAGAAAATCATTCTTCTCTAGCTCCCACTGGATGGATGCCCCAATGCCCGAGATTCTTCAGTAGTCAACTGAACGGATGCCCCAACACCCAATGAGCTACAACTCACCCTAGCACCACCCTACCACCCTATAGAAGAATAAAAGAAGAATGGACTCTTGTACCAGGGAAAATGGTCCACTTTACAATGATATAGAATGATGTAGAAGAAGAATATATACTAGACCATAACCCCAACTTTGATACAACCACCTAATGATGATCCTAGACCTCCCAACATTGCCTCTTCAACCCTTGGCAGATAGACACTAGTACAATTTGTACAATAATGTATTTACAATGACTAAGTACAATGATACCTTTACAATGATTGTATGCAATGTTGCCCACTTGAAGACTTCATATGATGAACTTGTTGTTGTTGTTATGCACCTTGGTTGCTGCTCTTTTCATGCTACCCTCTGTTGCACCTTGTTTTGCTTTTTTGCCGTAGAAAGTTTGGTCCTTTACAATCCTTGACAACACATGATCTAGCTTTTTCTTGCCTTATAGAAGCTCGATATTGAATCTCGTGTATCTTTGTTATTTCAGATCCTCAATATCTGATTTTCAGTCCTGCAGTAGTCCTCTAAGTCTTCTTTCCAATGCCACAGGTCTAACCCAATTTGGATTCTTCAAGAGAGAGTTATACCCAATTATTCACACTGCCCTAATTATGGAATGTTTCAGTAGAGCGCACTTATATGGTGTGCCACGTGTCACTGTTTCTTCATTTTCCTCTGAAATTGACAGAAAAAACTACAGACTGTGCACTATTTTCCACTTTTTACAGAATTCCAATCCGATACTTAGAGAGAGAGTTATGACGATTTTACCAAGGTCGCTTCTTTGAGATGAATTTCAGGAGCCTGCAAAAACCCTTACTTCCACAGATCATATCTCCAAAAATATTGTGCAACTTGATCTAAAATTTTTATTGCAGCTTCCTCAGAATTTTAGCTTCGCTTTATAAAACTTTTAGCTTCTGAGCCTTCGTAGAAAAAAATTTAGAGCGAAAATTCCACGATGACCTGTTTCAGATGGCCGAATCCCTTACATAAGGAGGAAATGAAGATCACAATTTATATGAATTCTTAAGTTGAGAGGGGCTTCAACAAGTGAAAGTGGGAGGTATTTTAGGAGAATAAAAAATATTAATTATGACTTTTCAATGACCCATGCCCCAATCCCATGGGGTTTTAGCCAACTAACTGGTGGTACAAACTTCAAACATGAATATCTCTCAAACCGTGAAGAATTACATGGCGTGCCATATATCAACAGAAACATTTCGACAATTAGAAACCATCAAAAGCATTATTGAACCAGAATATATTAATTTGGTAGGCCAAATTCCCATGCAATATTGGGTTAGCCCCTGATGCTGCTTGGGTTGACATCAATGACAACCGCTGATCAACAAAAATTTTACAAAAGTTTGAGGGATCTAGTGGAACAAATGTATAGATGTTCTTTCCACCTACAATACAAAAATCAATCCAATGATTCCAAGAGCCAAATTTTATCTAAAATACAGGAAGAGTTTCCAGAGAATTGGTCAATGAGACATGTCAGACTTTTAATACCAAAAACTTACAACAACAAAAAAGAAGGAATGAAAAAGTAATATTCCTTTAAATGTTTGTCTAGAATTATTTATAAATATCATTTTTGTTATATTTACTTTTCATATATCAATAAAAAAATTAAATATTTTATTGTCATGTTACATTTTCAGGAAGATTATGAAAGTCTCAAAAGATGAATGAGATGATATTAGAAATATGCTAGTAGGAATGTTCAAAAAGGTGTACAAGGAGATGGTCAAAGAAATGGAAAAAATTGCATCGCAGTAGGAGCCATCTCAACAACAACGTGCTTCAAATGTAATATGAAATCATTGAATTTTTCGATCATTAGGTACAATAAATAAACAATTTAGCATTAAATATTAATTTTCAAGAATTTTCTTACAGAAAAGAAAAGAAAATGGAACCCATTCAGCACATAAAATAGGACGACAAGGAAGAAAATGGTTGATATCTAAGTTTGTGAGTAATTGCTACTTCCTTATAACAACTTAACTAGATTTCTTTTTTGTATTTTTTAATTTTTTTACAAAAATCATCTTTGAATGTCTTCAAACAGGTGCTAACATACAAAGAAGAACCATCAAACGAATTGATTGAAATTGGGTTAAATATGGGTTGTGAGTATATGTTGGCATATCAAAAATTAATTGTGGAATTTGTAAGCATCTTGTTTGGTCAATTTAGTGTGTCCTAAATTGCTACATTAATTTATCAATCCAGGATTCGTAAGTTGATGAAGTGTGGCGCACTATATGTGCAAGATAGCCTATTTCTTATCTTTTTGTCGTTTTTAGTTTTCTAATGTGAGATGGAAATTCTAAAATAAAAACAAGTATGGTTATGATTGTTCAAGGCAATGATATCCTTTATAATGATTTACCAACTTGAAACTTTAAAAGGAATTTGAAACATACAATGACAAAACTTGAAAGGAAATGAAAATGTGTTGCTAACCTAGTAAATCAAAATAGTGAACTATTGAGCATGAAAACCAAACTATCCTTGCTGCTGTCTAAACACAAAAGAAACTATGCTTAAAGAAATCCAAGAATTGCAACAAAGTAAATCTAAATCAAATTACATCAACTTATATTCTGATCCCTCACCATTAGTCCAGCTATGGCTTTCGAAGGTAACCATAAACAATTTGAGCAATCTGATATCTAATTTGCAGAAAAAGAAACTAATATCAAACTACACACTCATACTTCAATCCCTCACCATCAGTCCAGCTGTGGCTTTCGGAGGTAACTGAAAATGACATGAGCAATTTAATATATCTAACTTGCAGAAAGTAAACTAATATCAAACTACACACTCATACTTCAATCCCTCACCATCAGTCCAGCTGTGGCTTTCGGAGGTAACTGAAAATGACATGAGCAATTTAATATATATAATCTTGCAGAAAGTAAACTAATATCAAACTACACATTCATACTTCAATCCCTCACCATCAGTCCAGCTGTGGCTTTCGGAGGAAACTAAAAATGTCATGAGCAATTTAATATATCTAAATCTAACTACTGAAGCAAATGTCCAAGACTGAAATAAACAAAGAAGTACTGAAATTAAACATAAACTGAGAAAAATAAATTAGCAGCAGAACAATATTGATTCCATGTCATTAGTCAAAAGATATGCAAATGCCCGGGCTTCCTATTTGAAATCTAAAACAAGAACACTGATCAGTTAACATAAAACATGAAATATTATGGACAGAAGTAAGATGTAAAGCATGAAATATTATAAACAGAGATGAAGCATAAATACCATGAAAGATGCAATGTATAAACACATGAATGACTTATGGCACAATGAGCTTAAAGAAATAAAACAAGAACTATACAATAATGCACAAAACCTCAGCGTGTGCAGGGGCCCTCTGCACTAGCCTTGGCAATAGCCTTCAAATATGAATTACGCTTGGAAATAGAGTCTTCTTATATATTAAAATGCAGTCATAACAGAGAGGTGATATTACGGCACAGTGGCAACGTAATTACATTACAGAGCTATCTGGAGGCTAATGGAGACTAATCTAATATGCGTATGCAAACGCATTATTTATAACAAAGGAAATATAACTAATTCCCTAAAGTTTATGTTGATAGAAAACACGTAAACCATTACGTCCGGAGATCTAGGATCATGGCCGCGTTGAGGAGTAAATCTATGAAGAGTGGATGTTGAATTCGGCTTATGGAGCTGTGTACAGGTGTCGATGTGTCTCCCGTAAGTTAGAAACGGTCATGCAAATCCTCACGTGATGAGAAACAGAGTCCTGTCACCGTGGGACTCTATGGTTGACTTCAACTTGGCCACCTTTGACCGCAACCTCCTTAGGTGATTTTGCTCGAGCCAATAGGACACGATCCATGTCCACATCATTTGTGACTTGCCCATGTGGCTCGCTTTTCCTGAAGACACCTGTAACATATACTTTCACAAAATGGCTGCGGAAAGTTGCAGCAGCTGTGGAAAGTGGCAAAATTCCACAGCTAAATGAGCAAAAATCTAAATCAAACAGCAGACACAAAATATAGTTAAAAACCATTTTAAATTCTCTTTTGAAATTATTATACAATGATATTGACAACTTGGAAGGTTCAGGTGGGTGAAAAAGGTCTAGGAAGATGTATAAGAAAGATGCAGATTTGAGACTCAACATACCCCCACTGTGAAGGTTTTGCATGTCCTCATGCAACCAAAATTTTGATAATCCTTCTTCAGTTCATATGCCTTGACACTTCAGCCAGTACATCCAATCCTCTCCTCCTCTTCCTTGGTGCTACTAACATCCTGGGTTTCTTCATTAAACATCTGAATTTGATATTAACCAGTGCTCTGTTTAACTTCTGGCATTTCTTTTTCAATTTCTTGTTCTTCTTCTGCCATATTCCCAGATGTAGCATGGTATTATCATGAATGATTTTTTCCAATTTTCTTTGTTCCTTCAATGTCTCATTTTCATTTTTAATGTGTCTATTTAAAAGCTCTAGCTCAAAGACTTCCTGTTTCAGTGATTCGACTAGATCATTTTGTGATATGTGAGGCTGAATGGACGAAGTACTAGGACCTGTAGCTGCTTTTTCTAAAGATTCTATATAATCATATACTTCTTGCTACTTGGGGTCTATATCAGGTGTCATTTTTATTGGGCTGTCCCCAAAATGCCGTGAAGGAGAGTTATCTTCAAAATCTGGCTGAGAAGGGCTCACATCAACATCTGGCTGAGAATGGGATGGACTATGTTCAATGTTTGAATGAGAATGGAATGAACCAGGTTCACTAACTGACTGAGAGTGAGATGGACTATGGTCAGCTGGGGACTGTTCAGATGTTTCTTCTCCCAAATCGATAAAATGAGGTCCCTTCATTTGCGTTTTCCTCAATTTCCCCTTAAGCCTGGAACTTCTTCTCACACGCTGTGGACCACTATCTTTTTTATTTTGTTTCCCTTTCTCTTTCTTCTTGGCTATAGATAACTGTTCTTGAAGATGAACCAATCTCTCAGATAACACTTGATGATCTTCGTCTACGGAAGAAGGGGTTTCATGTATAGCCTCAATACTTTTTCTCTCTTTTAATGTTATTGGCTTTTTACCCTTGGTTTCTTTCTTCTTCCTTTTTGACAGTCTCTCTTCCCTACTAGTTCTTTCAATTGTAGTAGTAGGAGTACTTTGAGTTTCATCATTTGTTCTTTTTCTCCTACTCCTTCTTGATGTGCTACCTTAAGGAATTTCTTGAGGTTCCTCAAAGAAATTTTTAATCAAAAATTGTTCCCATGTATCCTTCTTCTCCTTTAACTCTTTTTCAATCAAAATTTTTATAAGACCATGGTGATATAGATGTGGTTCTACATCCCCTAAATATTTCTGAACAGTCACAGACATCTTCTTCAAACTATTTAATAGAAAATATGGGAGATTGAGAGTTTGATTATCTAGAAAATTCATCAGCAATCTCGTATGGTACATATACATGGACCCAAAACGGCCTTCACAGGTGATGAATTTTTGAACAACTAGCAGCAAAGTAGCCCATTCCTCTTTCAAAGCATGAACAGGAATTCCTCTTTTAAAAATAGTTATGTCGATACCTGGGTTATGTAGAATTACTCTCCAAGCTTCATCACTAATGCTTTTGTTTTTAAACCATCGTTCACCCTCTTGAAGAAGTTCTGTGGCAGATGTTATAGATGCCTCATTCACCGTGAACTTAAGGTCTCCAATCTCTACCTCCAGGCCATTAAACGACCTTGCAAATGCTTTTGTCACTTATTTATGGTAGCCTCTAAACTTTTGGATAAACCGCAGCCACTTTGCCTTCTTCAATATATCCCTGACTTGCGGATATCCTTCCATGAAGTTAGGTCCTTCTGGTTCTGCTCTCAACAATTTACCCATCCTTCTTTCTTCTCTTTAAAAACTTGCCTGTGTGAGGAGGGTTCAATGGAAGTAGGACGGTTGAATGAATAGAAATGAGCACGATGACTGTAGGTAGATATCAGAGAGTGGGTATACAGACTGTAGCGTAACAAAGAATGAAATGGAGAGAAGCAGAACAAAGAAGGGTTACGTGAGCACGGCAGAAATGCGGCTGTGAGATTATTAGAACAATAGGAGAAGTATAACACATCCGTCAGTGTTTGAAATTTGGTGGTTGCAAAATAAATGTAAGCACATTTAAACAACGGCTATGGATTTTATGCGGCTGAAAGAAGCCGTAGTCAAATCAACTACGTCTCATTGTCATAAGTGGAATATCGGAGTATGAGTGAAGATCGGAGGTTTAATTATGGGACCGTTTGAGAATGAATGCGAGAAGATCATATGGATATCATGAAAGGGTTACGGAGTTTGTCAATATAATCATTGCACATAATGGAGCTTATGGTTCATAACTATATAAAAATGTGTTTTCAATGCTATTTGAAATGAATTTTTATTCATACCTTGGAATCTTTGCCTTTTTCCTTGGTCTTCAATTAGTTGCTCCTCATTTGATATCTTGAATGCTCCATGTCTTCATAATTGGTCCTCATACCTGCATTTTATTTCATGATTATGGAAATAACATCTGTCCTCCCCAAATTTTATGGATTGCGAAGTGAGGATCCTGAAACATTTTTGTTTTAGTTTGAAGTCGTGTGCCGAACCTATGACTATATGAAGACTCTCAAAAACTCAAACTGTTTCCTTCAACTTTGAAGGGAGCTGCTTTGAAATGGTTCATGGGATTAGCTACTCAATCTATCAGGACTTGGAATGATATGAAACAAACAGTTTTGGATAGATACTTGGACTATTGTATGCCCACCAATCACAAGGATGAGGTATTCAAAATGATGCAAAAAGAAGATGAAAATTTGGAAGACTTACTTGAAAGATTTCAATACAACTTGAAAAGAGCAAAGATGAGAAACTTAGATGATGAAACCTTGAAATCCCTCATATTAAAATCCATTAGAGATGAATGGATAGATATTTTAAACATGATGGGGAAAGGAGACATTTCTCAACTTCCACTTCGTGACATAACGGAACTATGTGTCCATCTCTCAAGAGGAAAATCTAAAACAGGAAAAGGGCCTAGGGATCCTTCTCTTATTAGGGCTAACAAATCTGCAACTGGATCAGTAAGTAGGGCATAGATTGGTAACATGCTTGATGAGTTCAAAACTGATATCTTAGGGAGCCTTAGTGAACAACTAGACACCCTTAAAATCCAAAACAAGCAGAAAGCAGAAACAGACGCTTTAGCCATCTTTTGTCCAAAATGTAGGAAGAAACATGCTTTGAGGGAATGTCCCTTGGATGCAAAAGTTGTAGAAACATGTATGATTTTCTCAGAGAATCATGAGATCAAGGATTGTCCTTCAATTCCTAGACTCAAAGCTGTTTTTCAAGAAGACCCAAATTCAGTAGAATCTCTTTGTTTTGTTGCAAGAAGACCTTGGCAGGGACAACAAACTCAAGGGTTTAACAACCCTATGAATCTTCAAACCCCACCAAATTGGAATCGTTGGCAACAACCTTGGCTCCAACATCAAAATCCATATCATCCATGGGTACAAGGGATGCAAAATCCTTATGGGAGATTTGCTCAATTTTATCAATATCCTCCATCTTTTCAAAATCAACAAGCTCCACAATTTCCAAACCCAAATCCACAACTTTCATTGCCATTTCCACAACAACAACCTTCTCAACAAAATCCAAATCCTCAACTCATGCTCCCATACCAACAAAAGACAAATCAACTTCCAGCTCAGCCATTTCCAAATCCTAACAATAAAAATCCTCAAAATACTTACATGGTAGAAGGACAACAATTTCCTACCTATATGATTGTTCCTCTCAACGATGTACAACTCAGATCTGGTGGAGTTTTAGAAAAACCTTCTATAGATGACCTAGAGCAGGATACCTCTAAGGAGGACTCTCTTGAAGCCAATAAGGGTTCTGAGGAAGCATCTCTTCAAAACTCAAATATTCAAAAAGAAAAAGAAAAGTTAACACCCACAACTCCTATGGTTGAGCAACCTGCATCTTCATCTACACCTCCTTTTCCTGAAAGACTACAAATTGACAAGGGGGTGGAAAAACAAATCTTGTTGCCTAACTATGATTTTCTAGATGAATTGAAGAATGTTTGTATCAAGATCCCCTTGCTACAAGCCATTCGAGAGATTCCTATTCTAGCAAAAACAATAAAGGAGTTGAGTTTCAAAAGACCAGGAAGGAAACTAAAAGACACAAGAAGAATCCACCTGGTAGGAAAAATTGCAAATATCATGATGGGAAAAATTACCATGCAGAAGTATGTAGATCCAGGAAGTCCAATTGTCAAGACACATATAAATGGGATAGAGATTCCAAACACATTGATTGACTTAGGGGCTGCTATTAACATTATGAGTAGACAGACTATGGACCAGCTAAAACTTCCTAACCTTCTTTTTACACCTACTTTACTGCAACTTGCAGATCGATCAATTATTAAACCAGATGGTGTATTAGAAGATACTTCAGTCTCCTTAGATTCTTGGGAATATCCGGTAGATTTTATGATTTTGACTCCCAAGAGTAATCTAGGAGGGCACCCACTTATCTTAGGAAGACCTTGGCTAGCCATAGCTGATGCTTTTATTAGTTGTAGATCTGGGGATATGTACATTTCTAATGGTAATTCAACAAAGAAATTCAATTTGTATCCTCCAGCAAAAGCAATCATAGAAGTAGGAGACAATGAATGGGTTGATGATGAGGACACTATACAACCTGTCTTTACCATTTCTGAAATCAGTGAGGATAGTCAAATTCTGAACACATTAGAAAACTTTTGGTCAATTTAGTGTGTCCAAAATTGCTACATTAATTTATCAATCCGGGATTCGTAAGCTGATGAAGTGTGGCGCATTATATGTGCAAGATAACCTATTTCTTATCTTTTTGGCGTTTTTAGTTTTCTAATGTGAGATGGAAAATTCTAAAATAAAAACAAGTATGGTTATGATTGTTCAAGGCAATGATATCCTTTATAATGATTTACCAACTTCAAACTTCAAAAGGAATTTGAAACATACAATGACAAAACTTGAAAGGAAATGAAAGTGTGCTGCTAGCCTAATAAATCAAACATTGAACTATTGAGCATGAAAACCAAACTATCCTTGCTGCTGTCTAAACACAAAAGAAACTATGCTTAAAGAAATCCAAGAATTGCAACAAAGTAAATCTAAATCAAATTACATCAACTTATATTCTGATCCCTTGCCATTAGTCCAGCTATGGCTTTCGGAGGTAACCATAAACAACTTGAGCAACCTAATATTTAATTTGCAGAAAAAGAAACTAATATCAAATTACACACTCATACTTCAATCCGTCACCATCAGTCCAGCTGTGGCTTTCGGAGGTAACTGAAAATGACATGAGCAATTTAATATATCTAATTTGCAGAAAGTAAACTAATATCAAACTACACATTCATACTTCAATCCCTCACCATCAGTCCAGCTGTGGCTTTCGTAGGTAACTGAAAATGTCATGAGCAATTTAATATATCTAACTTGCAGAAAGTAAACTAATATCAAACTACACATTCATACTTCAATCCCTCACCATCAGTCCAGCTGTGGCTTTCGGAGGTAACTGAAAATGACATGAGCAATTTAATATATCTAAATCTAACTACTAAAGCAAATGTGCAAGATTGAAATAAACAAAGCAGTACTGAAATTAAACAGAAACTAAGAAAAGTAAATTAGCAGCAGAACAATATTGATTCCATGTCATTAGTCAAAAGATATGCAAATGCCCGGGCTTCCTATTTGAAATCTGAAACAAGAACACTGATAAGTTAACATAAAACATGAAATATTATGGACAGAAGTAAAGTGTAAAGCATGACAGATTATAAACAGAGATGAAGCATAAATACCATGAAAGATGCAATGTATAAACACATGAATGACTTATGGCACAATGAGCTTAAAGAAATAAAATAAAAACTATACAATAATGCACAAAACCTCAGCGTGTGCAGGGGCCCTCTGCACCAGCCTTGGCAACAGCCTTCAAGTACGAATTACGCTTGGAAACAGAGTCTTCTTATAGATTAAAATGCAGTCATAACAGAGAGGTGATATTACGGCACAGTGGCAATGTAATTACATTACAGAGCTATCTGGAGGCTAATGGAGACTAATAAAATTAACTCTTATGCATATGCAAACGCGTTATTTATAACTGAAGGTGATATAACTAATTCCCTAAAGTTTATGCTGATATAAAACATGTAAACCATTACGTCCAGAGATCTAGGATCATGGCCGCGTTGAAGAGTAAATCTATGAAGAGTGGATGTTGGTTTCGGCTTATGGAGCCATGTACAGGTGTTGATGTGTATCCCGTAACTCAGAAACGGTCATACAAATCTTCACGTGCTGAGAAACAGAGTCCTGTCACCGTGGGACTCTACGGTTGACTTCCACTTGGCCACCTTTGACCGCAGCCTCCCTAGGTGAATTTGCTCGAGCCAATAGGACACGATCCATTTCCACATCATTTCTGACTTGCCCATGTGGCTCGTTCTTCCTGAAGACACCTGTAACATAGACTTTCACAAAATGGCTGCGGAAAGTTGCAGCAGCTGCGGAAAGTGGCAAGATTTCGCAGCTAAATGAGCAAAAATCTAAATCAAACAGCAGACAAAAAATATAGTTAAAAACCATTTTAGATGCTCTTTTGCAATTAATATACAATGATATTGACAACTTGGAAGGTTCAGGTGAATGAAAAAGGTCTAGAATAGTGTATAGGAAAGATGCAAATTTGAGACTCAACGTACCCCCACTGTGAAGGTGTTGCATGTCCTCATGCAACCAAAATTTTGATAATCCTTCTTCAGTTCATATGCCTTGACACTTCAGCCAGTACATCCAGCCCTCTCCTCTTCTTCCTTGGTGCTGCCAACATCCTGGGCTTCTTCATTAAGCATCTAAATTTGATATTAACTAGTGCTCTGCTTAACTTCTGGCATTTATTTTTCAATTTCTTGTTCTTCTTCTGCCATATTCCCAGATGTAGCATGGTATTATCATGAATGATTTTGTCTAATTTGCTTTGTTCCTTCAATGCCTCATTTTCATTTTTAATGTGTTTATTTAAAAGCTCTAGCTCAAAGACTTCCTGTTTCAGTGATTGGACTAGATCATTTTGTACTGTGTGAGGCTGAATGGACGAAGTACTGGGACCTGTAGCCGCTTTTTCTAAAATGTTTCATTGTTGTATGAGTTTCCTCATCAACTATAGGGAATCCAAACAATTTATCTCCTTCCCTATTTCTTCCATTATTATCTTCACCATTGTTGTCTCCATTGTTTCCTCCTCCTCTACCTCTACCTCTACCTCCAAATCCATCTATTATTTCCTCTGCCATGATAGTTTCTTTAGAGTCCTTAATGTCCTCTAGTTCTTCTATCAAGGGAGGATGAGAGGGGGTCTCTTTGTTTTCTAAATGGGATTTAGTAGGTGGTATAGGAGAATCCTCTAATTCACCTGTTCCTTGAATTCCAAAAATCTTAAGGCTAGGGGTAGATGGTGGTGATTCTTGTCTATGCCTTGAAGAAGATGGAGTTGTAAAAATCGAACTCTTGGCTTTATCTATAAACCTTCCCCTAGAATCTCTTGTTCTATGCATGTCATTTTTTTTATTTTTTATTTTTTTTTATTTTTAAAAGTTGGGCTAATAATTCTCTTTCTGATCTTCCAGGTCACACTAGGTGCAAGAAGAGAGCATACTTAAGAAATTACTAAACCAATAACTCTCTTTTCTGATCCTCCAGATCACACTAGGTGCAAGAGGAGAGCATACTTCAAAAAGTTATCAAGTTTTCCCTTCTTTTATTATTTTGTTTTTGTTTTTTTTTTTAAGAAATTGGCTACCTAGTTACACTTCCCCGGCGCGCCAAAATGTTTGGTCAATTTAGTGTGTCCTAAATTGCTACATTAATTTATCAATCCGGGATTCGTAAGCTGATGAAGTGTGGCGCACTATATGTGCAAGATAACCTATTTCTTATCTTTTTGTCATTTTTAGTTTTCTAATGTGAGATGGAAATTCTAAAATAAAAATAAGTATGGTTATGATTGTTCAAGGCAATGATATCCTTTATAATGATTTACCAACTTGAAACTTCAAAAGGAATTTGAAACATACAATGACAAAACTTGAAAGGAAATGAAAATGTCTTCCTTTAACACAAATGAAATCAAAAACAATGAGCTAGCCAAACATGAAAATCAAACTATCCTTCTTCAACACATCTAAACACAAAAAAGAAAAATCAATAGCCCAAAATCCAAGAATTGCAACAAAGATGAAAATCTAAATCAAATTACATCAACTTATATTCGATCCCTCGCCATTAGTCATTTCACTGGCTTTGCAAGATAACCATAAACAACTTGAGCAATCGTATATCTAATTTGCGAGAAAAAGAAACTAATATCAAACTACTACCTCATAACCCAATCCCTCACCATCAGTCATTTTATTGGCTTTCGGAGAATGCTTGAAAATGACATGGCAATTTAATATATCTAACTTGCGAGAAAGTAAACTAATATCAAACTACACACTCATACTTCAATCCCTCACCATCGATCCGGTAGCTTTCGGATGCTGAAAATGACATGAGCAATTTAATATATCTAATCTTGCAGAAAGTAAACTAATATCAAACTACACATTCATACTTCAATCCCTCACCATCAGTCCAGCTGTGGCTTTCGGAGGTAACTGAAAATGTCTTGGGCAATTTAATATATCTAAATCTAACTACTGAAGCAAATGTGCAAGACTGAAATAAACAAAGCAGTACTGAAATTAAACATAAACTAAGAAAAATAAATTAGCAGCATAACAATATTGATTCCATGTCATTATTCAAAAGATATGCAAATTCCCGGGCTTCCTATTTGAAATCTGAAACAAGAACACTGATCAGTTAACATAAAACATGAAAGATTATGGACAGAAGTAAGATGTAAAGCATGAAAGATTATAAACAGAGATGAAGCATAAATACCATGAAAGATGCAATGTATAAACACATGAATGACTTATGGGACAATGAGCTTAAAGAAATAAAACAAGAACTATACAATAATGCACAAAACCTCAGCGTGTGCAGGGGCCCTCTGCACCAGCCTTGGCAACAACCTTCAAATACGAATTACGCTTGGAAATAGACTCTTCTAATATATTAAAATGCAGTCATAACAGAGAGGTGATATTACGGCATAGTGGCAACGTAATTACATTACAGAGATATCTGGAGGCTAATGGAGACTAGTCTAATATGCGTATGCAAACGCATTATTTATAACGAAGGAAATATAACTAATTCCCTAAAGTTTATGCTGATAGAAAACACGTAAACCATTACGTCCAGAGATCTAGGATCATGGCCGCGTTGAGGAGTAAATCTATGAAGAGTGGTTGTTGAATTCGGCTTATGGAGCTGTGTACAGGTGTTGATGTGTCTCCCGTAAGTTAGAAACGGTCATGCAAATCCTCACGTGATGAGAAACAAAGTCCTGTCACCGTGGGACTCTACGGTTGACTTCCACTTGGCCACCTTTGACCGCAACCTCCTTAGGTCATTTTGCTCGAGCCAATAGGACACGATCCATGTCCACATCATTTCTGACTTGCCCATGTGGCTCGTTTTTCCTAAAGACACCTGTAAAATAGACTTTCACAAAATGGCTGCGGAAAGTTGCAGCAGCTGCGGAAAGTGGCAAGATTATGTAGCTAAATGAGCAAAAATATAAATCAAACAACAGACACAAAATATAGTTAAAAACCATTTTAGATGCTCTTTTGCAATTATTATACAATGATATTGACAACTTGGAAGGTTCAGGTGAGTGAAAAAGGTCTAGGAAGATGTATAAGAAAGATGCAGATTTGAGACTCAACACATCTATTGATCTTGTTTTATTTAGCTCCGTCTATAATTAATATAACAAAAACATCTTTTATATTAAATATATGATTTGTTATGGGGTATAAAACTTGCAGGAAACAAAGTTTGGAACTATGCCAACAGATGAAATTTTGAAAGAATGTGTATAGTTTATGAGTCAATTGTTGCTATGGTACATCATTTTTCTTTTCGATTTACATTGATGTATATTATTTAATATTGCAATTTTCATTATTCTAACCAATGTATATACACTAATTCCAGTTTATTTTTATGTTTGTAGATGGAAGGTGAAGAAGAAGAAAACAATCAATGCCATGAACAAAACATTCCTGAAAATAAGCCAAGTCATGGAAGTAGCTCTAGCAGTGACAACAGTTCAAGCGAAGAATGATGATCACTATGTTTGGATATCAAAGTAAGGCGTTTTATTTTTTGAAATATGTCTGTGAAATCAAACATTTTATTTAATGTAATGGAAATAGTGTCCCAATTTAGAGACAAAGGGATACCAATAACTGTCCCATTTTGTATGATAAAGGTTGTATTATATATATATATATATATATATATATATATATATATATATATATGTTTTAATTTATTCTATTGCGTTCTCCATTGTTGTTCTCAAATGCACTAATAAAAATTTAATTCATATGAATATTGTTATAAGATATATATATGTCAAATTTTGATGAATAATGAATTTTAAAAAACCATAATAATTATGATATGATATAACAAATTAATCCAAACATCACATTCAAATTCATTAATAAAAATGTAATTAATATGAATATTTTTATAAGATGTGTCGACTATTAATGAATAATAAATTTAAAACAATCACAATAATTGGAATGTCATAGGTCAATGTTTCTAAAAAATACAAAATGAAAACTGGTGCGTGTCAGTGACTATACACCAGTGCGTTTATGTGTCTATACACACTAGTGCCGTGGTACAATCTATGGGCACCACACAAATACCGATACTAGTTAGAAATATCGATGTGTTTGTGTGATACTGCGCACCGAGGCATTTACGTATCTATAAGCACCAGTGCATTTGTACGATCTATGGGCACAACACAAATAGTGATACCAATTATAAATCTTGGTGACTTTTTTTGATACTGCGTGCCGATGCGTTGCTATAAGTCTACGCACTGGTGCGTTGATATGACCAATGGGCACCACACAAATCCCAAGACCAATTATAACGGCCCCATGCGTAGTATGACCAACACTATGCCCGATGTGGTTTTATACCTTAACGACCTGGTGCATTCTCCTGCGACCGCCACGAGGTGCCTTCTACATGTATGCACTGGTGCATTAAATCCAGAGTAGCACACTGATGAAAAAAAAATCCATAATAACCTATGGCTGCCCATTTTTTTTAGTTGTGTTGAATTTCCATTAAAATTTCCGCCAAAACCTCTGTAACCATAAACGGATGTTGTAGCAAATGTTTTCTTGATAATTTTGGCCAATTTTATAACACTAAAAACCTCCTTTATAGCCTCCGCTAGAGGGTCTTTTCCTTATAGTCTCATTTTTCCTCTTCCCCTACTTGCACTTCCACCTTAGCCCCCTCCCCTGCCCCTAGCTAGGGAGCAACCTATGCCTGAGGGGGATCTTGGCGAAGAAGAATCTAATTGCACCCTATCTAGGTTTCCCTGGTCTATCATCAGATCATAAGTTCGATATTTCTTCTCATCATGTCATACTAATCGGTAAAACCTGCACCATTGTTGCTTTAGTTCTGGGACATAAGCACCCAAACGAGGGCAGTGGTTAGTATCTTGCAGGCCGGCTACGTCACAATCATCACACCATAATGCTGGTCCACTTAGTCTTAGGCGCAACGAACTGGGTCCCCCCACTTGTAGGTAGTCTGCCAGTAGTGGGCACTAATCCTTCGTATGCCCAGATACCCTACATCATATGCACCATACATCTGGGCTAGCTTCTTTCCCTCGGTCCTTTACGTTGGTTCTAGATCTCCATGTGCATCGCCTCCAGTTGCCCTTGGATTCATTGTACTCCCAACTGGGTATCATCTCTTAGTGTAACTTCCAACTTCATAGTAATCTCCAAGGATTTTTCCTACTATTCAATGGCTTTTTGGCCCATAGGTCTACACAGGTGAGGAAGTAACATAGAAATGAACCATTCCTTGTGTTTTCTGTCATCATACAGAACTTACCCTTCCCTAATTACCTTTTTTAGCTGCTCGTCAACCTCCCATACAGACTCTGGGGGCCCTTGTTTAAAATATTTTAGGTCATTCACTATCTGAGAGGAGGATTTAGGCTTCCGAAACTATTTTTTTATGGCATTCTTAAGCTCTGGAATGGTCGCATTCCCATGTTGAGCTATGTATCCCATATACTAGTCCAGGGGTCTTCCTTTGAAGGCAAGGGACAACCACCCCATTTCACAACATCGTTGGCCACATTCTGCGCAGTTCATATCGACTCTACGACAAACCAGAACCGATCCATATCTTCATTTCCTACGCCCTTGAAGATACGTGTTAGCCAGCTATAAAATTTGTCATACCAAATGCTAGCTAAATCATTTTTGGAGCCTTCAAGAAACAAGTTTTATTTCTAAAATTTTTTATCTCTTGAAGACTCTTGAAGGCCTCATGCCTCTGTCCAAATCTTCACTGCTGTTCCTTTTTATACTCAGAAATTTTACTGATTTCATGAGAAAATACTGCTGCAAAATCATCATTTTTCCCCATCCTCCACTCAAAACTAACCTTCATTTTTCTCCCCTTTTTCCTCCATAAAATTCCTCTATTTTCATGATTCCCCTTCTTCCATTCATGAAAATCATTTTTCCATATTTTAAACTCATTTTTAAACTGTACCAAAACCCTCAAAATCCTTTGAAAACCGGAAAAAATCATAAAAAATATATTTTTTTTGTATAAAGGCTTAAGCCCCCTTGGGCTAAAGTCTTAACCACTTCCCCTCCATACGCCTTGGTGCTAGAACCAAGCGTTGAACCATTCAAGCACTTAATCGTATCGCAAATTTTGAATGGTTAGATTGAAAGACCAAGACCGAAGTCCCAATTGCGATTAGCCCTTTTTTCACTACAAGAAAAAAGGACATTGGTGAGGGGCGAAAATGGTCACCATAAGCTCATTGGTGAGGGTCAAAAGAGTCTTCGTCACCAAAAATTGAACATCACCAAAGGTGGCGTCGCCGAAAGTATAGGTGTTGTGGTGACATTCAAGGTCCATCACCAATAATGATTTATAGTGAAGGATAGTGACCATCACCATTTCATATGAGAAATGGTGACAGAAAATAGCCTCCATCACCAAAAAACTGAACGTCACCAAAGGTGGCATCACTGAAAGTATGTGTTGTGGTGACATTCAAGGTCCGTCATGAATATTGATTTATAGTGACGGATAGTGACCGTCACCATTTCATATGAGTAATGGTGACGGACAATAGCCTCCATCACCAAAAAACTGAACGTCACCAAAAGTGGCATCACCAAAAGTATGTGTTGTGGTGACATTCAAGGTTCGTCACGAATATTGATTATAATGACGGATAGTGACTGTCACCATTTCATATGAACACCAATGATTTTTTGTGATGGAACTTTCATGGCCGTCACTATTGGTGCATATATATGGCGACGTTCATTGACCGTCACCATAAACTCATTGGTTAAATCAAGGTCCGTCACGAATAATCACTATAATGACAAACAATGACCCTCACCATTTCATATCAACAAAAACGATTTATGGTGATGAAACCTTTATGGTCGTCACTATTGATGTGTATATATGGTAGCGTTCATTGACCGTCACCATTTCATATTTTGGTGAGGGTCTAAAAATGTCACCATAAGCTCACTGGTGATGGTCATAACAACGTCCGTCACCAAAAACTAATCATCGCCATTCCATATGAATATCAGGGCACGATGGAATCGAACCACCAACCTCCTGCTTGTAACTTGTAAAGCAGGTGCTCTTCCATTGAGCTAGCACCCTTTAAAGAATTAGACTTTTAAAAATTATATCTTGAAACTCTATAGATTGTAAATTCTACAACTTTCAATAAATTAAAGTCTTGACAATATTTTACTAAACAAGAAAAACATCATCGAAGTGGCATGTCCCTACCTAATGGTTATGGAAGTTATGAAAAGTGGGTTGAGGGAAAAATAGTTACGTATAAGAGACAATACAACAAACCAAATCCTCAATGTTTCTCCAATGACTGCCCAAGAAGCTCCTCACTGTTGCTCCAAAGATTTCCCAAGAGACTCCTTAATGTTGCTCCAAAAACCAACTCCATCTTCACAAATTCCTCACAAATGCTCACACTAATGTAATGAGGTAGTTGTGAGGAAATGAGAGGGGTTGGGTAGCTTTTATAGATTTGAGATAGGTTAGAGGGCATACCAAAACCCTAAAAGCCAACTTAAATCTAATTTGGGGTCTGAAATTCTTCGTTTTGGTGGTTCACGATCGAGTTTGACTGGCTCGGTCGAGCCAAGACGGACTTTATTGAGCCGGTCGGTTTGTTACCGAACCGGTAACAAACCGGCCGAGTTAGTGACCGACTCGGTCGATTCGGTAACAAACCAATTTTTGGCCCAATTTTTGTACCAAGCTGACCCAATCAGGGGGTTGGCTCGGGCAACTTGGCGGAATTTTAAAACATTGGTTGAAACATCTTGGAAGATTTTTTATTGTCTAATAATCAATGGCTAATTGTTCTAAGAAGGCAAGTGCTCTAAATTTTTATTTAACGCTAGCATTTATTATCTTGCATCTTGCAGTTATTGAGTAATTGTATCATTAACATCTCTTGTTTATTACTGTCACTTGTTAAATTGGAACTTGTCTTTTGGTTGAGATTACCCTTTATAAGCATTGTAAAGTACTTGATATCTTAAAGCAAATCCTAACCAAGTACATTTGAGTAATCTCACCTAAATACACACTCATTTACCTTGCATAGCATTCTAAGCTACTCTTGCATATAATAACTTACTTCCAAGCATAAGCTTGGTTGATAGAAACAATAGGACCTCTTTTCTAAATTTAGCTTGAAAGACTTAGCACCTCTTTAGTGATTAACACTATGACCTTGCAGTCGTCAAAGCCACAGTCTCTACAGTGTCGGAGGCATCAGGTGGTTAGTGTTGAATTGTGTAACTTGGGAGGTACTTCAAGCCCAAGGGTTCGGGGTTTGGAGGACAAAGTGCCACAAGGGCAGCTTGTGGGCTTGGAACCCAAGTGTGGGATTTTGGAACCCAATAAGTTTTGGGACACAACCAAGAAGAAGACACAGCATATGATGGACAAGGATGATAGTGCTCGGCGATACGATTCTAACGCATCGAAAATCGTCTGATACCGAGTTGTCGTTTGGGAGATATGAATTTTTGAAGATGACATAATTATTAATTCGCCAAGTAGGCCGACTTGAAGGAATTTGGAGATGTCTCTTCATCATGATTTCATGGAGGATAACTTTTCTATAAAAGGAGGATGAGTTAGTATTGTTTGAGCATCCGAATTGGGCAAGTACATCTCTGAATTTGTTTGGGTTTAGCCGCAGAAGAGGCCTTGTAAGGAGAAAATTAGGACAGCGTGGAGGAGGCTTATTTGCATAGAGGAGAGGTCGAGTGGTTGTAGGTATAGCGTGCCTCTTCTAGAATTTTTTTATGCCTCATTTAAGGTTTGTCCCAAGCTCGGACTTGCTGGAACAAAGGCCGCAGGAAGAGGAGCTGTTTGCGGACTGTTTTGAGGGCTGCACGTGGAGAAGGAAGGTGGATTGGGTATGATGTAAGGGAGCCGCAGTGGATTGTGGTAGGCCGCAAGCCTAGCCACTCCAAACAGGGCAGCGTGGAATCTTTAAAGGCTGCAACATGCCCACAACGACAACCTTGCCTTGCCTAGGTCACAGCTAGAAGGAGGTTTTCCAGTGGTTGGTTAGTGGTTTTTGTAGCCTGAAAAGTGCCCTAACCAGGACAACAATACTACAATATTGTAACAACAGTGTTTGTGGAGGTGTATTGGGTCAAGAAGTGACTGAATCGGATCAGTTTGGTTGTTGACTGTGGAAGCCAAGTAGTGAAGTGGACAAGGGTGTCAAGAGCACTTCAAGTGGTGGCAAAATCCGCAGTGGATGGTTGGGTGTCATAGAGCTGTTAGAGGGTAGCGAGATTGGCTACCCAAAGTAGCCCTAGACAAGCTATCTTGAAGGACGAAGAGCAGTTGAAGGTTGGGTGAAGGACAGGGCCGAAGTGAAACACTCTGATGTGTAAGAGTTGTTGCTAGCCTGGCAGATTGGAGCTCGGGTGTTGGCCAGCCTAGAGAAGCAGATTGGATCATGCCAAGTTCACTCTATAGAAAGATGTGCAGCAGTGGTAGGGGGAAACCCTCCTGGAGTCTCGATGTGTAGATGGCTTCATGGCCTAAGGCACTGCTAATGAGCAGAATGGAAGCGAAGGACCGGCAGGACGAAATACGACATTGTGTTTGTCAGTGTATCTTGTTTACCATAGACAATTGTATTATTCAGATTTGATCTAATATAATGAAGATTGGGGATTGTACATTATTATACAATTTTATTTAAAACTATGTCTATTGTGCATATGTGATTTACTGCTTTATATTTTCCATTGTGCAAAGTAGTTTATGGTTGAGACTCTTGGTTTGTTAGCGTATGTGATTTAAGACTCTAACCTAGATTCAAGGTCACGAAAATTCAACATGGTATCAGAGCGTATATGAACTACTTTGGAAGCTAGTAAATCAGAGTTTACGCAGCGAAGTACAGTGTGAGAGGGAGTTGGTTGCATTGTGAGTTAAAGAAGTCACTACAATGTCAAAGTTGCAGGAAAGTCCCGGGTATGAGGATAGGTTGGAAGGGTTGTCCAACTATACTCTTTGGAAGGAAATGATCAAGCTAGTCTTGCAGGTCAACAGGATCTAGGAGTGTGTCGAGAAGGAAATCGAGAAACCAACAGACCCTAAGGAGTTGGATGTATGGGAAGATTTTGATACGAAGGCAAGGTTGATCATCCTTGACAATGTGAAGGATTCCTTGATACCGCATGTGTCCAAGAAGAACAATGCACATGAGATGTGGATGACTCTTCAGAATTTTTTCTAGAACAAGAACGAGAACTAGGTGTTGGTAGTGGAGGATAAGTTTAAGTCCACCAAGATGATACAGGGCGAAGGAACGACTTCGTATCTGACGAGGTTGTCTCAGGTTCGAGATGAGCTTGTTGTCGTTGGGGTCAAAGTTTCAGATGAAGAGATGGTGAGGATTTCCTTGAAAGGGTTCATCTCGGAATGGAAACATTTCATCAAAGGAATCATTGCCCAGGAGAAGTTGCCAGACTAGAATAGATTGTGGGACGACTTTATTCAGGTTAAATTGCAAGACGAGGATCTTCATTCTTCCAAGAAGGAAGATGAGGATGTGGAACTTGCAAACAGAATGAAGGGTAAGAGAAAGAGGGACTTGACTAAAATCAAGTGTTTTCACTGTGGTGAAATGGGTTATTTTTCTTCAAATTGTCCGAAGAAAGAAAAGGAGAGAGAAAAGAAGAAAGGGAAGCAAGTTACTTTTCTTGTCAATAAAGCAAAGAATGATGAGCTCACTAGAAGATTGGAAGAAGAAGAAGAAGAAGACATTGCTATGATTTCTCATTTCTTGCAGGGTACTATCCAAGAGGATGGATGGTGCATGGACATTGGTGCGATGAAGCATATGACTGGATCACAGGATTTATTTGAGACTCTTGTTGAATGGGACTTGAAGTTTCACATGGTGTTGGACAACAAGAGTTAGTTGGAGATTCGAGGATTGATGGTGGTGCCATTCAGGATGGAGAGGGGATGTATGATGCAGGTCCAGGATGTATTGTTTGTACCAAGACTAAGATATAGTGTGATATTTGTCTCAATAATGGAAAGGAAGGGGTTTGAGGTCTTGTTCTAGGATGGGAAGGTAAGACTCAAGCCTAGAGGCTCTAATTCTGATGGGATTGTGCTTGGAGTCAGGGAGCATGGTCTCTACAGGTTGACGAGCAAGCCTCAGGATCATGGGTAGAAGCAGGGATAGGTATCGGTTCTAGAAAAGCAGCAGCAGGTGTAGGTGCAGGTGCAGGCACAGGTGCAGGTTTCAGAGGAGAAGGTACAGGTTCCCGAGAAGAAGGTACACTTTTCCAAGAAGGTCCAAGTTCCAGAGGCTCAGAGGGAGTCGATTTCTAGAGGGAGTTTGCAGATATAGAGGAGACTCTGCAACCCAAGAAGAGTGCTTGGTCAACAGGGAGCAAGGGTGTTTCCACATCCAGCAAGAAGGAATTATGGCTAGATTGGAAAGCGATTCAAGAGTAGAAGAAGAAGCAGGAGGCTTCCAGTAACAATGACACTTCCGAGAAAGGCATAGTGCATGCTACAGGGATTGCTGCAATTGTGAGCAATAAGAGTTGGGCAAGTGTTGCGAGCAGTGATGATGAAGATGAAGTACTTCCTTGGCATGGAGGTACCTCCCTCGCTAAGAGGGAGTGTTGAATTGTCTAGCTTTGGAGGTACTCCAAGCCTAGGGGTTCTGGGTTTGGAGGACAAAGTGCCACAAGGGAAATTTGTGGGCTTGGAACCCAAGTGTGGGGTTTTGACACCCATAGAGTTTTGGGTCAAAACCAAGAATAAGATACAACATGTGATGGATGAGGATGATAGTGTTCAGCAATACAATTCTAACGCATCAAGAATCGTTCGATTCTGAGTTGTCGTTTGGGAGATATGAATTTTTAAAGATGACATAATTATTAATTCGTCAAGTAGGCCGACTTGGAAGAATTTGGAGGTGCCTCTTCATCATGATTTCATGGAGGATGACTTGTCTATAAAAGGAGGATGAGTTAGTATTGTTTGAGCATCTTAATTGGGCAAGTACATCTCTGAATTTGTTTGGGTTTAGCCACAGTTGGAAGAGGCCTTGTAAGGAGCATATTTCCACAGTGTGGAGGAGGCTTATCTGCGTAGAGGAGAGGCCAAGTTGCTGTAGGTACAGTGCCTCTTCTAGGTCTGTTTTAGGCCTCATTTAAGGTCTGTCCCAAGCTCGAACTTGCTGGAACAGAGGCCGCTAGAAGAGGAGATCTTTGGACACTATTTTGAGGGCTGCATGTGGAGAAGGAAGGTGGATTGGGTATGTTGTAAGGGAGCCGTAGTGGACTGTGGTAAGCCGCAGGCCTAGCCACTCCAAACAGGCCAGTGTGGAGTCTTTAAAGGCTGCCACATGGCCACAACAACAGCCCATACATAGGGCACCTCATCTTGCCTAGGCCGCAGCTAGGAGAAGGTTGTCCAATGGTTGGTTAGTGGTTAGTGCAGCCTGCAAAGTGCCCTAACCAGGACAGCAGTACTACAGTATTGTTGCTGACTATTTTGGACAGCAGGATCGGATTATTTTGGTTGTTGACTGTGGAATCCAAGCAGTGAAGTACACAAGGGTGTCGAGAGAACTTCAAGTGGTGGCAGATTCCGCAGTGGATGGCTGGGTGTCATAGAGTTGTTTGAAGGCAGCAAGATTGGCTACCCAAAGTAGCCCTAGACAAGCTATCTTGAAGGACGAAGAGTAGTTTAAGGTTGGATGAAGGACGGTGCCGAAGTGCAACACTCTGATGTACAAGAGTTGTTGCTAGCTTGGCAGATTGGAGCTCGGGTGTTTGCTAGCCTAGAGTAGATTGGATCAGCCCAAGTACACTCTACAGAAGGGTGTGCAGCATTTTTAGGGGGGCAACTGAGTTTCTAGTATTTCCAGATGAAGCTCTTGCAAGTAAATCTCTGCATAGCGTAAATGAAAATCATTTCTTGTCAAAGATAAAACTATAGCCATATAACTGAGAAATCTATTTGAACAAAAAATCATGAAAACAACAAAAATTTTGGAGTAAAGAAAATCACCTAACACCTTCCACATCCCCTTCTGAGACCATATGATGAAGAACATTTGAGTATCCTGTACAAATTCCAAGACAGATGAAGGATATGGCTCTATCCATGTAGTCTCAGAATCTTTTGATGGATCACTGCCATGAGCAACCATGAAATCTATGAGTTTTTACCCACAAAAAAATTATAGATTTTAGTCTTACTCTCAGGCTCAGCTTAATGGAAAATAATGATAATCCTCTTGCAATTAAGTTTTTTGAAAAAATAAGTATGCCTCTTCCAAAAAGTGGTTACACAGTACTCAAGCCGGGCATGACAAAAATAGTACAATATCCCAGTAAAATTTGGTCCATCATTAATCAGTAATCATATTTATGGAAGAAATATTTCTTCACCTGACTGATCTACTTATTTTTTTTAACATTGATGGAAATTCATGCAGCGCATTTTCCACATTCTATGGTGAAAGTCACAACTGTTTTTAATTGTGCCATCTTAGCAGTATAGTAACTAGCAGGCAACACAGGAAATAACAAATCTGTGAGCAAACTGCATATGTACAGACTAAATACACTTCACATCAGTTGCATCAAGAAAATATACCATAAGTTAAAATTAAACTAATCAAAGAAAGCCTTACGTTTCAAATAGCAACATAAAGCTTCCCGCTATATTCTTACTTGTCTAGACTTGCAAGAGGGCTAAGAGGAGTCTCCTGCAAATGGTGTAAAAATATGGGCAGCATTGCATGAAAAGTGGATCTCCTTGAAAGCTTGAACTGTTAACATTCACCAATCATCTTCCACGGCTATCTTGGGATTCCAACACCAACAACACTAACATATTCAGGTGGCTGCCTTTGAGCCTTGACAACAGCCCAAGAGATCTCCTATGAACTTAGGTTATTCCACCTGCATGACAAATCTCATTAAATATCTAGAAAGTGTGTTTCATATAGAGGGTACCATGTTTGCACATTACAGAAGAAAAAGGGAATTGAAGATTGGACTTCTCAACTACAAACACAAGGGTAGACACAATATAACTTACAGAATTTCTCCAGTGCACATCTCAACCAAGGTGCAACCAAAACTCCAGGCATCAGATTCTGAAGAAATTCCATTTCCTTCATCCCAAAAAATGTTCAAAGAAGACTTCTTGAGTGGTTCCCAAGCTTCGATTCAAAGAATACTTCTTGAGTGGTTCCCAATCTTTGGGGGCTGTATAATGAGGATTCAACATAGTACTCTCCACACATGAATGTGTCCTTGTCACATCATCCTCTGGGGTTGAGCGAGGTCTTCTGCATTGAGGTTTCTTCAAAAATTCTGGAAGACCAACATCAGAAACTACTGCTCGCCCTCTTGCATCCAAAAGAAGGTTGGATGGTTTGAGATTCATACACGAGACACCTGCTGCATAAAGCTCTGCAACACCATGAGAAATATCTACACCATATCTTCATACGCGTTTCCAATAAGATTCATCAATGCATATTAGTATCACCCTTCTATATATTGATTAAATCTCAGATACCATTAAAAACTCACACTTTTAATCACAAATTCAATTGCAGACATCCTACAAACAATGAACCAGAAATTAAAATCAAATTTTTAGATGCATAATCTATAATGTAGTGATGTTAGAAACTATTTACTCCACTGTTTGCTGCATCCTTCACTGTTCGCTCACCATTTGTTTGCTGCCTCCTTAACTCTGGTAGAAAATCTTGTAAAATCATGAGTTTGGGGGAGGGGGTGGTTTTGAAAAGAAAATAAACATCATAAGAATAAGGTTTACATTTGTCTCTATCTCCTTTTGTGATGCTTCCATTAGTGAAACCTCTTTTTTGAGAATCGCCAAAAGATATAATGGGTGGCACTGAGTGGTTTCCAAGGCTTTGGGGACACCCCTGGAAACCATGTTCGATAAGAAACTAATCTCATGGAAAGTGTTCTTATGAAGATTGCCATTCCACAGGTTATCATATCCAAAAACCATATAACATGAATGCATTATATTTTATGCTCTTCTAAATATCAATGCAGTTCCTAATTCTGTGCATGGTCAGTAGAATGGAGCAATGTTCCATATGCCAGAGGACCCTCCATCGCGAAAGAGACCAAGGGAGGCTGTGGATATTATTTCTTTGCAACATCAGAGACCCTTGTTAATAACTTTGTGAAACCTTCATCAGCAAGCCCTAGCTACAGGACCAAGGAATGTACCACACTCAGTGGGTAGTGTATCAACTAGTCTCCGTCTGGAATTTGAGGATGAACAAGTCGATTCTTCAATACCATCTGCAACGAGAGGCGATGCAACTTCTACCCTTCATTTTCTAACAGCACATATAGCATCACAGTTGCAAAAATAGAAAGAAGAGCTTGATCAATTTGTAAGGGAAAAGGCGGATCAGTTGAGGCAATCTCTTGAAGAGAAGAGGTAGAGGCATCTATCTATGATTTCTATGATTGAGGAAAGCGTATTGAGGCAAATAAGGGAAAAAGATTCGGAGATGGAGAATTTCAATCTTAGAAATAGAGAACTAGAGGAGAAGGTCAAACAGCTGAAACTGGAAACTTGCATATGGCAAAGAAAAGCTAAGCATCAGGAAGCCATGGTGAAATCCTTGAGAAAAACTATTTTGGTTTTACTATTTTGGTTCAGATATGGATTGTATTTAGTGCTCTATTTTGATTATATGCATCCTTACTAGCTATACACATGAGATAAATTTTCATATTTGTGTATAATGGTTTGGATTCATATGGATGTACATGAATATTTATTTTTTAATCAAAATTTGAATATTTTATGTATTTTTGAGTCATACAGTTTTTTCTGGTTGACACCAGTTTCCAGTTTTAGAGGTCCACTGGTCTGGTTCTAATAACAATGAAGCAAACAGGATTCCCCTTCCTTGCTCATGTCAACGGCGAGCTCTTGTCTGACCCATTTTTGGCTCCTGGTTGTAATGATCTAAGTGAACATACATCTCCCTCTGTGGCCTTGATATGTGCACATTATATATCATATATGTGGCATTTTCAACAAAAGAATTCAAAACATCCCTCATCTAGATTGGAGGAATTCCAATTCCAATAGTCCAAACTCTCATCCCATAAAAAATAATGTGTAAAAAGGTGAGGATAAATTTGAATAGGCTCTACCAGAAATGTCGATGCCAGATGGTCTAACCTCCACAAAAATGCCTGCAACTTTTTCATTCCAGCCTAATTTAGTTTCAATAATTACATAACCTAACTTTCTCATCTCTAAACCACAACGAACCCAGGAAGTCATTCAACAGCAGACAGAGATCATGATTGCTTTCCTTGCAATGTTAATTTTTCAACAAAAACATTCAAAATTGGAACAATAAGCTAATAGGGCTAATTATTCATGTAAATACAACAGTGCTTCTTATAACCACAACACGGAAATATCGGTTTTCCTATAGCTATCAATATTTCAGTGCCCTGGAAGACCACTTCTATTGAGGGTGAACCATAATTCACATTCTTTTGAAGCAAACAACTGCAATTAAAGAATATACATGTACTAATATGTCCTATCAAATTAGAACCTGATTAAGATACCCACCTTGTGAACCTTGTTCCCTTTGACTACTATGCTCCTCTGATGCTGAATGGTGGAATGATTTCCATGTATCTTTATTGTTCTTATCTATTGCTGGGAGATGTATAATAATCTTTGTCCTCTTGCTGCTCTCAGACTTGCTAGCAAACATTTCAGTTTGTGTATTCACTTTCTCATGTATTTGACTGTGAGATGACTTGGAACTGCTTTTACTTTAATGACATTTGGCATTATTTTTGCCACTAAGTAAACCAATTTCAACTATGTTGCTTTTAAAAATCGTGTCATCAGCCTCCACTGATATCCCATCTTTAACTAAACTTCTTGTTTTGGGAGGAGAATATAATTTATTCCCATTTGATTTTTGAGACCACTCCTCTTCATTGTTTTCATATATCAAACTATTTTGGTCCTGACTTGGTGTTGAATCCTCTTCTACTTTCATTTCAGACTGAAATATATGCAAAATTTTATTCAATGCCCCTGTTTTACCATTTGACTGAACTTGTAATCCTTTCTTAATAAATTTTTTATTTACTAATGCATTTTTTGAGGCCTTTTTTCCATATTCCTTTGGTTTCATCATTTGATCCTTTCCACTTTTAAATGTCTTTTCAACTAAACCCTTGGATATGGATTTGGAATCTTTTGGCTGAATGGACAGGAATTCTTCATCATCATCTGATTAAGGGCAAAGGCGTACCATTTTTTATTGTGAAGCGAGTCCAGCAGCAACCCTGAGTTTAGTCATCTACTCCTGCTCTATTTCATCCCTCCTCCTCCACAGCTCTTGAACAGCATCACCGAGATCATTAACCTGTTCTCCAAAAGTATGAAACATATATGTAATTGAATGCAATCAGAAAACCACTTGAATTAATGATCTACATAACCATGTGACCAGGAAAACCTGGTAACAGCCTCCACGACATGCAACACATCTGTAATACAAAGTTCCATCTGCTTGGAATTGTTGATACTTTTCTTCACTGCATTGCAATCCAAAACCACCCATCAATACAGGGAATTAAAGAGTTATGATAGTAGAAATCATGTTACAATCCCAACACAGGCGATTAAGAAAAACTAAACATATGAATAATATAGGCATCCATGGAAAAACAAAAAAGAAGAATAGTGTATAAGGTAAGAAGCTTGCAAATCAGTATGAAAAATATTGCTAAGAAATTAGGAACTATCAAATTTTTCCTGATTTATTCTCCCTGCTTGCTGATTTGTTGTTGATTCGTTCCAATTTTTCCCAACTTATAATGCAAATTATTGAATCATTGATCTTAAGTTACGCCTCACTCCAATTGAATAACTAGATAATGACAACAATCTTACCTTTAATATTTGACTTTTCCTATGAAATCAGACACACATTTCCAGGTACACAGATAAAGGAAAATGAAGTCCTTCCCTATAACATAAGAAACTATATCCATATAACTGTAACTTGAAAATTTCCACTTTCCTTTCCATCGATTAGGTCAATCATGCCTCAATCACATACATGCATACTAACACAAAAGAGCAGTGAAGCCCAAAATTTACATTTCAAACATCTCCCAAGTCGTGAACAAGCCCTCACACTGATTCTTGTACCATTTTTTTCATTATAAACATTCACACATGCATTGTCCTGATCCATTTCTAAAAGAATGGTAATTTTCTTTGAATTTTTTCCACAGAAAATAACTATGTTGCATATTCAGTTACTTTGTCAATTTATATTGAATTCCACGAATGCCATTGTCCAAGCAATGTTCATCTCAATTAGTATAGGAAAACAACATGATTGCATATTGATTGCAACGAAGAAACAAATCTAACTCTGCTTACATAGCATTGCACAATTTGCATTTTAGAATAGTGCACATCCATTAAAGTGAAAGTTCAATAGTAAATATGACTCATCATGAAGACTTGCCATCTCTTACAATGGAAATTGCATGTTCTAGTATCTAGACTAACTTATAATGAAAATTATTGAATCACTGATCTTAAGTCACGCCTCACTCCAATTGAATCACTAGATATTGACAATAGTCTTACCTTTAAGATTTGATTTTTCCTATGAAATCAGACACACGCTTCTAGGTACACAGATAAAGGAAAATGAAGTCCTTCCCTATAACATAAGAAAGTATATCCATATAACTATAACTTGAAAATTTCCACTTTCCTTTCCATCGATTAATCATGGCTCAATCAAAACAGGCATACTAACACAAAAGAGCAGTGAAGCCCAAAATTTACATTTCAAACATCTCCCAAGTCCTGAACAAGCCCTCACACTGATTCTTGTACCATTTTTTTCATTATAAACATTCACACATGCATTGTCCTGATCCATTTCTAAAAGAATGGTCATTTTCTTTGAATTTTTTCCACAGAAAATAACTCTGTTGCATATTCAGTTACTTTGTCAATTTATATTGAATTCCACGAATGCCATTGTCCAAGCAATGCTTCATCTCAAGTAGTATAGGACAACAACATGACTGCATATTGATTGCAACTAAGAAACAAATCCAACTCTACTTACATAGCATTGTACAATTTGCATTTTAGAATAGTGCACATCCATTAAAGTGCAAGTTCAATAGTAAATATGACTCATCATGAAGACTTGCCATCTCTTACAATGGAAATTGCATGTTCTAGTATCTAGACTAACTAGACAGCTACCTTTGTTTTTAAAACTCTAGCTTTTCTAACTATTTAATGGACGGATCAAAAAGGTCTAAACTTGTATACAAAGGAATTCAGTTCATACATATTAATGCAAGGATATTATCAATATGAATAATATTCTTCAAAACAACTAACAAGAAAAATTGGAGACATATTTGCATCCAATTTGCAAACCAATTCTATAGGTCGAAAAGTCCAAATTATTTTATTCAACATATATAATTTGTATCGTATATGAGCTCATATGATGTTATCTCAGCTAATACTGTATTTCATCTAAACAGCCATGAGCCAAAGCAGTTAAAGCCAAACTCTTCAAATTTAGATACCTAGTGCGAATTTTATCTTAACAGTCAGGGCTAGAAAAAGCTCCCGATCACCCCAATTTATGTTGTTTGCATAACATGTTGCATATGAGCAGCCATTCCCCGAAGTTTTTAAACCCAGTCCAGTCATTGCAGTTGATCGAGTTGATTGAGTCAATTCACTTTCACCAGGTTACCCCACATCTTATCAAGTACAAGTAGCATAAATTTCCATTCCCGTGCAAGTAACGGTTCCAGGCGCGCCCCTCCTTGTTCTATAGCCATAAGCAGGTTCACTCGCAACGGATCAAGATGGAAATTCAATTGAATTCATTGATTCAGCAATTGAAGTTGATCCACCAGCGTAAGCAGATCAAGCAGCCGGGGTGTAAACTGCAAGGGCGCCAGCCCGAAGTTTTTAAACCCAGTCTCTGCTAATTTAGAAATAGATATTACATTTGATCTAAACAGTAGATAGTCAAGGATTGAAAAACCTCCCTATCACCCCAATTTCCTTTTGTTTTATGAGTATAGGCTTTAAGAAATGAATACCTTTATCGCCAATGTAGCCTCCTTGTCTTTTGCCCTTCTTGGTAGATCGTCTAACGCTGCAGAGAGATTCTATGTTGCGGTTTGTGAATCCCAATTCATTGTTAAATACCAGAAAAGTAGCAGAGGCACCCACACCAATGAAATCTCAGGTTGTAATCGCGAAAGGGTTTAAAATGTGCATAAATTCTTTCTAATCGGTATCAATTCACTGATTGCTGATAGTTATCCCACGGTTCTTACAAATTGCTAAAACGTGTTGGACAATTACCATTTCATTTGGCTTAGCATCAACTTTTGAATTCTGGGCATGGTAGACATGCTGCAAGATGGCATGTTTTCTGTAGGAATAGCTCATGAACAGAGGAGAATCAACAGAATCTTCAACATATTATCGCCCATGCCTTCAGCTTCGTCTTCCTCCGTGAAATATTGAACATACAACCCCTTGAGTGCCTCATTGGGATGTTCTAGAGAGTTTTTAAGTGATAGATTCCTTCTATAAAATGAATTCCGAACGATTGGAGACACCAGGAATCCAATTTTCTGAGTTCAACTGAAAATTCCATATGTAAAATGAAATCACCACGATTATGCACTGTGAATCCAATTTCTTGAGTTCAACCGAATCCAATTTCTTGATTTCAATCAAGTGTATCGGATCAGACCTACTATAGCATGGACGCGCCCTTCCTCCTCCTTTCCTGGAAAAACCCTGCAACGAGGGAAATAGAGGGAGGGAAATGAAAAATTTTGATATTCGAAAAACATAAATCCCATGAATTTTACTAGTTGTACTCAAAAGCTAAGGAGAAGGGGTTTTGAGAGACATTAGTGAATACATACCATACAAGAATTGTTAACGAAGGAAAAGTTATTTCCTATTGACATTTTCATTATGCTGGTGTATAACTTTGTATTAAGTAATGGGTTATAATGGGGTTGGAAAATAGGATAGCTCAAAGGATTAAATCATCATGAAGGACACAAAAGCTAAAGAGCAAGTTGAATAAGTTTTGAGGAAGTAGAGATAACTAATGAGTGGTGGTTGAACTAGATGTGAACAAATGAAGAAGGCAATGAGGAGTTCAAAATGAGATTAACGAGGAAGAGAGTAGTGTAGTCAGGATGAGAGAGTTGGAGAATTTCAACGGGAAAGGTGAGTTTGCGAGCGGATGGTTGTGAAACAAAGGGTTGATGATAAAATATAGCTCAATAAAGAGTAGTAGTCAAGACACCTCAATGAGGTCTAATGAACACACTGGAGTGGGGTTACGAGAGATATGTGATTACAAAGTAGCAGGTTGGATGCAATGTAGGATGAGATTGTGGATGAGAAAGAATCAAATGAACTAATGGGAAACCATATCCTAAGGCCAAAAGAGGATGAAAACGTAGTAGTGAGCATGGCATTAGATGATAGCAAAGTTGGCCTTGTATGAACCCTGCCCCTTATGCTTCTTAAACACAATTAGGTAGCACTACACTAGCGTGTTAATAATGGTTCAAGTCCACCTCGTAGTCAACTTACTTATGGATGAACAATAACGATTAGAGGAAGTAGTCTTAATGTTAATTTATGTAGATGTTCTATGCTTGATGCAACTTTACTTTTATCAACAGTAAACACATGAATTTACAAGTAAAATGCAGATAGAACATACTAGTGAGCCCTTAGAAGACAAGTCAGAAACTGATAAAGGTGATGGTGCATTACCGCAGTCAACAGGATGCTTCAACCAACAAAGACTTCACAGTCAGCAAACCCAGAATTTTTCACAACAGTCCTCAAAACAGTCACACGGTCAACTCAGAAGTCAACCTCAGAAAATTCAACGCTGCCCAGAAAAGGCAACACAGGGCAGCAACACTAAAAGTAAATGCAGCTCAACTTTTGGCCAACCTTTGACTTCGATTTCTGTGCCAAAGAGTACGGCCTCCTTAGATCGAAGTCTCCTCCCAAATTCAGCCCAATCAGACCATGCGTTGACCAAAGTCAATGCTGGTCAAACTTCCCCAGAAACCCTAACCGAAGATTTTTGGCTGTAGTGAATTTTGTCCTTCTTGCTGTGGTAAACTTCGACCTTCTTGCTGCGGTAAACTTTGATCTTCTTTCCCACGTGTGAGATGAACCTGCTTCTCAGATGCTCGTATAAGAGGAGGAGATGAGTGATGAGATGAGTGGAAAAATGATCCAACGTTGACCCTATAAATACCAATCATGAGAGGTGTGTGACACATCTGCTGGGGGTAAAAACCTTAAGGCCGACCTGCACTTAAATTTATTATAAATAATAAATTCAAAATAAATGTTCTGCTCATCGAATTAAAATCAATTTTAGATCGATTTTACATCTCTCTAAAAGAGGAATCCAATACAAATATTGGAATCTCCATCTAAGCATCACAAGATGGAGTTTGGACCTAGTTGTCCAAATTTAACACTCCCTCTCAACTAGGGAGAACTCCATCCACCAGTGCAATCAAACATCGTGCGTCATCCCACCATAACTTGCTTTGTTGGCCTCTTTATTTCAGAACAGTAGTGGGTCAGTCACAAAGACATCATCGCTCGGCTGACAGATTCAGCGTAGAGGTCCAAAACCTCTATTAGACTCAAAAAGTCTCATCCCAACCCGAGGTTGGTTTACTTGACCCGAAGTCAGTTGGAGGTTCGAAACCTCACTATACTTGATCCCAGATCAAGTGGTTGGACCATGCCATCCTAGATGGAGAGTATGGCAATCTCTGATGCGTCCATCAGTCTTTACTACTAGTCTCTAGCTTTTCCCACCTCATTGGCCAAATGAGAGGTACTTCCCATGAGCCCTGAACTCAATGGGTAGGATGCGTACGGGGCACAGATAATGAAAGGTAAACCAACTCAAAAATCATAACGGTGGGGCAGAAGCACTACAAGGTTCGGCAAGCCTAGCCCCGTGAGTGCTTATAGCTCCGAGAAGCTATCCCCAAAGCCCCCCAGAGCTCCCAGAGCTCATCATCCAACATGACCCACATCATAGGGTCGTTCCACGATACCAAGAATCTCACGGAAGGTTAGGAACTTGACCTTGCCCAGGGGCTTTGTGAGAATATCCGCAACCTGCTCATTAGTTCCTATATGATCGAGCCTTACAGAGCCTCGTTGTACCATATCCCAGATATAGTGGTACCGGATATCAATATGCTTGGATCGATCGTGGAACACTGGATTCTTGGACAAGCGAATCCCACTCTGGTTATCACAGAGTATCACGGTGGTATCTAGTACATGTCCAAGCAGCTCACTAAAGAGCTTTCGCAACCAAAATTCTTCACAACAGGCCATACTTGCTACAATGTATTCGGCCTCAGCGGTGCTCAAAGCCACCGAATTTTGCTTCCTGCTCATCCATGAGATCGAAGCAGAACCAAGATTGAAGCAGCATCCCGATGTGCTCTTACGATCCACCACACTACCAGCCCAATCGGCATCATTATATCCAAGGAGTGCCATGCTCCCGGCAGTGTATCTCAGCCCATGGTTTATCATGCCTCGAAGGTATCTCAAAAGATTCCTGGCACCAACCTAGTGAAAGTGATGAGGCTCAACCATCTGTTGACTCAAAGTGTTCACTGCAAAACATATATCTGGACGGGTGTTCACTAAGAACATCAGGGCCCCTACGAGTTGACGATACTTAGTAGGATTTGCTAAGACGCGCCCAACAGCACTGCCACTCAACTTCTTAATGTTGAGCTCCATCGGTGTCAACACGGACTTATATTCCACCATAATAAATCTTTCTAGAAGCTTCACAATGTATTTTCCTTGAGAAAGGAAAATCTTTCCAGGTCTCTGCCAAACCTCTAGGCCTTGGAAATAGTGCATCAGCCCTAGGTCCTTCATCTCGAACTCAGCAGTGAGCTCCCTCTTGCACTGATGAATGAGAGGGTCAACACCTGTCAAGAAGAGGTCATCCACATACAACACCAAAATGAGAGGCTTCCCCCTATCAACCTTGAAGTAAAGGTTTGGATCAACATTACTATGAGTGAAGCCCAGCTTCATCAAGTAGCTATCTATCCTCTCGTACCAAGCTCTAGGTGCTTCCTTCAACCCATAGAGGGTTTTATTCAACCTATAGACATGGGTGTCCTGATCCTAGACGTCGAACCCCAGAGGTTGCTCCACATACACCTCTTCCTTTATCGCACCATGCAGAAATGTGGTCTTCACATCCATCTGATGAAGACTCCATCCTTGTGTAGCAGCAAGGGCTATGATAGATTGGATGGTGGTCACAGGTGCAAATATGTCATCATATTCTATGCCTTCTTTTTTAGAGGAGCCACGGGCAACGAATCTTGCCTTGAAATTTTCAGCACTTTCATCAGATCCATGCTTGATCTTGTAGAGCCATTTTGAGGTGACAAATGCATTGTCCTCCGGTCTTGGAACCACATCCAAGAAATCATTCTTCATTATGGACTCATACTCTCCGTGCATAGCATCCTTCCAGACTTGATGCGTTACGGCTTCCTCAAAATATCTAAGCTCAGATTGTTCAATAGTACTCATGGCTGCTAGATACCCTTGGTATCTACTTCGCTTCTTGCTTTCACGGAATGTCCCCCTTGGGGCCATATGTCCCTTAGCATCCTTGAGAGTGTCCATGAGCCATGATGGTATCTTTCCCAGTGAAGGAGGTGGATCAATCAGGTCCATCGGTCCTTCAATATCAGGCATCGTCTCATCCTTCGGTTCCTCTTGATTTGCAGGACTTGCTTCATGATCTTCCTCAGATCTCATAAGATTGAATACTTTCCCCAAGGAAGCATCTTCATCAAAGGTGACATCGTGGCATATCTCCACTTCCCTTTGATCAGGCACATAAAATCTATAGGCCTTCAAAGTTTCGTTGTAGCCCACAAACATTGTGGTCTCACTCTTGATGCTTGCTCCTCTGCAAAAGTTCTTGAACTCGTTCGACTCATATTCAGTGCCATTATCGGTCTATCAGATAGCATCTCATGTCATTTCTCCCAGTGGACTTCCTCCAACCTGGTAGAGTGTATCAATTCTAGACCCAAACGTGATAGCTTCCTTGAAGCTCTTCTTCCACATGCGCACCTTTCCATCAATGAATGCCACATTGAAACCTTTGTCTTCCATGGCCGATATAGACACAAGGTTCTTCTTCAAATTAGGTACATAGAGTACATCCTGCAAGCGGAGGACTTGACCTTGAGACAAGTGGAGGGTCACAGTCCCTGTCCCTTTCATGGGATATGAGGCATTATCTCCAAGGATAATTTCCAGATTAGTATCCTTCTCAACCATATCAGAGAGTGCTTCCTTGAACCCAGTGATGTGCCTTGAGGCACCACTATCTATCAACCAGACATCCATAGTGTTGAGTGGAGATGCATCAGAGAGGGCAGATACAAAAATGGATTCATTTCTTGTATCAACAACATTTGATTCCTCATACCTGTAATTTCTTGACCTTTTGAAAGCTTGATCATTTTTTCCAAAGGGAGCCTTCCTCTTTCCCTTGAACCTGTTGTTCCTTTGATTGTCATCACCATCGGGAGAATCCTTCTTGAAAGGAAATTCTCTAGCATAGTGACCTGGCCTATGACAAGTGTAACACTTGCCCTTCTTTCCTTGTGCCCCTGCTCTTCCTTTGATCTTTGGACCACCAAAGTTCTTCTTTCTAGAATGAGTAGTGTAGACAACATTCCCTTCATTTTCATACTCCTTCATTCTTGTCTCTTCTTGAACGCATCTCGACAGTACCTCGTTAAAGTCGGGTATCACATTATTATTGAGAATGGTAGTGTTGAACACATTCCATTCGGATGGGAGCCCTCCAAGTGCAGTGAGTACCATCTCTCGATCAGCTATTGTCTCTCCAATAGCCAGCAAATTGTTCTTGATCTCAGTCAACTTCAAAAAGTATGATTGGACAGATTCATCCTTGCCTTTCTTCAGATTCTTCAATTGATTCTTGAAGAATAGCACCTGGTTTGCATTTTTTACTTTGAACATTTGTATCAACTTATCATACATCTCTTTGGATGTGCCTAGCTTAGATATGTAGGCAACCAGACTTTTATGTATGGATTCCCTGATCATTAGCTTTGCTTTGAACTTCCCCTTCTTATACTTGGTTTTGGCAGCAGCAATAGCAGTGGATGGAGGTTCTTGTATCTTACCCAGTACATAACCCATGAGATCATGGTCTTCTAATTTGAGATCTAATATCATCTTCCAAGCATGGAAGTCATCCCTTCGAGTCAATTTGTCATCCTCCTTGAAGCCATAACTTGTGGAACCCATTTTTCTCTTTTTGTGATTGCTATAAGTTTGGGCTTGTCTTCACCTCACCTCTGATACCATGTAAATTTATGTAGATGTTCTATTCTTGATGCAACTTTACTTTTATCAACAGCAATCACATGAATTTACAAGTAAAATGCAGATAGAACATACCAGTGATCCTTTAGAAGACAAGTCAAAAACTGATAAAGGTGATGGTACGTTATGGCGGTCAACAGGATGCTTCAACAAACAAAGACTTCACGGTCAGCCAACCCAGCATGTGTCACAACAGTCCTCAAAATAGTCACACGGTCAACTCAGAAGTCAACCTCAGAAAAGTCAACACTACCTAGAAAAGGCAACGCAGGGCAGCAACACTAAAAGTCAACACAGCTCAACTTCTGGTCAACCTTTGACTTCGATTTCTGTGCCAAAGAGTACGGCCTCCTTAGATCGAAGTCGCCTCCAAAATTCAGCCCAATCGGACCATGCGTTGACCAAAGTCAACGCTGGTCAAACTTCCCCAGAAACCCTAACCGCAGATTTCTGGCTGCAGTGAATTTCGTCCTTCTTGCTGTGGTAAACTTCGACCTTCTTGCTGTGGTAAACTTCGATCTTCTTTCCCACGTGTGAGATGAACCTGCTTCTCAGATGCTCGTATAAGAGGAGGAGATGAGTGATGAGATGAGTGGAAAAATGCTCCAATGTTGACCCTATAAATACCAATCATGAGTGGTGTGTGACACATCTGCTAGGGGTAAAAACCTTAAGGCCGACTTGCACTTAAATTTATTATAAATAATAAATTCAAAATAAATGTTCTGCTCAGATTAAAATCAACTTTAGATCGATTTTACACCTCTCTGAAAGAGGAATCCAATAAAAATATTGAAATCTTCATCTGAGCATCACAAGATGGAGTTTGGACCTAGTTGTCCAAATTTAACACTTAACAATAGTGCAAGTTTGAATATTAAGAGTAGCACACTTGGGGGTTTTAGTTATTTAGAGCAAAAAACAAGAGTTTCATGAATTTTAGTACCTATGATGTTTTGAATTATAACCTAGGAGCATGTAAGAGAAATAATATTAGAGTGATGTACTATTTAAAAAATTTAGTCATGTGTAAATGCTTTGGAAAAAAAACATAATGATCCACATACATTGATATAAAACAAACCTTAAAAATGTCACTTTTAAAATCTCTTATGAAGTTACCTAATGTCATTCGAGTAGATATCACAATTATTTATATAAGTAATGGTGCGATCACATTTTTCATTCTCTTAAAGGAGCTCTTTCTAGACATGCACCCCATCAAGCATAAATCATCCTAACATATACGTTTGAAGTAATATAAATAATCCTATGACTATCCTCAAATGAATTCTCACCCATAGCCTTGGTGATGGTGTAAGGCTCGTATCAAAATGGTATGAGCTTCTTCTGGGAGTTTGTCGATTTCTCTTTATGCAAGTGCAACCATAACTCGTCCCCAACCTAAAACTTATGTGGAACTGAATGGATTGTGTATCTACTTGTACTTGGAGTCGGAAACTTTCTATAAAATATCATGAACTCATTATTGAATTTGTTAGATACATTCCTCAAAATTGGTTGCATTGCTCACCTCTTTCCATGGGAGGTATCTTCATGTCTTATTCCATGAATACAGCTACGTCAATTTGTGTCAATTGTTGGGACACCAAGCACACCTGAAAAGGCTTGTGGGTAATAGAAATATTGAAGAGCTATGTATAATTTCTGTTGAAAACAAGGAAGGCTTTCAACATGTGTATGGGGATCCTCACAATTGTATACTCTAAGGACATCTACAATGATAATATCGAGTACTTTTTATTTATCAATCCAGGGATGGAAGACAATGGACTTGGTAAAGCTTGATGTACATCATGGACCAAAGGTTAAACTAGAAAATACTGAGGAACCTACTATCCCTATCAAGAAATATGGTCTTTGGCAACCCAAAATGAACCAAAATATGCTCCAAGAAGAGCTTATGAGTTGATTCTGTTTTGACAATCTTCTTATAGGGTGCCAAAATTCTCATCCAAGGGAAGCGATCAACAACAACAAAAAACACATTTTCTACCATCCTTGGTTGAGGGAAAACATTATCTAGAGTAGGAAAATACCTACTGTTGAAAAATGCAGCAAGAAAATCTCAATTTGACTTTGCCTTGGTCAAATTGAGAAAAATCGGATTTCCACATCAATGGACAACTTGGAGGCAGTTAACTAAGATGACATGGATCTTGTCACTAATTTAGTTTAGTAAATTAAATTTAGAGGAGTTGGAATTTAGTTAAGCATGTGTGATTGCTAATTTATAGCAATCAAGGTCAATTATTTCAAGTTGTTTTCAGTTAAACTAGTTTTAACTATTGGAGGAACTAGTGGAAGGCTAGTTGTGTAGTGGGACTTTAGTCTAACTCAGTGATCATCTAGATAACTGATCAATCATCTAGATAGAGGTTCATGCAGGTCACGGAACATATGAATGGGACAGTCCAAATTTCCAGCGTGACTCTTTTATAGATATCCGATGCTCTGTTTTTCCCCTCTGTATCAGACTACAGATTATATTTCTCCATCCTTTTTTGAACAGTTTGTCAGATATTTGACTTTTTATGTAAATATTTAGGTCACCAAGGTCAGCTGTTGATTTTTATTTACTGCCAGATTGGACTTATTATGAATAGATCGGTATATATATCAGTTCTCATTCCAGGTTGCGCGGACAGAATGGTTTTGATGTTTGGTCTCAAAGTGGTTTTTGTCACTGACAGATTACTTTGGAGGTTGTACTACTCATGGCTTTGGCCACTGACAAATGGTTTTTTTGGTTTCACTAAACTAGCAATAGACCTAAAACGTCTAGATTCGCTATTTATAACCCTGATTAAAGTAAACAAGATGGAATTTTGATGTGAACGATTAGCTTACTTGTGATATAAGCGATCGCCAAAGAAAAAACCTCGGCCACCGCAAAAGAGACCTTGATCCTCGCTCTGTGTTTGTCCAGGGCCAAGTCCAGCAAAATTATCCTCACCCCACCAAGTAATAACATAAATCCTGATGAGATCCCTTCGATAATATATTGCCCGTTCACTCTTTCTACGAGTAGTTGCCACACCAGTCTCTTGCAAGTAGAGGAACGTCTGTCGACATTTTTCCAGGGTCGGGGTTTTGCTCACGGATGGAATTTAAATGACTGAATTGAGATGAAGATTTAAGCTTTTGCCTGAGAAATTTGTCTTTCCCTCGCTCACTTGGGTTTTTGATGTGACCCCGAGGTATTAGTTACCTAGCCTTTTAGGTTGCGTTAGCTCGAAATGATGTTGGCCAGATAATGAATCCATAAAACATATAGACAAAATTCATCATTCCATTAATGTAAAACTGAATTTAATTACATTTTAATTAAAATTTATGGAAGAAAACGCATTTCATTATGGGAAACAAATATATTCTATATAAATTGAAAAGGTTCTATCTTGATAGAAGTATGAGATACTTTCTATTCATTTAGTAGGTTTTAGGTTATTTTTTATTTAGTTTGGAGACTCTCAAAACTGATGTTTTGGTGAAAAGTTTATTGGAATTTTGTTCATATTATCACTTTCCACTAGAATTTTGGAGAAATCAATTGTCACCATGACTTTCACTTAATTTTATATAAACTAATATCACTTTATTTCCACTAATATCCTTGAGCATTGTTCATTTCAAATAAATGTTTTTGTGTACCTAAATTAGCATCCAAGGGTTTAGTTTCCATGGTAGTGGTTCAAGCTTACATACATGTTAGCTAGCTCTAATAATATTATCTTGTAACAAGTTTATAAATTGATTCAATTGATCTCATTTTTATGTTAATAACTCAATCACCTAAATATTGGTGGTGAGATTGAAAATGGGGTTGTTCTATAATGTTCATGAAACATGAGCCTAATATATATTCCACGTGGCTTTATTTTAACCTTATCTTGATGGTTATTTGAAAAAACTATTTTGTCAAAAAAAAACCCACGTCTCCCTTTGGTGAACCCTATGAAAGTTGATGGTAAGGCCATAGATAGTCTTTTTTGTATAATCACCAATGATGGGGGGTATACTTGTAAGCAGAGTATTAATATACTTGAGAGTTTAGAACTCATGGTGCTCCCACTGTAGATGAGTTAGAACCCTAAAATGTGTGTTCTAGTTTTTTCCCTAGCCAAATCTAGATGGCCCTGGGCAACGTCTTTATGTTGCTAGTGACCCTTTTTGGTATTATATGGAATGCAATCTTGTTAGGAAAACATCTTCCATAGGCCATAGAGTTTCATTCTTCTTTGATTGTTGTTCATGTTGAAGTGTTTTGCTTTTTGTGAAAGAAATGCAATGAAATCTTATTTTATGTTAAAGAGCCTTCATAAAATTTCTCATGGTATGATAGCACACTAATTTGTATGAACCTACCCTTGTAGATTATAACGCAAGTGCAAAGGATTTAGATAAAAGGCGGGTATTTATAGCAACTACTAGAATTATAGGGTGTTGCCCCTTGAAACATGAGTAAGGAGCACCTTGGCCCTTTCGCCACCTATTCAAACTATTTTTAATGTGATGATAATAAGTCATGTCACATTGTCAATGGGAATATTTGTGAAAGGAAGGGATGCAAACAAAACTAGCCTCCTTCTTTAGTGAATAGCAACAAATTCTTGAGTATTGTGTCGAGCATTTTTTTTAGGCATTGAAGACTCCTAAGACATGATCCTTTGGTTACTATTGGAGTCTATTCGAAGGGGTAAGGCACATAACTGAGTTGGCATGTTAGTGTAAGACATAAATCCAATAGCTAGGCTCTAGGGTGTGCCAACATATGCTAGGAAGTGTTAGGGAGACAAAAGGGAGAACTAGGTCAAATTAATGCATGGAAAAGAATGAATAACAGTTTGTGACAGGAAGTGTCAATGAGTTCCAAGTGTGTTAAGGAGGGAGTGAAAAGGTAAGTTAGGCATTGTTAAGGCATGCTAGAGTCGAGGGAAACATGCCAAGATGTGTCAGGTGTCAGGGTGTGTCAATGCATGCCAGGGAGTGTTTGGGAGTGCTAGGGAAACACAAGGGAGCACTAGTTTGAAATGCATGGAAATGAATGAATAAGAATGTGTGTCAGGGAGTGTCATTGAGTTCTAGGTGTGCTAAGGAGGGAGTGACAAGGTATGCTAGGTAGTTCCAAGGAATGCTAGAGTTCCAAGGCAGCATGCCAAGATGTGCCAAGTGCTAGGGTGTGTCAATGCATGCCAGGGAGTGTTAGTGAGTGCCATGGAAACACAAAAGACAAATAGTTCAAAATGCATGGAAATGAGCGAATAAGAGTGTGTGATTGGGAATATCTGTGAGTTGCAGGTGTGCTAAGGAAGGAGTGACAAGGTTATATGTTAGCTAGTGCTAAGGCATGCTCGAGTGCCAGGGTATGTCAGGGAGTGGTAGTGTGTGTTAGGGAGTGCCAAATGCCAAGGAATGAAGGGGATACTAACATGCGCCACATAGTGCCAATAAATTTTAAGATTCGCCATGTGATATGTCATGTAAATATGTAAATTTCGTTGCTAAGTTGTTTTACTACCACGGTTGAATGTGAGCCTTGCATTGGTAACTTGTTAAGTGGCATGAGTTGATATTGGACATGAGTAGCATAGGATGACTTATAGGTAGTTCTTAAGTGAACAAGGCATATGTTGAATTTTCACGACACATGAGAGTTTTGGTTTGTTCTTAGAATCTTTGATTCAAACACACTCACGTGCCACAACATATCTACTTTAATGCACAATGAAATATACACACATCAGGGAATCAACTAGTGCACATGAAATTTTTAAAATTTTTTAAACCTTCTTCATTATATTACAAACTATAATACAATAGGCTAGAGCTCCTATACCAGGGATCATGACCCTTTACAATCACATTGATACAAGGAATACAACTAGGGCTTGGTGTTAGTCCTTTGAAAACCAATCTATGAACAAGACAACATTTGACCTACTTGTTGATGGTGGCCACACACAACCCTTTCAGTCCACGTGTCCTGAACACATATGGAAGGTCCTCTTGCCTCCCATTCTGAAACTCCTTAATCTCCCTCTATCAATGAGCTCAACTCCTTTAGTTTACTAAACTTAGCTAAAAAAACTATGTCGTCTAGCTACCTCCTTTTTCCTTCAAGTTCAGCAACACTTAGGGTCTTTGATCAGTTGTTCACAACTCCGTTTGTGAACATCTCTTTGGTCTGCCCACTTTTTCCATACAACTACTGCATGATGAAAAGTATAGGGTTATGGAGTTTTCCCTTCTTCTCACTAAATCAATCCTCTGCAATACATTGAACTAGGTATAGTCAGTTGGCCCACTTGACTGCTAATTTAGTCCTTCAAAGTTTTCACATCGTTATATGCAATACACCTGGCCTTCTACCAATATTGTTTTCCTTCACAAGTATAGAACTTAAGGCTCTTCTTTGATAGTCACCTAAAATCCCTCCAACTGTACTTAGACTTCCATCAATTTTCCCAACCACAATCAATCCTTTTATTGGTCTAGGGCCCACGACACTACCCTCATCGAGGGCTCTTCAAATTTTCCACCTAACAATGATCTAATTCCTCCCAAAATCATTGTTCTTGTGTACCAATTTCTTTTTTTTCCAGTCTATGAATAGATCTGAACTACTCCTCTTATCTTCCTTCTAACAATTTGTAGATGACTGAACTTGGGTCACAAATAATCCACTAATTATCCATTGAATAATTTTTATAGGTTGCATCATATCTTTGTCCAAAACTCTATGGAAAGTCCACTGAAATAAACTCATCTTCATGTCAATCCATTATTCATATGCCACATTTCTTCTGCTCGGGTTCTACCCTCCTTTGGATCTATTATCTCCACAAATAGTTCCGCAAACCATATTCCATATATGTGGTTTATATTGCAGAGATAAACCTCACTCTAAGGGTCACAACCCCTCTTCTTCTACGCAGATTTGCCACAGTCTTAAGGGCATACCTTATGGACTAAACATGATAGGAAACCACCATAACTAGGGAATTATACTTTTTTTTCTAATTGTTTTAGAACAAACACTATCCACCCAGGGAAAAAACAACAAATCTTTCCTCCTTAAGAGACTAGGCCTAGCTCATATGGATCCGTAGATTCTGGGCATTTATTTGACTGAATCTTGACTTGAACTTAAGTTCTCTACGACCCTCAAACTAGGGCTACCTCAATCAATATCATGCTTGCAACTACTTTCTGTTCTAGCCCTAAATTCCAGTGCATGCCCTCCTTCATTTGTGTTGGTATTTACACAGACCTTGCAGTCTACTAACCACCACAGGATAGGGTCTCAACCCTCTCTGCTATTTTAGAATTTGATGTGGCCTTCACACAAAGAGACCATTGAAATCAGATGCCCATATTATCATGAGCATTTTAACTTTTTTTATGTCTATCTCTCTATTGTTTCTTTCCCCATTTGAAATGTCATCCTTATTTGCTATGTGTTTTCTTCAATATAGCGTGAATATTTTTTTCCATCACACAACTTCTGTGGGGTTTGTCTATGCAAATAACTTGTAAGGCCCATTCATCAAGGTATTTGATGAAATGAAATGATTATCGATGATCACCAACTAATGGTACCTGTAAAGATTTACTCTAACAATTCTACAGTTTTCCTGTGCCAACAATTATACAACATTTTAACCTCATGAGCTAGTCTCCTCTGTTCTCGTAGTTGATGCTATAAGCACTTATTGTTGTTGTCAAAGCTTTTACTCTCTAGTCCCATTGAGCTATTTCAGTTATTTGTGGACATTGATCTATTTTCATTTCATTTATTCAATTTTTATGACTGTTATGCATTACCTTTGGCTAGTGCCTTCTTTCTTACCTATTCTTTTTCTGCTTAAGCATTCCAGCCAGCCAAAGCAGCAGGGGCAGTAGGAGCCACGCAGTCTAGCCAGAGCCTAGTAGGGGCAGCACAGAGGTAGCAAGAGCCACACAGGGCTGACACAGGCCCAGTCAAGGCAGCGCAGGGGCAGTGTAAGCCCTTCAGGTGTGACACAGGCCCTTGCTGAGCAACGTAGAGGTCGACGCAAGCTAGTCAAGCTAACATAGATGGATTCAGAGCAGCGAATTACTATCGTTTTTATTTCTCTGTTGGGTGAACCAGTTTTGGTGCCCAGGATTGTTGTACTTAGAAACTGCATAATAATGAAAACCCTCCAGAGCTAGCTGCACCAGTTTTTCCGCATTGGGTTTTTTCCGAGGACAGTTGTCCAGAAAATCTGTGTGTCACTTTCTCTATGAGCATCTTATTCAGTATTTGATCTGTATGTGTAGGTTGCTAGTTGTATTTACTATTTACTTCACTAATTTATTGAATATTTCATAAATTAACTTGTAACTTAATTCAAGTAGGAGAAGTAAATCAATATACTATAGTAGGGTTTCTTAGATTAAGAAATTTTCACATTCCCTAGGTCTAGCCCCATTAGGTCACCTAGGGCAAACAATTTCCCATGAATCTAGCTAGAGGAAAACTTCTATCTCCTAGAGGCAGTTGTGTTGCTGGGTGCCCTCACTCTCCTCTGAACTTGGGCCAATTCCGATGGTGGAATCTTTGGATACCTCAAGCCCTAGCTCTAGGATCAAGTTTTTCCTAGGTGTTCCCAAGGATAGAACCTAGTAGGATCAATTTGACCTATCGAAGTAAAAACTCATGTCTGATCCTTTCCCATCACCTTGTCTAGGATAGGAACATCATTGGTTGCTAAATTCCATCTCCGAACCTGGTTGGGTCCACTTGGCCCCATGTGGTCCCATTTGGTGTTAAAGGCCTTTCATCAAGGACCATTTGGGAATCCAAGTTCCCAAAGTATTTTAGGGATTGAGAACTTCCTTCATAAGTCTTATCTTCTCCCTCAACCCTTCAATCCCCCTCCTCTCTCCATAGAAGATAAATTCCCTTGCTTAAAAGGAAAGCAAGTCCCACTCTTTATTTTATCTTAGGGAAAGGGTTTTGAGGGTCACTTCCCACCTATTCATTGACCTATACTCTATAAGTGACTTCCTAAACTACTGAGGCTCCACCCATCGGTGAAAGTCCGTGAAGAGCAAGGAGCCTTATCTGTGGTGACAATGGGCTAAGCCACCATCATTTCCCTTGTCCTAGTAGTTGCCCTCTTAGGAACCCCTTTTAGGTCCACAACTAGTTTGAGTGGTAACAAGTTGTTCACAATTCCATTTGTGAACAACTCTTTGGTATGCCCACTTTTGCCATACTACGGCTCCAAGATGAGAAGTCCAGGGCTATGGAGGTTTCCCTTCTTCTCATTGAATCAATCCTCTACAATATAGTGAACTAGGGCTAGTTGGTTGGCCCACTTGACTGTTACTTTAGTCCTTCATAGTCTGCACATATTTAGGCCCTATACGCCTTCCCTTCTACCAATTTTGTTTTCCTTCACTAGAACAAGAGTCAGGGCTCTTCTTTGACAGTAACCTAACAACCCTCGAACTGTACTTGGACTACCATCAATCTTCCCAACCACAGTCAATTCTTTTTACTGGTCTAGGGCCCACAATACTGTCTTCATCTAGGGCTCTTCAAATCTGCCACCTAACAATGGTTTGAGTCCTCTCACGATCATTGTTCTTGTGTATCGACAATTTGATCTTTGTCTTCCAATCTATGAACAAATATGAACTACTCCTCTTATCACAATTCTAACAATTTGTAGATGACTGAACTAGGGTCACAAATTAGCCACTAACAGTCCATTTACTAATTTTTTATAGGTTTCTTCAGATCTTTGTCTAAAACTCTATGGAAAGTCCACAAAAATCAACTCCTATTTAGGTCAATCCATTCTTCATATGGCACATTTCTTCTGCATGCTCAATCTTCTGCTCAGGTTCCACCCTCCTTTGGAAGTGTTGTCTCGACACATACTAAATCTGCAAACCATCTTCCAAATCTTCTTTCTTTATTGCATAAATAAACCTCACTCTAAGGGTCACAACCCATCTTCTTCTACGCAAATTTGTCACAGTCTTAAGGGCATACCTTAACTAAACATGCTAGGAAACTGTCCTAACTAGGGAATTCTACTTATGTACTTCTAACTGTTGTATAAAAAACCCTATTCACACATAAAAAAAACATGACTCTTGCCTCCATAAGAGACTCAACCTAGATCATATGGATCCATAGATTCTGGGGATTTCTTTGACTGAATCTTTACATGAACTTCAGATCTCAATGTCGACCCTCAAACTAGGGTTATCTCAATCAATATTACGCTTGTGTCGACTTCTATTATGGCTTTAAATTATAGCGCAAGCCCTCCTCCATTTATGTTGGTCTTTATCACAGACCTTGCGGCCTATTAACCACCACAAGGTAAGATGGTATCAACCCTATCTTCTATTTCATGTAGAAAATCTAACCAACGGGATTCAATCTGATCTTGTAATGTACTAAAACAAGACATTGAATCCTTCCTACAATTTGTGAAAACAAAACACGATTGCATATTCACATATAAGTAAGAGAAACAAGTTATCAATCGCACAAAAAAGGATGTATCTGGGGAAGCAACTGCTCAAAACCCTCTATCTCTATTTTTTATTAAGTGAAGGAATCATGAAACAATACAATGCTTAATCTCTCTTGAGATTCTCCAACACTCTGCCAATTGTCTCCTGCTGATCTAGGCAAAATTGGTCTAGTACTTAGCCAATTCTCAGCCTTCCTTCAGCCTGCCTTGCTCACGCAATTCCTATGGAATTATCTCCATATTAATTAGTAAAATCAACCCTCCTTGATTGTGTAATCCATCATGGCATCCCAATGACTTTATAATTTCACATGGGAAATTTTCTATAAATACAACTGATAGTTATGTTCCTCTAAATTGTGTTACAATAAGGATCAAGGGTCTTTTTATTATTTAAATTAAGTTAAAACCCTAAACAACAAAAACCCTAACCCGAGGAGATGTAACACCAAGAGTTTATGGGCCCCGTTGGGGTTTGTTGGGCAGCCACTTCCCGGGTCATACATATGATCTTCGTTTGACGCACATGATACCTTGTTAGAAATATCTCTCCGAGGACTACAACTACTAATGTGATTTCAAGGAAATCACCAAACCTTTCATGCCCAAAAAACATTTTTTGTGGCCTCAAAATGGCTCCGGAAGTTCAGGACCCGAAAAACTGCAAAAATAGTAAATTGTGTTATAATTAAGGAAACTGAAAAACTGAAAGAGACAATGGCGAGGGCCCAAGTGGAATAGGCGGGTGGTCACCAATATCCACCTCGATCACCTTAAATCGAATTTCTTGAGCTAACTCAATCATCATGACTTAGTTAACTGACACAATTTGTTATGAGATGAAATTACAACTTATTGTCCAATTTATTCAAGGGAAAAATAAATTAGATGCCTCACATTCCTCACTCCTAGTACATCAAAATTCCTCACCAGTGTGGATGCATTTTTTTGTCCTTTCTAGTTTCTAATTTCACTGTTTCTTGTTGCAAATTTCAACACTCCCTCTCAACAAGAAAGGAATTCAATCTATCCCCATTCGGTACCTTTGGAATGTTCCGCATGCTACACTTCTCTAGTGTTGTTTGCACCTGCAAATCCTGAAACTAAATAGCCTCTGAACAACTGAATCAGTATAATGCATCTGTCATCAGAGTCTTATGACTACTGCTATCTACTGCACCTGTCTAGTATTGGATTCTCTACGCTGCTGCTGACATCTGCATCCGTGCCCTTTGAACTGTTGCTAACTCTGATTTGTGCTCCAGTATTTGACATCTGTCACTCTGATTTCTGTCTTGCTGACATCTGACTACATCAATATAATTGATCCTTTCCACTACTGTTGTACTGTGGGCTCCTCATAGCCAAGTTCAATCCATGAGACATGCCATCTCAATGGACCTTGCCCAAATTTCTTAACTTGGAATTATGTCTACACATCACCCCACCTTACACCTCAAGGTATGGTTGCTCTGTCTTCCCATCTGGCTCAAAATTTCCCCCTCATGGAGGTCTCTGCTTGAGTGGAGTACGCTTCCACTCGGTCTCCTCTCTACTTCTCCAATTGTGGTAGCTAATCCACAACCTTTTGAGACTTCTTCTCATGAGGATGCATGTTGAGAGGTAATTTATGCTCCCTATAAACCACCAAGTCTCTAACTTCTGTCTTTCTCCTCAAAGCTTTGCATGCATATGGTACCTCAAGTGCATATAAGTTCTTGACTCGCGCACAATGTAATTGTCCCAGCATTACAAAAAGTTTCTAAAAAAAGAGTTGATTTTAAATCGATGACATCTCCCTCATCTGAGCTCTGATTCGACCAATTTATTTATTTATTTTTTTCCATTTGGGTAGATTTTCGCAAGGAATCCAAATATTCTATTTGTTTTTGAAAATTTTACACCAAAATATTCAGATATTCTCTGCAAACTCACCGCCCAAAAAATTCCTGCTCTGATACCATGTAGAAAATCTAACCAACAAGATTCATTCTGATCTTGTAATCTACTAAAACAAGATACTAAATCCTTCCTAAAATTTGCGGAAACAAAACATGATCGCACAATCACATATAGGTAAGAGAAATAAATTATCAATCGCATAGCAACATGATGTATTTGGGGAAAGCAACTACTCAAAACCCCTCTATCTCTATTGTGTATTAAGTCAAGGAATCATGAAACAATACAATGCTTAATCTCTCATGAGATTCTCCAGCACTCTGTTAATTGTCTCCCATTGATCTAGGCAAACTCGGTCTAGTACTTAGCCAATTCTCATCCTTACTTCAACCTACCTTGCTCATGCAATTCCTAGGGAATTAACTCCTTATTAATTAGGAAAATCAATCTTCCTTGATTGTGCAATCCATCATGGCATCCCAATGACTTTATAATTGCACATGGGAAATTTTCTCTGAATACAAATGATAGTTATGTTCCCTTTAACCTCTGCCTCAACTGGGTATTCCTCGAAACTGACATGCATGCAACTATTAATAGAGAATTATCAATTATCTGATTGATCACTCATTGTGAATTTATAATTTAATTCACTGGACCTCTCACTAGCTCATCACTCAATTAGAACTAGTTAAATTGATTTTAACTCATTTAATTGAGTTAATTACACTTGCACCCCACTAATGCATCAACTTCAACTGGACCCCAAAAATATTAGAATCCCTCTAGATGCCTCATCTTAGACCCTCAATCTCCACCCTTTTGAATAACCTGGGCCATCATGACTTAATTAATTAATATGTTGTTATGTAGATGAAATTACAATTTATTGTCCAATTTATTTAAGGGAAAATAATTTTCACGCCTACATTCTTCACTCTCGGCATCAAAATTCATTGCAGTATTTTTTTTGTCCTTTCTGGTTTCCAATCTCACTATTTCTTATTGCAAATTTCAACATTTTAGAATTTGATGCGGCCTTCACACAAAGACACCATTGAAATCACATGCCCATATTCTCATGAGAAACCTACCTTAAGCTTGATATACCATAAGAGAAGCAACAATATGCCATCCTACTTCCTAGTGCAAACCAACCATTAAGGTATGCAACATTCTTTTGAACCCTCACATGATGATCTTTCTCTTGGAAGATGATCATGAACTCGCTTTAGCAACCCTTACTCGACCCTCGTACTATACCTACTTTAGGACTACATCTCTGTTCACCCCCTTCATGTGCCAGATAGTGGGAATACATGTCAAACATGCTGAGATGTGCCAAGTGATAAGGCATGGCAAGATGTGTAAAGGTGTGTCAATGCGTGTCAGGGACTATCAAGAGAACCAAATGGAGAAAAAAGTTAAACTACAAGGAAATGAACACATAATAGGGTTAATAAGTCATCAATTTACCTTTTCCAAGAGGGGCATGCTAAGCCCAACAACACTAAGTGGAAATAGGTGCCAAGTGCAAAGTCTTAGTGCATTCTAAGTGCCAAGTATTCCTTTGTTGCTTCTCATCTACTTTCCAACAATTGATCATGACAAATAAATTTATTATTAAACCATGCCAAATCACACCAAGGCATCTCAATGTATTCCATACATGCTAAGACTTTCCAAGCGCCAACACGTTCCAAATGCCAATATGTGTTAGGGACTAATGTTATGCATGTTATGAAGTGGAAGGGAATTTTGAAGATTGCTAAGGTGTGCTAGAGAGTGGTAATGCATGTTGATGATTAATACGTATACTATAAAAATTACAAAATTAAGGGACACTAGGTAGAGGAGGTAAAAATTCATGGAAGTTAATGAATATGAGGAACATGTACTACCGGAGACTAGTGTTAATGAGTGTTAGTTGTCATGCCAAGGAGGGAGTGACAAGGTATGCTAAGCATAGGTAAGGCATGCTAGGGAATATCAAGGAATGTCAAGATTTTCCAAAGTGTGCTTGGGAGTTCTAGGGTGTGCGAATTATATCATGTGCCAATTAATAGTGCCAAGATATGCCAATACATGATAGGTGTTAAGGATGTGGTGATGCTGTAGCATGTCAACATGTGTCCAGTGCATGAAGAACCAATAGACCAATAAGAGGGTCAATAAGTCAGGACCTTCTCTTTTTCAAAAGGGGCATGCTAGTCACACTAATAATAGGTCCCAATACATGCCAACTGGCATTGTGTGCCAAGTGCTAATTTATGTCAATGCATTCAACCAAGGTGTTCCACGGTATGCTAGGGACTACATGCATGCTAACAAATGCTAGGCGAGTTCCATGTTGTGCTAGCACATGCCACCATGTGCTTGGGCGTCAGTGTCATGACAAGATTTTCTAGGTACAAATATGTTCCAAGACATG
>CM076570.1:1460153126-1460268228 GCA_034641835.2 Pinus albicaulis
TCTGATGCGATTAGCCCATTGTTTTATAACCCCTGATCGTATTATCGCTCCATATAACCCGAGTGCCTGCAATCAAGCGCTAAACATTGTGAATAACCCATTCCCGATTAATTTTTCCTTTGAAAAACTCGTAAATCCACTGTTTCCTAAGTTTGGTCCAAACGTGTCGGAGTTATGTTTCTTAATGAAAAATGGGTAGATTGAAAGACCCGCATCAAAAGTTCCGATGCGACTGAGTCCCTTTGTTAAAAATTCACACCCCCCCACCCCCCCTCCCCGCTTTTACTCCATATGACTTCGCCCGAGACCAAGAGTTAAAGGTCCCAAAGTGCTAATCGCATCGCAAATATCAAATGGGTAGATTGAAAAGCCCGAAGGCCCGACCTTCCGATTGCGATTGGCCCTTTTTTATATACACCCCGGGCATATTATATTTCACAAAGACCAACAGCCCCGCATTCGGGCGCCAGACTATATCATAAATATATATCTCGCCCATACCATAAAAAATTTGCATTATATTAAAATTTTAGGTTTCTTCATGTTATAAAGTTTTTCCGCCGGTGCGAGTTTAGAAACAATATTGACCGTTGATCTAAAGCCAATCAACGATCAGCGCATAATCGCATCGCAAGTTTTTGTCGAGCACATTAACATAAATGCCTCCCCCGATTGGTCAACCCCGATGAGTTCTCCACCGTCGATCTGATCTACAGATCGATGGTCCGCAATTAATTGCATTGGCGCCTCCCGAGTTTTTTCCTCCACCAATTGCTCAGCCCCAATTGCATTTGGGCCATCCACGTGTCCAGATCAGATGGCCCAGATCGATCCTCAGACTTTGGTTATATTTTATGCACTCCGCTCCTAATGTTTTTTCGACCAATCCTAACCATTGATCTCTGTAGATCAACGATCCTTCTTCATCCTTTCTCTGCCTTTGTATTATTCCCATTTAACCCCCAGATTTAATCTCCGCCATTAAAATCTTGGATCCGACGGCCCAGAATGAAACCGCCTATCCCGCTACCGCCCCCGCATCTATCTCATATCGCGCTCATCCTCCACCGTCAGATCTGAGACCCCAGATCCGACGGCCCACATCACAAGTCGCGCAACTTTAAACACTGAGGATAATTTTCAAAAATAACGCGATATAGGTGGTTTTCTGAGGCCACGTGTCGGGCAAGAATGCATATTGTGTTCCAAAAGGCAAAACCACCTCCCCGCCCTTTTGTTGCACGAAAACCATTGTTTTCATCCCCAAAACTGCTTTCCCTCTTTCCATTGGTGTTTTATCGTGCGCCTTCTTAGCCGTTGATCTCGTTGGGCGGATCTAATCTGACAGCCCACGATCACCCAGGAAACCCCGAATTTCCTCAATGTATTTTCCCTCCGAACAAAGGTTTTTAACCTTGTCCTTTGCATATTCTCCATTTTCTTTGTTAAAGCAGCCTTTCCTCCATTATGTTTCCCGAGTCGTTCCCGACCGTTGATCTCTACAGATCGACGGATCTGACTTACTTTCTCCCTCTGCTCTCCCTTTAACCTCCTCTAATAAATCTTCACCATTGGATGATGCCATCCAACGGCCACGCTCTCTCCCCACACCCTCTGAAGCAGTTTACCCAATAAATGCAGGATTTCATAACAGTCATGTGTATTTTGCAGGTTTCAAATGTTTTTCCCATAAATAATAAAGGAAAAGAATGTCGAGGGTGACGATCCTTTGGACTTCTGTTTATCAAGGGGAAAGAACCACAAAGGCTCTACTCCATGTTTCATCAATGCTTCTTAGGAATTGATGCCATATGATCCCTGTGTGGCCCTGCACATCAACAAGACACATAGCAATGCATAAAATAATTAAAAGAGTATCAGTGTTGAAGACAAAACACAGCAGAACAAAAGATTGAAGACAGTTTGGGATTATGGCTAAGATTGATTATCAAAATCCTAATCCTCCAAATTAAGACACAGTTTAAGAAAATCATAAGTGTTTATCAGACAGAAAGGCCTCCACCACCACACTAGAGGCAAATTGATTCTTCTCAGCTACCACAGTGCCACCTGTAGCCACAAGCATTCAAACGGAGGCCAAGTTATTATCAGGACATAAGATATTTGCCTCAGCGCAGCCGAATAGTTAATGCTGCTAAGGAACTTAAAGCAAAATATCAGCAGAGTTACTACAATATGACACAAAGCCTTAAAGGTCAACATAAGCTCCCACCGAGCTTAATTCTTAATGTAAAATATTTAATACAGAGGACACATATGTAAGCTTCTTCATCGAGCCCCTCAAAGGCCAAGAAGCCTTAAAGACTGTATTAAATACCCTTGGTGATCTTTTATCAGATCCCACCTCCTCATTCTTCTATAAATACTTCTGTAGAAGATGAGAAAAGTGGGTTGCTGAACTTTGAAATATACTTGAGCTTTGAAACTTCTACTTGTAAATAGTATTCACGGGCTCTTGAAGCTCTGGATGTGATTAGGATAGTTAGGTTGAGAAGTGAATATGATTGCTAACCTGAAACACTGGACTTAAAGCTGTAACTGGTTTGGAGCATCAATTCAAGCTTATTTATGGGATCCTGGTCTATGACAACGGTGATGTTATTTCTTATTGTAAATTGTTATTTTATTTCTATTTCCACTTTGTTCATCTTCTCTTATAAAGAGCAACGAGCATAGAGTTAGTATTTACTGTATATCAGTAACCTTCTCTGACTGATAAGCTTTATCTAAATGTTTTCTTCCAAATTGTGTTGTTTAGGAATGATTTAATTCAGTTCAAGTAGTTAGGAATGTTGGCATTCCCTCGTCCTACTGTCTTAGCTAAATATTGTTCCTAAACGTTATTTTCAGTTTATGTTAAGTAGAGATGAACTAAGGAAGATATGGTGAGCCCTGGTCCTAGTTTTATCCCCAAAGACTATCTGAAAGTTTCCCTTGGAATGTGTTGAAAGCTGGCTAGTTTCAAAGTACTTACCAGATCTTAGACCATTATTTGTTATCTTATGTGTTTGTCTTGAAATTTTACCAAGTAAATCCGAGCTAGGAGAGGTTTTTTGGTGAGCCCGACTCGCTAGTTTCTTCTCCAACATTTGCCTTCAAGTTCCCCTCTGTGTTTTAAATGTTTTCTATTGAAAGTATATCAAAGGCTGGCTAGTTTCAAAGTACTTACCAGATCCTAGATTTCTTTTATGTTATTCTTAAGTGTTTTTCAAAGGCTAGCTAGTTTCAAAGTACTTACCAGATCCTGGGCTGCTCTTTGTTCTTCATTTGTTTATTTCCCCTTCTAGTTGTATCATTTCATTCCATAAATCAAACTTCAAAGAGATCCTTAGACATATATGACTTGCCCCATGGACCACTCTTGCCCCTTGTTGTTTCGATTAAACCCTATTATGACTCCATAGCCCAATGGACTAAAACCAGCAATTTGTCTTTATTTTTGGCCAAAGCTTATTCTATTTGCTTGAAACTTCTCACCTTTGAAACTCTTTGCAGTTAGAACTTTCCCCTCAAATAATAATCATGCTCAACCATCCAAAACAAAACAAAAACCCTTGGACTTCATAACTAGCCTAATATCATTACCCAAAAGCTTAAAGATAAATCCATCTTTGCACTTATTGGAGAGATCCCTATCCGGATTCAGGAGGGATAGATCCTAGAATCCCAAAGTGGTTGAAACAATGTTCTCCCTACAGTCGGATTTTTGCCAATCTTGCTGATTACAGGGTGCCAACAAGTCCTTATAACTCCTAACTTTAAAAAAGATTTCATTACTTTTTCCTTTGCTTCAAAACACACTATTGTTGCAGTTTTACTACAAAAAAATGATTAGGGATATGAGAAACCCATTTCTTTTTTTAGTAAATCACTCAGAGATGCCACTTTAAAGTATAACATAATGGAAAAGTAGGCACTAGCATTAGTGAAGGCCATCAAAGATGTTAGAGTGTACATTATTTATTCTCATATCATTGCTTATGTTCCAAATGCAGTTGTAAAGGACATTCTAACACAGAATGGGCCTGATGGTAAAAGAGGCAAGTGGATTGCTACAATTTTGGAATATGACATAGAAATTAAACCAACCAAACTCATAAAAGGTCAAGATTTAGCCAAACTCATGGTTGAATCAAATTTTCATGCTTTAGATATTAATTTTATTGCCCAAATAGATGATCAGGAGGAGATGGAGACTCTAGAGATCAGTGAATCCTTTTCAGACTCACCATGATATGCAGATATTATATTTGTATTACTAAATTTACAAGCTCCTCCTGGATTATCAAGAACAAAAGCCATATTTTTAAAATTAAAGGCAATAAGATTTTGTATCATAGACAATGCACTCTTTTGGAAAGATCATGGTGGAATTTTATTGAATTGTTTTCTTAAAGAATAAGCTGACAAAGCTTTGAAAGAATTTCATGCAGGTGATTGTGGGGGACATCTCTAAAGAAGACTACTACAGAAAAAATCTTGAGAGTTGGTTTTTATTAGCCTACCTTGTTTGCAGATGTAAAAAAGTATGTGACCTCCTGTCACAAGTGCCAAATCTTTGAAGGAAAGAAAAAGCTGCTACCTTTGCCCTTAAAACCCGTCTCAACAGAAATTCCTTTTCAACAATGGGGTCTTGACTTCATTGGTGAAATTCACCCTCCATCCTCAGCTCAACACAAGTGGATTTTGACAGCCACATACTATTTCAGTAAGTGGATAGAAGCCATACCCTCCAGGAAAGCCACTGACACTGTCATCATCTAATTTTTAGAAAACAACATACTCTCAAGATTTGGATGCCCCCAAAAGATCATCACTGGCAATGCAACTGCAATCAAATCCAAAAAGATAATTGACTTCTATCATAAATACCACATTACACTTGGCCATTCTACTACATACTACCCTCAAGGTAATGGCATTGTTGAGTCCTCCAATAAAAGCCTTGTGAACATCATCAAGAAAATACTAGAAGACAAAAAGAAAACTTGGAACAAGAGGTTAGTTAATGCCTTATGGGAAGATAGGCTTACCACTAAGAAATTTATTGGTACATCCCCTTACCAGCTTGTTTATGGGATGGATGTTGTTTTTCCATCTTACTTAGGAGTACCTGTAATGAAGATAATCCAAGAACTACAAGTTGAGACCAATGATATCCAAAGAAGGATTAACCAAACCATACACTTGCAACAAACAAGAGAAGAGGTTTATCTTAATTCCTAAGTTATCCAAGACAAGATTAAAAAGATATTTGACAAGAAGACTAAGGAAGATGATTTCTATATTGGTGACAAAGTTCTAAAGTGGAATTCAAGGAGAGAAGAGAAAGGTAAACATGGGAAATTTGATTTCTTATGGAAAGGACCTTATGTTATTTATGGTTACAGAGGTAACAATGCTTTCTTTTTGAAGGAGATAGATGGATCATATCTACTAGGTGGACCTGTCAATGGTAGAATGTTGAAGCATTACTATTCCTCATAAATAACCAATAGTTAACTTTTTTTACTTTACTGATTCTACATAACATTGTTGATTTTAGATTGGATTGGATGTTTTTCCTAGCAAAGTTGAAGCCCGAAGAGAAGGCCCTAAGCTTTGAAGGATAAAATATCATAAGTATGACTAATTGTAGAGCTCAGAAAACAAATTCCAAGGCTAGTACAGTCAAAATTCAAAGGCCACTAGTCTCAAAGTTCTTGACATTTCACCAGGAAATGTCATCCCCATGTGGAGCCATTGTTAGGGTCCTATAATAATAGGATTCATAATTTTTTAATTGACTTTGATTAGTCTTGTAATATGTACATACTTTGCTTTCTGCAAATTGTTTTCCCATATTAGAAAAATAAAATAAAAATGTAAAGAGTGTAAAAGTCCTAAAAGAAAAATCAAAGGACTTGAAAAGAAAAATATCAAAAAAGAATAGAAGAAATGAACCCCAAAAAAAAAAAAAATAGAATAAGATATGAAAGTGATGCAAGTCTAAATTCCACTAATAGTTATATTTTACTGCAAAATAAATGATTCTGTGCAGCTTGTTCAAAATGACATAATCCATGATGAGTTAAATAGCTTAATCTTGACGTTTTCATGCTTTAAATTTCATGCTGATAGATAGAGAATAAAGATCTTACCAAACAGTTTAATCTTGGAAGATCATTAGTTAGGTAGAGAATAAATAAGGAGCTCAATAGTTTAATCTGAGCCCTTGGAAGAAATAAGGATAGAATTAATTAGTTTGTTGTTTTAAAAGAAAAATGAACAAAGGTTTGCAAACTCAAATGCACTCTAGGTAAATGAAGGAAAAATGTTAAGATAGCACATGGGTAGGAAGAAAGTAGTTTCACAAGGCATGGATAAAATATCATTTGGAAAATTACTAATTTCCCTCCCCACAATGTGTTCCAGTACAATGCTCTTCATTTATAAAGACTCTGAGCATTTCTCTGACTTTTGGTGGGACCAGACCCACGTCTTAATGACTAATTGGCACCAAGGTATTGGATTCCCCCCATTTTCATCATTTCCCCTTCATAAAAATCCTTTTTTCCCCTTATATTACTCATTTTACCCTACAAAATCCCCTTTTCCTAAGTTTAAAATACATTTTTACTTAGAAAAAGTACAAACCCCTTTAACTAATTCTCATTTCATTCAAAAATACACAAAAACCCAAAAATATGCATTTATCCTTAGTATAAGAGTTAAAATGTTAATATTGGGCCACTACTATGGAAATCCCGTCTAAAATCATTTTTTAACACTATACTTGGTATATTTTTTCATTTTCGCTCATAAATTTCATTATTAACGCACTATTATAATGTATTAGCTCCTCAAAATACCCTTCAGCCCATAGTATATTAATTCATTTTATATTAAATAATCCAACCCATATTTTAATTTTAGCCTATGTTTTATTTTCCCCACGTGATACATTTTCTCTACTCCCCATAGGTTGAAATTATCCCTTGTATATTAAACCCACCCAATGATAACATTACACATACATCCATTTCATTTGTTAACTATGTTATACCCGCCTATTCTATTTTCATATATAAACTATATATTAAAACTATGTTTTAATATATAAGTTCAATCCCGCCACAATAATATCATCTCGGGCCCCACGCCCATTACCCCGCAACTTTACCATATAATCCCGACCGTTTGCTCCATGCATCTAAATCTGACGGTGCAAATCTCCCGTCACAAATTAGATTGCACGATCAATAACCAAAATGAAAATTGCAATAAAGGTTGTTTTGAACCTTTATCTCTCCTCCACGCGTCACTCAATTGTTGGATATCATCGATTCAACAAAAACCAATTAATGCCTTTCTACTTTGCGAAAAACACTGGCAGTAATTCTTCCCCCTGCGCCCAAACCGCCAAAAATTTGAATTGACTAACAGTTAATACATTTATTGTTTAAATCAAATTCCTTATAAAAACATCCGAATGCACTTATTTCAAGCATTTTGTTACCTTTTTGCTCATAAAACCTCTCCAGAATGAGAGAATCATGCTGTCACTTTTGTTTTGCCTCAAAAACCAATAGAAATCATCAGAATCAACTGCTACAATCACTAAGAAGCCTCTAGATTGCATATAAATACCACAATAAGCTTTGAAAGATTTCAAAACCTAGCAAACCCTTTTCCACGACAAATTTCCAAGTATTCTTTAGAAAAAGAGATCCATCCATCAAATCTGAAAGAAATATACTGTTAATTAAGTCCTTAAAAGCCTGTATACCTAAAGACTGCCCCTCTACCTCCTTAAATCTTCAGATAGACAAACCCTGAGCATTTCTACAAATTTCTAAAGCTGTAGCCTATTTTAAAAGCAAAATTTGATTGATTTTAGCGATATACAGACCTAAAAAGCCCTCTAAGACATGCAAAGCTTTTTCCACAGTACTCAGAAGCCCTCTTTTACAAAATTTGATGTTTAAGATTGTTCTCCTAGAGAAATTCCACTCTAAAACCCTTGATATATTCTGTCAAAGCTATCAGATCAAAAAATTTGCACTATTTGATACAGAATTTCTAGTTTTAGTCAGAGTAATCAGAAGTAATATTTTGCAGTCAAAAATGGAACCTCTACTATATTTAAAGTCCTTCTGTAAACAATTTAATCTTACAGAAGTGTGTCACAGACCTAGAAATCAGAGTTTTTAAGATCAAGAGTGTTAAATTGATAAAACAAAACTATCAATGGCATCCAAAAGAAATATTGTAATCAACCCTCTACAACCTCATGTTGTAGATGTGGAACATAATCCCTTGGCAGATGTAGACTTTCAAATCTCGAATCCTGTGACTGAGTTTAACCTCCTTGAGCTCCACTGTTGGAGCCAAGAGAAATCCTTAGACCAAGTAGACGATGTGCTTATTTGGGAATCAAATTTACCCAAGTATGTTGTTCCTCACACCCATCAATGCCCAGAAGCCATCAGATTATGCCAATATCATTATTCTCTAGATCAGAGAGCTATTGTCAATTCTGAAAAAAAAAAAGTATTGTTTACCATAACAGCTGAATCTATAAACAAATGCTTCAATTGCAGCCTAAGCCTAATGCAGTCCCTTTATCTATTGAAGCTCTCACAAAGTTCTATTTCGAGTTGGATTTTCTCAAGAGATTCCAAATTTTTCAAACCTTCATGCCCTTCTATGTGGAAATCCCCAAGCTTAACCCTCCATATTCCTCTTCTAAATTCCCAGAAGGAACTACACACATTATTTCCATGCTGTCTTTTATACTTGGATATTTCACAGATGAGCATACTAATGCATCAATACTTGGTTTCATATCCATTTTTGCACCTTGTCATCCCCCTGCAGCCATCTAAAATTTTTTCCAGTATATTGCTGATAACATACATGAAAAACTTGTCAAATTACCTACTAAAGGTGTCTTTAGGTAAACTTCATTTCTTTTCCACATGTTCCTTTACTTTCAGTCAGACAAGTTCTCTATAACTCTTCAAAAGATGGATGTAGAAGGAAATCCACAATCTGTTATTTTATGGACCTCCTTAATCAAAAAGGAGTCAAATGAGTTTACTTATATAGACTTTACAGACTATTTTATCCATTCATTGGTAAATCTGCTTAAAAACAGTGTGTAACCTAGGATCAGTGATGAAATCAAGAAGGTTTTACATTTGTCTGAACTTGAAAGGAATGAGGGTTGTCCCATTCCTTTCAAGTTGCCAAAGTATTTACCTATGAAGTTGTTTGCTTTAGAGCATATAAGATAGATTTTGAACTCAGAATCTGTAAATTTCTTGGCTGCTAAGAAGAAAACCTAGTTTAAACTAAAGAACCAAGTGGGTCCCTTCATATGTAATAACAGAGAAGCAGGTGTAGAGGTATAAAATCAGTTTTTAGAGTACAAATTCAAAAAAAGTTTTCTTTGGCACTATGATCCTTATGGTATAATCAGAAAAATGATAGTGAAGTGTAAATTCATGAAAAGAAGACTGAAATTGAGAAATTTTCTAACCAATTTGAATGGTTAGAAAATACACTAGTAGAAGCTGATAAGCAGAGTGATACTAGTCAAATTTTACAAAATCTAGCTAAAAAAGAGGAAAATTTTTACAGCTAGCAATTAGTTATGCAGTTGTCAATATCTTCTTGCATGAAGATATTTTATTTTCCAAGAAAAATTCCTAAAATTATTCTAGGATATTTTGTACTAGTTTTTGTATAGATACTTCATCATTTGAAGTATTAGGTGTGGATTAATTGCTGAACATTTCTATAGCTATAATATTTTGAACCCAAGGGTTTTTTGTATCAAGTTCAAGTCAGCAGACTAGATCACAGAAAATGAAGCATCATATTATAGGATTCATGTGTTGGGCTACTGAAGAGAAGTATTTTCTCATGTTATTAGTCAATTTTCTTATGTTTTCCATCCATTCATGAAGGTGTTCTAAATTTTAATGTGAGATCAGAAAATTTTATTTCAGAATTTGTTAAAAGCACTCTGTTATTGATTGATTTTCATTTTAATGTTTTCTACTGATATCCAGACCAGGGAACCCTATAATTTTAATGATTTAACATTGACTACATGTAAATATTAACTATAATATTACTACAATAACTACATGCAAATATTAACTATTCTAACTATAATTAACTACATGTAAATATTTTAAATTTTAAATTTTAAATATATATTATATTCGTCTAAAATATATTTCAAAATTTCTTAATAAATTGTTGGTCTTGAAATATTTCACCATACTTTCTATTCAAAATATCCACAAAAGATCCATTTCATGCATGCTTTCCAAACTAAAATAATTTTCTTATTTGAATGATTTAAGATTGACTACATGTAAATATTAACTATAATAACTACATGCAAATATTAACTATTTTAACTATAATTAACTACATGTAAATATTTTAAATTTTAAATTTTAACCCCAGATTATATTTGAATGATTTAACATTGAGTACATGTAAATATTAACTATGATAACTACATGCAAATATTATCTATTTTAACGATAATTAACTACATGTAAACATTTTAAATTTTAAATTTTAATCCCACATTCGTTAAACAATAAACCAATCACACAATATTCGCTATATAATAAGAATCATTGTTTTTATTCATCACATCACATCAAGTTTTATGTTTTTTGTTGGAGCAATTTTTTGGAGGTGTTGCATTGGCATTGGTAACTTTGTGGAGGCATTGCATTCGAATTGGAGGCATTGTGTTGGTATTGGTAATTTTGTGGAGGCATTGTGTTCGCATTGATGACAGGAGTTTTTTGCATTTCAAAGGTTATTTTTCTTTCTATTCTGTCCATTTAAAAATGATGTTGGGGAAAATTTGTTTTTTCTATGCTTTTTGTGCTCAAAAATTATTTTTTTAAGGCTTTTAGGTTCGAAAACCATAATTTTTTAATATTTTTTCAGTGAAGAAAATAGAAAAAAAAACTCATTTTTAGGGTTTTTAGGACAAAAATTTAGAATTTTTTTCCTTTTTTAGGGTTGATAGGTTCATCTAGACAGAAAAAACCAAAAAAAAACCATGCACATATAAAACCAACCATATTTATTCTATTTTTATTTTTTCTCAAAGTGCAAAATTTAGAAAAATTGAAAAGAGAAATTTACTTTTTATTTTTATTTTAAAACATGAAAATTTATTTTTAGAAATATTATTAGATCTTTTATTTTTATTTATTTAGAAATATTATTAGATATTTTATTCTTATTTATTTAAAGGTGAATAGATAGTTTTTAAATCAGTTTGTTTTTTTTTTCATTATTTTTTTTTTTAATATATATATATATTTTAATTTTTATTTTATTTTAATTTATAATTTAATTTGTTTTTGTTTATATTTTACAACATCTATTTTAATTTTTTTTATCTATTTTTAATGGTATAGTATTATATTTTATATTAAACAACAATTGTTTATTTATTATAATTGTTTTAGTTTTAAAAAAATTAAAATTTTCATATATTTGTTTGTTTATATTTTAAAACTTATTTTTTAATTTTTTTTTATTTTTTTTTTATATTTTAAATTTTTCATTGAATAGTTTTATATTTTATATTAAACAATATTTTTTTTTATTATAATAATTTTAGTTTTAAAAATTAATTAAAAATAAATAAAATTGTTATATATTTTTTATTTTTAAAAAATAAAAAATAAAAAAATAATAATTTCACTGCCAATTGCGGGCCGGATGTTGGCTAGGCAACCCTCCACTACACCGCTCGGCTTGTTTGCCGCCCTCGGCGGGCGCGAGAACATAACTTTTTATTTATTTATTTATTTTAAATTTAAATATAAAATAAAATAAATAAATAAATACAAATATACAATTGTTTTGTTTTGAATTATTTAATATAAAGTTTTTTAAAATTTTAAAATATACGTAATGTTTTATATTAAAGTTTTATTTTTTTTTTAAATATAAAATTTTAATATTAATATTATATAAAATTTTAATTTTAAAATTTATTTTATAGTTATAATTATAAAGAATATAATAATTTTAAAATTTAAAATTTATTTTATATTTAAAACTTTTAAAATTTAATAAATAGTGTATATATCAATATTTCAAAATAAAAATTATAAAATTATAAAATGAAATTTTAAAATATAATAAAACATTATAAGTTTTAAATTTTAAAATATATGTTTTAATTATATTCATTATATTTAAAATTTCAAAATATAATTTATTAAGTGTATATTTAATAAAACAACACAATTAAAATTAAAACAAAAAATTAACATTCATTTTTTTAATAAACTCTGTAGCTCAAAAAAAAAAAAAAACATTTTTTAAATAGTAAACATTTTTTTTTGTTTTTCTAATATTAAACAAAAACTTAAGTTCGAAATTAATTTTTATTTTTTTTAAATTGTTTTATATAATTTAAAACAAATTTTAATTTTTTTATAAAATGTATTCAAAAAATATTATATAGATATATATACATATATCTAAATATGATTTTTCACATTTTATTTTAAATTTAAAAATTCTATAGTTAATTTTATTTGTTTATTTTCAATTTATTTAGTTTTACAATAAATTTTGCTTTTTTAATTTATTTTATAGACATTATTTTTCAGTAAATTTAAATTTATATTAGCAAACTTTTAAAAAATGAGTAACTGTTTTCTCATTAACTAATATGTATATTTATTTTTATCAGGAAAATGGCATCAAAAATTATTTATGTGAATGTTTCTGCACCTAGGGCAGCAACTCCCAAATCTAAAGTTGTAGCTCGACACACTATGGATACAACTCCCAAATATAAAGTTGCAGCTAGACGCACTATGGATACTATTGGACGCAATAAGGACATTGTTGCACACACTAATAAAAGTCAAGCATGTGGCCCACTATGTTCATTATATGATGCAGGCAGGGCCTGCAAACCCCAGAATCTTGAATCTTTGTGCATATAAGAATGCATCTCAACTTTTGCCCAATTAAACTTCAATACACGGGCAAATTCAACAATTTAAATATGCGAAAGCTCTTCAAATATCTTGTTCACTAATTTCTATGTTTTAGAAAAACCCATGCTTCAAATCATTTTCCATGCCATTAACTCCAAATACTCATTACAAAACTACAATCTGCATTTGCAATCCAAGCTCACAAGCTTTCATACCCAATAAACATCATTCCCGTTTCCATTTACATAGGGCTTTAATATCGAATTTCATTTCACAATCAAAAGTCAACAAAGCAAATGTGCCCATGTGTTAAAAACTGAATCTGGGAATTTAATACCACCACATATCGATTTCATGCATTACAACTTCATGCAAACACCATCATACCTCACTCAGTTTGATTCTTGCAATTTTCCTTTTCAAGATAAAAAATACTGCTTGAATCTTTTGTTTTTTTCCAGCGCTGACAGGCTTCAAGCAACGCTGGATGGAGTCTTGGCATCAGCCTCCAAACAAATTGCAAAGCTATCACAGTAAAATCTTACACAAGCTCTTCCTTGTGCTGATCAGCTCTATGAACACAGTTTCATAGTGCGCCCATTCCGCCTTTACCCTGCATGTATACTTGGCAATTTTTTCTGATCTGAACAATTTCGCAAAGAACTTTCAATCAACTTTCAATCGATTGAATTCAAAATGGCTTTAAACAAATTTACCCTTTGATTATAAACTTGTTCTCCGCACCAGCGTTTGGCAATTGCATGGTTTGCAGATGTGACACGTACTGAAAATCAATTCATAGAGTAGTTACTCAAAAATATTGCATACACTCCACCCACAGCGTGATTCCATTTCCACTGAATTGGTTATCAATGCTTTTCCACGTGGTAATCGACCACCACTGCATCAATCCTTGTAATCGACCTTTTTTCTGCTCAAAATAAACAGCATTCGAACTCAAAATATCAAATAAAATTCACAGTGAATGTAGACTCAGATTTGCGATGGCATTGACATTCAATCAGGAATCAATTACTCTGGCAAACAGAGATTCAAACTATCGACTCATCCATCGCTTCACTCTTACCAGAAGCTTAAAAAACCATCGAATTTCATCTACTTCATTGTCTGCAGATTAATTCAAATGTGCGTTGTTTGTATATCTTGACAACATCGACATTATTTAAATAATATCAGAGTTTTGTCTAATTAATAACATCGATTTTCCCAAATTATGTGCAGAGTCACCTTACAAAGATTAAAACCAGATGTATTCATACAAATCAACTTCAGTTCTGAACAAGATTATGTCTTGTGGCTTTAGGCGCTAAACAACTAATGATTACGGCAATCGATTGTACTTAATAGAACTGGTTCAACATAAACTACAACCACCATTCACGCAAAGATTTAACACCATTTATATTCAATCCCATCCAACCTCATTAGATTTCCACTTTGGGTTTCAACACAAATAGTTATCGATTTCTACAAATCGATGCCAACAAATTCCTTACCACAGATTCATCATTTCACTCAAAATATCTCTCCACCTAATCCTCAACTAAATCTGTATTTTAGGTGTGGAGTCAACAAAGTCCCATACATAGAATTTCTAATCCCTAATTTTGCTCCTAAACTATTTCTCTCATATCCTTTTATTTAATAAAAGAATATTTACAAAATCCTCACTTTTCCAAATTATCTCCTATTTTATTAAAAATAACAAATTAATTAATAAAATAATAAAAATGTCACACCCCCTTTTCTAACATATTTACAAATGAAAAATGGCCTTGATGCTCCTGCATCATTATAGCTTATTTATTATTGGAAGAAAACTGAGGAAATAAATAAAATTGATTTCTCATGGTATCTTGAAGACAGTGAAACGGAGGCTGATATACATATCTATCTGGTTTGTGGTATGATTGACTTAAATGAACCATATGATGTGATGGGCAGAGTATGAGACATATGTATGGTCCCGAATACAAACACTATTAATGTTCTTGGAAGGAAGGCTAATACACGTGACAAGTTTAGATATCATCTATCAAAGGTCAAGTATGACACAAATGAAATATCTAAATTTTTTTTTGAAGAAATATCAAGAAACATTGCAAATAACATTGTAAGTATGCTTATTTATATTTTTGCTATGCATTATTGTAAGGATCATTCAATTTTTTATAAATTATTGATCATTGAAATGTTTTATGTTGTTTCATAGGATTTTATTCCGAGTCTTTCAAACATGTTTGAAGGTATTTATTTTATGGAGCCAAATCTTATGAATGTGATCAACACTTTCCACATAGGAAAAGGAGAGGAAAGGAGATTGAAGCAAAGATAAAGAGCCCGTGACATTGCAATAGTACAAAGAGGGGATCAACTAAGAGTCACTAAGGTGGGTCAATCTAGTAAACCTAAACATGTTGCTTTTGAATATGTGGAACATGAAACTGAAAATTATGATAGAATTAGTGAGGAGGAGATTAGAACTGTTGTGCAAAAGGAGAAAACAAATCAGACACCAAAAAGAAAAATGACCAAATATGTCTCTCTTTTATCTGATGATGAAGAGCTTGTTTATAAAAGAAATGATACGTTAACCAATAAGAATAGGAAATCAAATATTGGTCAACTAGTAAAAGTCATGAGAAGCAATGAAGAACAAATTGAATGGTCTGACGGAAGCAGAGAAATCATAACACCAGGTGCTGAGTTAGAGGATGTCATTATTAAAACAAAACAAAATGCTATTCGATATGAGTTGAGGAAGAATAAATTAATTCTTGGTGGCCAAACATTTGAACTTAATGTCAGCCAATTTTATAGGCCAGATGAAGGACGAGCTCAATATCAAATTAAAAAGGCCCATCACCTACATGTACATAATCTGAAAACATTGTTCAAGTTCAATCCATATGCGCATGTGGTGGATTATGCGGTTCTTGTTGATCCACATCAGGTTCCCAACAAGCAGGTATTTGACAAGACAAAATGTTTTGATTATAAATATTATGTAATTGGAGGGAACCATTCGGTAGAGGTTGAAAGATAGTTGATTGAGTAATATCCCAATAAATATCTTTTTCAAAAAGTGAAATGCATCATTTACGTTGGCTTAACAGAAATAGAATCAAATTTATTAACATGGGATCATAATGTAGAAAATGAGTATAGAATGAAAATGGCTTTTATCCAAAGGGTTAGATTTATTCATAATGAATTCATAGAAAAATGTGGTGGGGATAAGACACAAGCTAGTCTAACATTTTGGAATGAATGTTTAATGGAAACGGGTTATCAAATTGATGAAAAAATCAAAGAAAAATATGGAAAAATGCATTCAAATATATTCAGAAGCATGGATAACATTTTTCAGTTGGAATTTAGAATTAGGGAGATATGGGATTTGATTGATGAGATTTTTTAGCGGTGGGAGAATATTTCCATAAAAAATCAAAAGGTTAAAAAGAGTAAACCCAAAATATGTACCAACAGTAAGACAGGTCCTGAAATGAAGCAACTTCCAGAGAATGTGACTATCACACCTTGGAGAACAATGCAAGGTTTGAAGGATGAGAAACTAGTCAAATCATTACTAGCCTGTGTGAAGTCGGGTGAATTATCAATGGATGAAATGTGTGCAGAATTTCAAAAGTAAGTTTCTTGAATTATTTCTTATTTTCCTTTCATTATAATTTTATTTTAAATAAAACATAATGTTGTTGGTAGAATTTGTTATAGAAATTGTTATACATGTCACTATATTAACAGTTTTAACTTTATTTGTTCAGTTATAAGATTTTTATGAAAATACAAGATCATATGCTTAAAATTTTGAATGAAGATAGTTGGCATGATGTTGTGCGCCACTACCGAGAAGCAAGTTCTACAACAATACTTAAAGATTTTTATATTGCATTCAATAAGGTATGTTGATTTATACATTCATTTTATTCATATTTAAACTATTTTTAATTTATTACTTATACATATATATTTTTATGTCATTAAAGTTGTCGAAGAAGGATTGAAATGGAGTACCAGATACTTTCAAAAGATTTATTGAAAAAATTAAGTTGGAAAAGATAAGAAAGAAGCATCTTATGAATGTTGAACTTGATCCTACTCTTAATCATTACATTTGGAATGGGATCGACACTATCCAATATCAAATAATATAAGGTGGCTGTGAAGACATTGCATCACTAATACCTAAAAGGGAATATGTCCTAGTTATTGCAGATATTCCTCATGGTTTCAATTTCCTAGACATTGAATATGATAGTGAACCATATACTTATCAAGCTTTTAGTAAAGTGGTTACATGTTTTCAAGAAGTGACAACATCGTCACTTTGGCGATTTGTGACATTTCATTCAGACACACAGTTTGTAATGTTATTAACAAGCTTCAAAGGAAAAACAAACTCAAGGATGCAACTTACATGGTAAGACTTTGAAATTGTATGTTTGATTACTATTAATTTTTTTTATTATGTATAATTTAATTTAACTTTTACTATGTTATGTTATAGGCATAAGTCAAATATTGTTTCTTCCAGAGATCATCCTATTATAAATTATTGCGAGTTCATCCATGTTGAATGTTGGACAAAAGATGATAGCTATAAGCGTATTCTTATGAATTAGTAGATGGGAAGAGTCATAGTCAATTATTGGTTCATGATGAAGTTGTAAGAAAACTAACATATGAGGATAAAGATGCAAAAGTAGATATAGTTAACATTTATCAAAGACCGTAAGCATTGATTAACTATCTTATAGATCTATGTTCAAATGAAGGAGATTGGGTTTTGGATTTATTCTCAGGTTTAGGTAAGTTTTATTATAAAGATTTAACTTTAAATATTTTATTTTTTACTTTTTATGTCTTTATACTAATTTTCTTATTTATTTCTTTTGTGCTTGATGATTAGGTACAACATTAGAATGTTGCCTACCAAAAGAAAGAAATTGCATTTCCATTGAGAAAGACCCAGTGCAATGAAAATTTATTCAACAAAGAATTAACGCTCTTCAATTCCTTCCAGATGCGAAGCAAGAAGTTGGTTTGAGGAAAGGGGATTTTATTGAATCACGTGTGGAAAAAAAAGAAAAGGAACCTCAACCACCATTATATGGAATGATTGCAAAGGGACACATTGGAAGATTTGCAGACATGAAAAATCCATTAGAAGATGACAATGACCAAAATGAAGTAGAAAATGTTGCCAAAGAAGACATCAATGATGCTCTAGATGATGTTGAATATGTAATAGTTGATATTGTTGATGATCTTTAAGTTATGCTTGCAAATAAAGCTTAGTTTTGAGATCTATTAATCATGTTTACTTTTAATGTTTAGACTTTGATATTTTATGATAAGAATCCTTATTTTTTGCAGAAAACATGTGATTACTATTATTTTTTGACATAAAATTCAATAAAAACGTTATTTTCTTAAGTTTTTTGGTTAAGATTTTCCCAAAAAATTAGTTTATTTAACATGCTTTTTTAACAAGAAGTCTCTAAAAGTGTATTTTTTGCATTCTATTTATATTGAAAATTTGTATTTTTTTGTCATATGGATCAAAATATTGGTATTTTAGCGACAATTATTTGATATCCATTGAAATATTAATTAACAATACATAACCATGTAGAAAATATAAAATTTATAATATTGACCCATTTTTCATTTTTTTATCTATGTGAAAAAAGTGAAGATATCAATACAAATTTTTATTTTAAAAGAAATTATTTTTTTTCTTTTTAAAACACAAGTACATAAATGCACTCAAAAATAAACATCTCATGGTAGAAGAAGAAATTAGAAAATGTAGTGTCAAAATCAATCATCTAAAAAAAAGTTGGTGATGATACACCACCACTATTCAAAATCAACATAAAAAGCATCACGTAATATATATATATATATATATATATATATATATAGATATATATTAAAGTGCCAAAAACATGCTTCAAAAAAAGAGTGATTCTGCATCACCACTTTTCAAAATCGGGTGTTTTTCTTGCTACATCAAAAAGTAGGCACCAGTTCAGTTACCTATTTCATCGGTAACAGTGTTTGCATCTACAAGTATAACCAATAGATTTAAACAGAGGGTTCTCTGTCTTATCTTAGAATCTCTAAGAAGCATTGCTCCCCTACATCATAAGTTACAATACAATCTATTTGACCACAGATACATTTTTCATTCATTTACTAGTAAAAACATGGATAGAGCCATACATCATCACTGATCGAATACATGTTTATAACCATCACATTAACAACAGAAATACAATGGATACAAAAACAATGAAATCCATACATAAACTAGTGCATTTTCATACCGAATATGGGAAGAATGAGCTCTTCATTACTGAATGTAAAAACCAATTGGAGATGGGACTTCCACGTTCCACCCGACCATAGATCGGTTGAGCCAAGTCTCACTTCAGCTAATCACCCCAGTGCCATATTCCAAGCATAATTATGGGACTTAATAAAACACATAAATCACGATCAATTCAGGGCTTCTAGAGGCCAAACCACCTCAACCCTCAACTAGTGATTCCACCTCACGGTCAGAGATCACATCCATCATAAATTGGTCTCTATCCAAGCCGCTCCACGAGTCGAGAGTGTTTTTTCTAACCAAGGCTCCAGGACTAGTAACTCAACCCACCTAGTGCTCTAGAGCACTTGTCCAACCAAGGATTCAAGACTATTAATTCAACCCAACAACTTTTCATGGGGCTCCAAAGCGTTTGTCCAACCAAGGCTTCCAGGAACTAATAACTCAACCCACAACTAAAGGAATCATGAAAACCAACCAGAAAACAATCAATGGAAATAAACCCGCAATACCATGGTTGTCCAGGAAATGACAAGGCTAGGAAAATCCACATCCATACCCATGCATGCCAAAACTAGTGTGGAAAACATACATGCAACTCAATACATGAAATAAAATCTCGTTGTAGTTGTTGATCCCGATGCCTACTTGCACTTTCCTACTCTTCTTTTTCCTTCTTTCTTCAAATCACCAAGTATCCACACACTCCAAGAGTGCTCCAAGAAAACTCTAATTATGCAAGAGTATGAAAGAGAGGGAGAGAATAATGAGAGAGCTCTAAAAATGAACTAACAAAAAGTACTAACTGATCCTCATAAGCCTTTTTAAAGAAGAGACCTCTATTTTCTTCATTTTCTTTTATTTCTCTTCATTTTCCTCCCCACATGCAAACTGTGACCTTTTAGCTCCCTTTTCTCCTAATTTCCATTATTTTCATAAATAAATGTGCCGAAAAATATGTTTTCCTCTTTAATGCCTTAGCCATAGCCTTTTTCAATCTCCTTAGCCAAAATAAACCAAATGAAAACCCACTAAGATGTTTTGCCCAACATTCATGAGCTTGGAATACGCATCCCATCAACTATGGTTATTATTTTGACTTTATTACATGGAATTTGTAGGAGAGTTGTTACATTAACCTTGGTATTTCTTATACAAGGGATTGCAAAGGTCGGAAAATGTTGATGCATTGAGATACTTATCATGCAATCGATCATACTTACATCTAAATTATTAAAATTTAAGTATATATTTTTTTTAAATTTACTTAAATAGAATTTATGATTAATAAAATATCAAAAAGATGTTATAAAATATAGTTAAAGATTTATAATTTTGTTAAAAGAAAAATAATTTGAAAAATAACTTTATATTAATTTTAATATATGTGTAAAAGGAATGGAAATTATTATTGAGCCAAGAGGCACTCCATAATCTTGTATGTGGGAGATGGTGTCCCTTAACATTAAATTTAAAAATAATAAGATAATATTTCAAATAAAAATTTTAAAAAATAATAATAACAAAATAAATCAATATCTACCATAAATAAAATATTTTACTTTCCAACATAATTTTGGATCAACTTTATATAGAGAGATAAAGTAAATGAATATATATATATATATATTTGATATGATAAATATATGTAATTCCTTCACTACTTATATGGAGTATATATTGTAATTTCCACATTAAATAGCATAATTTTAAATCAACTTTATAAAGAGAAAGTTCAAATAATTTAAACTAAAATATATATAATTTTTCATTTTCCATTTTGAGGAAGATGTGTAAATTATGTCAATCTTGATAAGGAATTGATAAATATCTTTCAAAAAATATTAATAACAAAAAAAAAAGTTTAATGTAGGTTATAAATCAAATATTTCAATATACATGTTGAGAAAAAGTTGCAATGTTCTTTTTTAAGTTGAGAATCTATTCATTCTTCTAAAATGAGCTACATCAGTAGAAAAGTGCAGGTAGTCTCACCCCAACCAGTTTTGTTGACTACCACTATAAGCATATGACAATGAAACATAAAAACAACAAGAGACACAGTCCACAACTTGAGAGGCCATAAGCATCAATAAACACACAAAACATATAAAACACCTATAACCATGCTAATCATCGAAGGTGATGGAGGTTAGGTTGTCCAGAGTTGTTCCAAGAGAATGAGGAGGATGGAAGGAGAATTGAACGCGCTCCTCGAAATGGGCCATCTAGGCCTCTAGCTTCTCTACTTTCTCAGGTAACAAGTTTTAACCTTGGCAGACCACCACTACACGCTCCGTACATGGCACTAGAAGTAGTGCATTTTGTTCAAAGTAGCAATTAACTTAGCATGTTCCTATTTCCTCACCGACTCTAAGGTTTCCATGCATTTACGAACAGATTGTATAAAATCCTGACACCGCTCCACACAATAGCTTTGTCGCTTCCCTCCACCCCCATGACCCATTCCTCGTCATCCTGAACCACCACGATGAATTAAACCACCGCTCTACTCACCTGGAGGGGTGTGGCTCCCACAACCCATACTCGAGCCACCTCTCCTACCACCTTGCACTGTAGACCCTGCATGACTAGAACACCCCTCCATGGCACCACCCTGACCTCCCGTGGCCACCTGACCCGAGCAACCACCACTACTCCCACCCCACCCTGAGCCAACGTTGTCGGTCGCCATTTCTAACAAAGAGAGAGACACGCCACTCACCCACCTCCCCCCCTTCCCAAATTGGGCTTAATTTGAGAGATGGAGTGGCCAAAGCGAGGAACTAGACACATGGTTATCTTCCGAACACCCCAGAGATAGGCAGGGGCATACCCACTATAAAATTCCCGAGTTGTAATTTCCCACAGGGAGAAACACACCACTCGCATCGGCATGATCGCCACCAAACAACCCAGAGTGAATTTGAAGAACTAGGATTTAACACCTGCCACAATCAAAACTTCGTCCCACTTCCTGAGTCGAACTAACACTAGCCAAACCGCCCAAAATCCAATACACCCACTCCCAAACACCACCAAGCATTGCAGGAGCTCGTGAAGGGTGCAATTTCGTTCTCCTTCCAGACCAAAAGGATTACCACCCGACCCGAATAGGACCAACGAAGCACACACAGAACCAGAAGGTCATGACCTTTCTCGTAAGTAAAAATCCTAACTGTAAAACAAAATAGGAGATTGACGAAAATTCCCACTCGAAAGCGGAAGGGGGAATGTCAGCGGTCAGAGTGCAACCTCTCCTAGACGGGGTAACCACTGAAGAAACTTCCTCTCCGCACAGGGCTCACACTATAGACTCCATAGCTCATCCAAACATATAATGACTGGCAACATCTCTCGCTACCCTCCATAAAACTCCAACGAATGCCACCACAAGCGAGAGCCAACACAGAGTGAAATTTCGCACAGTTTACATTGATCCCTCCTATACTCAAGTCATGTTGGGAGGATGGGGAGGTTGACCCTCCTACCCACAGCCACGCACTTACAATGAGCTCCCACATGTTCCCTTGGGAATGTCATCAACCCTTTTAATCACCCCCATCGGGTTAAGCTTTAATATTAAATATACAAAGACAGAAAAATAAAAGAGTTTTATTCTAATCGTTAGTATTTTTTAATATTTGTGATTCCTTCATTGAGTGGAGAAGGTTCTTTACAACTAAGTGGGAGATGTTGCCACTTAACATTACATTTAAAAATAATAAAATATTATTTACAATAAAAAATAGTAATAATAAAGAAATGAATATCAGCAATAATTAAAATACTTCAATTTCTCCATTAATTTTACATCAATTCTATATAGAGAAATAAAATAATTAAAAAAAAAAGTATTTGATATACTTTTTGGTATGAGAGATATAAGTATTTTCTTCATTAATTAATATGGACTTGATGTATATCATGTAAAAATAATATTATTGATATTATGTGTATAATTTATTTTATGTTCAGTTGATATGTAATATTAAATCAAAAAAATATTAATAAAAAAATATAATATTTTATATTAAATAACAATTCTATATTAATTTTAAGAAAATGAAATAATTTTAATTAAAAAAAAAATTATATTTTCACTTTTAATGGTAATAGAGATGTGTACTTTATTCTATTTTTAATATGGATTTAATATATAATACTTAAAAAAATATTAATAAAATTTTTAAAAAATATCAATAACAAAAATACACATGGTAGATCACAAATCAAATATTTTAATATATAGAAGAATTCTTACTCTAATAATATATATTTTTAATATATAGAAGAATTCTTACTCTAATAATATATTTTCCACATTCTTTCTTTCAATGGTAAATATGAAATTAACATTTAACATTTTAAAAAATATTAATAACAAAAATAATAATAAAAAAAAAACACATTTAATAAAATATTTATAACAAAATAATTCAATGTAGAGTCGTGTTTCTCGTTCTGCGATTGCTTTCTATTTTCCTCGCGAGTATATGGAAGAGGAACCTCCAAAACCACTGGCCTGTTGCCATTTTTGCAAAACTAGTGGTGATATTGCTAATCTATTATTCTCGTGCCCAGTAAAGTGCCATTTGTCATTTACTCATTTGCCAAATAGAACGCCAATTTTCAACTAGCAATCTTCTCTTCTTTTCCTAGATAATTTTTAGGTGGTCATGGTCATCAAGGGAACAAGATTTTGACCGGTTGCTTTCATTTTCTTCACTTGATTTCCTGATTTCCTTTTCCTGATCCTAATGGAAAAAGATGAATATGATGATGCATTTTTTTCTTCCTCTTTTTCCATTTCCAGCGAGCCTTCACCTCACCTTCTCAATAATCATAACTAACAATAACCTCACTGATTTTTTTGGTAACCTCAATTTCCCGGAGATACAGATAGGCACAATATAGTTCCGAGTGAGATTATTATCATTCGAGGCAATGTACCTAACCATATTCAATCCCACAAATCGTTTTGGAATGGTTCCAATGTAATCTGAGGATGAAAGAACCAAATTGATTAAGGACTGCAAATTTCGCCAGTGAAGAGAATCACTCAGTCCTCTCAGGGGATTATTATTGAGGTAAAGCTATTGCAAATTCTTCATCTCTGTTATTGTTCCTTAAATCCCAAAATATGAGGGATTTCAAATTCCGCAATGTCCTAGGATTCGCTACTTGTAATCCATTGTCACTCAAACCCATTTTTAACAGAGAATTCATACTCCCTAAAGATGTTGGAATTGGGAACTATAATGCATTAAAACCCAAATCCATTATTAGCAGTCCCCACAGATGCCCTAAAGAAGGAGGTATCATGCCATAGAATAGGTTGTGGTTGAGAATAAGTTTTCTTAGTTTGGTTCTATGGTTGTGGTTGAGGACAAGTTTTCTTAGTTTGGTTAAGTTCCTGCTTTCCATTGGAAATTTTCTCTTCATACAACAAGTGATTTGAAATTTTCATGTGGTAATTCTCTAGATAAAACAATTTTTTTTGGAAAATTAAGCTTTTTAATTATGTAAAAATTTACTAAAACAACATGGTTTTGGAAAATTAAGTTTTTTAATTCTTGTTGAGATTGAACTCTTAGATAGGGAGGTGGTGGAATTGAATGCATATCGGTGATGTCATCAACTACATTGGAAAGTTCGTAGTTGGAACATAGGGAGGTGGTGGCATTGAATGCATATTGGTGGTGTTATCAATTACATTGGAAAGTTAGTAGTTGGAACATAGGAAATTCATCACATGGTAGTCTAAAAAAGTAACAGAATGGCTCAGAATTTAGTAGAGATTTTGAAAAATTCCGGCAAAGATTTTATTAGAATCTTGTTTACAATTGTTAAACTTCAGTATTTTGGGTGTCCCAGAGGTGATAGCGCTGAATCCATTTCCACTCTCAAAAATAGATTCCAAACACTGCAACTACCTCATTTTTTGAATTTTACTGAACCAGATTCCAGCAAAAACCTGTGGTCCGATCTATTCTGTTGCCTGAAAAGACAACTCCATCCATCACAGTGAAACATGTCAGAGTCGAGCATGAGCTGGAACCTGAGAAGGGTAGCATACATAGTGATGGAAAGACCTCGATCCAGATGGAACGTGCCTATAGGATATTAATAATGTTTTGAAAAAAAAAAACAAACATTTTATGTAAATGTCAAGGCACATTACAAGAAACGGGGATGCAAATTTTTTTTTAACTTATTTGAAGGGTAAAATTCCCCATATTGACTGGCATTTTGTCCGCAAATTCCAACCTTGCTGTGAAGCACACTAAATATCTCCATATTTCTAATTCCACCCAAATTTGATACCATCGAAATGTTAAAATGGAAAGAAAGTAGAAAGTGAGAAAGTTGATTTGGACATGTTTATGCGAACCAACCTAATAGCACTTTCTCATTTTCATTTAATTTGAAAAAATACAAATAATGAGTATATATTCCCTTTGCTAGCAGTGCCTACGGTCTGCCCATATATATAGTAGCACCACTTATTATTATTTAACTTGGTTAAAGGAATCTAATCATTCACTGGAGATAATGGAATTGGGAACAAAGAATAAAGAATGAAAAGTGCCACAGTGAGGACTTGCGGAAAATCTACATTTAGATTACAATGAAAAGTGCCACAGTGAGGACTTTGCGGAAAATCTACATTCAGATGAAGTTAATTTTTAATTATATGATATGGCTTCAGGTAATTTTTGTCTAGGAAGTTGGCTATTTGTATTTTAATAAATTAAATAATTTAAATTATGCGCACTGCTAGACCATATCTCACATATATGGAATTAAAAAAAATATTCTATTTATTTCTAACTTACTTACACAGTTTTATATCTAACTTACTTAATTTATCACATTTGGTAGCATAGAACTAAAAGTTAGTACATAATAAAATGGAAATTTATTTATCATTATTATTATAAATTAATAATTAAAAATATATTCTTATTTTATTATTCAAAATTTAAGAATTAAAATATTTAACTGATTTGTTCAAATATTTTTATTTATAGAGCATTTTTTAATATAATTTAAAATTTTATAAATAAAAAAATAATAATTTCATTCATACTAAAGACACATAAACTTAATTTTAATATTACATAATTTCTATATTTAAATAATGCACATTTTAATTTACTTTATTATTTAACATATTATCTAATTTGCAATTTTTTATTTTCCTTATAATAAATTAATGTAAATTCAGTTTAATCTTAATAATTTACACTATTAAAAATTCATATTTAAATCCAATAGATAATTTTGTTTTATTTTTTTATTTTAAAATAAATATAGCTTGATTTTTATAAGATAATTTTGTTTTAAATTTCAATTTTAAAATGTTATATGTAAATAAATATAATATATAAAAACGTTGACACTAAACATTATGTAATATCTTTTGTGAACATATACACATTGAGTATATACTACTTGTGGTTGCATGCAAATTTTTGTAGCCATTGTTTATGCAATCAGAGATTTGAATTATTTTGATTAACTAGTTCAGGTTCCAGACTTCCTGAGGTTTGAAAATGAATTAAAAATGTTATTCTAATTTACTATCTTAATAATTTTATTTCACTACTTTAAAAACATCTTTTATTTAGTCATTTTACTCACTTAGAAAGCTCTATTTTACTCATGTCTTCCTATTAAATTTAGATAACCATGGTGTTCTATGCTTGATGCACTTTTACTTCAATCTTTCTTAGGCCCAATACAAAGTAGAAATCACATAAACTTGAAAGTAAAATGCTGATAGAACACAATAATAGATCAATAGAAGACAAGCCAAATATAGATCAAATTTACAATTCCTTTTGTCGAGCAAAGATATGAGATATTGTGGCATTACGACGGTGAACAAGATGCTTCAACTAGCAAAGTCTTTCTCGGTTAGCCAGCACTTTCATGTGTCACACCCACAGCCATCAAAGACATCTCATCACAAGTCAACGCAAGTCAAACAAGGGACAATGAAGAAAAGTCAACACAGGCAGCTTAAGAAAAGTCAATGCAACAAAATAGGGCTTCGATTAAACAACCCAAAATCACGTAGGCAGCTTAAGAAAAGTCAACGCAGTAAACTAGGGCTTCGGTCAAACAGCCCGAAATTTTAGTGTCCAACTGTATGGCCTCCTAAAATCAGAATTTCTACAGAAAGTTGAGGTCAAATGACCAAGGGTTGACCATGGTCAACGCTGGTCAACGTTGCAGTAGAGAAGCCCTAAACAGATCAGTGCAGAAAAAAAAATGCCCTAAATAGAAATCAACGCAGAAAACAGCAGCTTCGCTCCACACCTGTGAGGAAAAAGGCCTCCAAAGGCTATCAAACCAATCAGATCACAATGAGAGAATGTGTGATGAGATGATGATCAAATGACCTCCAAGTCTCTCCAATTTATATTCATCAATGAGGGTGTGTGACACATCTCTTAGGCATGTGGGATAATTCTGGCAGACCTTGCACATGTGGAAAATAAATTCAAAATCAATGTTATGCTCATCCGATCAAGATGATCTTTAGATCAATCTTGCACCTCTCTGAAAGAGGAATCCAACAAAAATATGACCATTGTCATATGAGTAGTGCAACATGGAGTTTGGACCTAGTTGCCCAAAATTAACACTCCCTCTCAACTAGGGAGAACTCCATCTATCCACAAGTGTCATCCATCATGTACTGAACCAAAAATCATGCGTCATCCCACCATAAATTGCTTTGTTGGCTCTTTATTTCAGGACAAAAGGTGAGTAAAAAAGACATCACACACAGCTAACCCGAAGTCAGCTTAGAGGTAAAAACCTCTCTCGGACTCAAAAGAGTCTCATACTGACCCAAAGTTATTTTACTGACCTGAAGTCAGTTTAGATGATAAAACCTCATCATACTTGATCCCAGATCATGGTGTTGGACATGTGCCATCCTAGACATAGAGAGTATAGCAATCTCCAATGCATCCATCAGTCTTGCTATGGTCTCTATCCACATTTCCCATCTCATTGGCCAAATGAGAGGTACTTCCCATGAGTCTGAAACTCCATGGGTAGGATGCGTGTGAGGCACAGATCAGAGGGAGGCGAACGAACTCGATATCATATCAGTGGAGCAGAAGCACCATAAGGTTCGGCAAACCTAGCCCCGTGAGTGCTTATAGCTCCAAGAAGCTATCCCCAAGCCCCCTGGAGCTCCCAGAGCTCATAGTCCAACTCAAGCAGGACCCTCAAAATAGGGTCTTTCCATGATTCCAAGATTTTCACAGAAGGTTAGGAACTTGACCTTCCCCATGGGCTTCGTGAGAATATCTGCGGCCTACTCATTAGTTCCTATATGATCAAGCCTTACGGTGCCTTGTTCTATCATATCCCGGGATAAAGTGGTACCTCATATCATTATGCTTGGATCGATTGTGGAACACGAGATTCTTAGAAAGACTAATCCCACTCTGGTTATCACAAAGGATAACATTAGTATCTAGCACATGCCCGAACAACTCACTAAACATCTTTCGCAACCAAATAGCTTCACAACAAGCCATACTCATTGCAATGTATTTGGCCTTAGAAGTTCTCAAAGCCACCAAATTCTGCTTCTTGCTCATCCCATGCTCATCCAAGGTATCGAAGCAGAACCCAAGGTGCAGCAACATCCATATGTGCTCTTGCGATCCACCACACTACCAGCCCAATCAACATCAGTATATCCATGGTGTCTCAAACTCCTGGCAGTGTATCTCAGCCCATAGTTGATTGTGCCCCAAAGATATCTCAACAGATTCTTGGCACCAATCTAGTGAATGTGATGAGGTTCAACCATATGTTGACTCAAAGTGTTCACTACAAAACATACGTCCGAATGGGAGTTCACTAAGAACATTAGGGCCCCTATGAATTGTCGATACTCAGTAGGATTTGCTAGCATTGGCCCAATAGCGTTTCCACTCAACTTCTTAAAGTTGAGTTCCATCGGTGTTGACACAGACTTACAGTCCACCATACCAAATCTTTCCAATAGCTTCACGACATATTTTCCTTGAGAAAGAAAAATCTCACCTGGCCTCTACTAGACCTCCAAGCCTAGAAAGTAGTGCATCAGTCCTAGGTCTTTCATCTCAAATTCGGAAGCTAACTCCCTCCTACACTGATGAATGAGAAGGTCAGCACCTATCAGGAAGAGATCATCCACATAAAGAACCAAAATGAGAGGCCTTTCTCTATCAAACTTAAAATAAAGGTTCGAATCATCATTACTTCAAGTGAAGCCCAACTTCATCAAGTAGCTATCTATCCTCTCGTACCAAGCACTGGGGGCTTTCTTCAACCCATAGAGGCCTTTCTTCAACCTGCATACATGGGTGTCTCTATCTCAGACTTCTAACCCAAAAGGTTGCTCCACATACACCTCTTCCTTTATAGATCCATGCAAAAAAGTGGTCTTCACATCCATCTGATGTAGACTCCATCCTTGCGTAGTAGCAAGGGCAATGATAGATCAGATGGTGGTATAGTGAGCCACAAGTGTAAATATATCATCATAATATATGCCTTCTTTTTTAGAGAAGCCTCAGGCAACAAATCTTGCCTTGTACTTTTCAACACTTCCATCAGATCCATGCTTGATCTTATAGAGCCATTTCGAGGTGACAACAGATTTGTCCTCCAGTATTGGGACCACTTCCTAGACATCATTCTTCATAATGGACTCATATTCTTCATGCATAGCATCCTTCCAAAATTGATGCTTTATGGCTTCTTCAAATGCTCCAGGCTCAGATTGTACTATCGAACTCATGGTTGCTAGATACCCTTGGTATCTCTTCGACTTCTTGCTTTCATGAAATGACCCCCTTGGGGAAATATGTCTCTCGAAATCCTCGGGAGTATCCCTAAGCCATGAAGGTCTTATTTGAAGGAGGTGGATGAATGAGATCCATAGGTCCTTCAACATCAGGCATCAGGAAATCCTTCGACTCTTCCAGCTTCCCAACTTCTTCATCTTCTTTGTCTTCCTTGGACCTAGGAATATTTCTCACTTTCTTGAGGGCAGCATCTTCCTAAAAAGTGACATTGTGGCATATCTCCACTTCTCTTTGACCAGGCACATAGATTCTATATGCCTTTGAAGTTTCATTATAGCCCACAAACATTCCCTTCTTTCCAAAAACATCTAGCTTTCTTCTCTTTTCTTTCGGCACATGAAAATAAATAGGACAACCAAAAACTCTAAAATGAGAAACATCGAGTTTCTTACTACAGAAGAATTCTTTGAGAGTTTTGGAGTCCAAAGAGGAATGTTCGCATCTATTTTTAACATACATAGCAGTGTTCGCATCTTCTCCCCATAGAAACTTCGGAAGACCTTGGTCACATAGCATGGCACGGGCATCTTCCGCAATGATCATGTTCTTTCTTTCAGTAACACCATTTTGCTCAGGAGATTATGCAGTTGTGGTTTCCCTCTTAATTCCAGATTCTCTACAAAATTCATTAAACTCATTTGACTCATACTCAATCCCATTTTCAGTTGTCAAAACTTTTGTTTTCTTCTCGGTTTGGTTTTCCACCAAGGCCTTGAAGGTATAGAACCATTTGAATTCTTTGTCCTTCTTCTTCAAAAAATATATCCAGGTCTTGTAGGAGAAGTCATCTGTAAAAGTCATGTAATAGGAACATCCTACTAAGGATGTCATAGGCAGCATATCAGATAAGTCAAAATGTATCAACTGCAAGATATCAGTTGTCTTTTTGACACTTGAGGGGAATGGTCCCCTTGTATGCTTCCCTTCAGCAAATCCCTGACATATACCATCATGATCATCTCTCATTTGGGCATCCCTATCACCACCTTCCTTGCTTCAGGAAGGGATTTGTAATGAAGGTGTGCAAACCTTCGGTGCCATAACTTTTTTTGAAGAGTTGTATCACATCTCATAGCCCCTAGTGGACTTCCTCGAACCTGGTAGAGTGTATCAACTCTAAAACCAATAGAAAGAGCTTCCTTGAAGTTCTTCTTCCAGATAAGTATCTTTCCATCAATGAATGCCACTTTGAACCATTTGTCTTCCATTACCGAAATGTACACAAGGTTGTTCTTCAAATCAGGTACATACAACACTTCTTGTAATCGAAGGACTTGACCTTGAGATAGATGGAGGGTCATAGTCCATGTTCCTTTCATAAGATAGGTGGCATTATCTCCAAGGATAATTTCCACATTAATATCCTTCTCAACCAAATCAGAAAGGACTTCTTTATAACCAATGAGGTGCCTTGAACCACCACTATCAATTAACCAAACATCTAGGGTGTTGGGCGGAGATGCAGTAGAAAGGGAAGGTATAAGAATAAAATCATTTCTCTTATTATCAACAACATTAGACTCATCATACCTGGAATTTATTAACCTCTTGAAAGGTTGCCCATTTCCATTATGATCAGAGGGAGCCTTGCTTTTTCCTTCGAAGTTGTTGTTCCTGCCATTCCTTCTCGAGTTGTTGTTGTCATCATCCCTGGGAGAGTCCATTCTATTAGGGAAATCTCTTGCATAGTGACCAATCTTGTTACAAGTGTAACATCTTCCCTTCCTTCCTTTGGGCCCTGCTTTACCGTGGTTTTGATTTCTCAGGCCACCATGGTTCTTCTTCTTTGCATGAGCGACGAAGGCAGTAGGGTCACTTCCATTACCATTAGAGGCATACTCCATCATTCTTGTTTCCTCTTGAGTGCATCTCGTCAGTATTTCATCAAAATCAAGAATCACATTATTATTGAGAATAGTGGTATTGAATACATGCCAATCACGAGGGATACCTCCAAGTGCAATAAGAACCATCTCTCGATCAGATATTACTTCCTCAATAGCTAGGAGGTTATTCCTAATTTTGGTGAGCCTCATAAAATAGGATTGAATAGATTCATCCTTACCCTTACTGATATTCTTCAATTGATTCTTGAAGAAGAGGATTTGATTAGCATTGCTGGCCCTGAACATGCTCACCAGGTTATCATACATATCCTTAGATGTCTTTAGCTCATAAATGTAAGCAACCAAGTGCTTATGAATATAATCCCGGATAATCATCTTTTCTTTTATTTCCCTTTTTCTATACTTTGTCTTCGTGGCAGCAGCTGCATTTAATGGAGGCTCTTGAATATTCTCCTGTACATAGTCCATGACATCTTGATCTTCTAGCGCCAAATCCAAGGACATCTTCCTTGCATGATAATCAGACTTATCAGTCAATTTATCATTAGCCTTGAAATCCTTGTAGGTCGTGGATGCCATTTGTCCTTGATAGGATTTCTTCCTTCTGAGATAGCTTCTAACACTAGCTTGGACTCTTGGACTTTGTCTTCACCTCATCTCTGATACCATGTTAAATTTAGATAACCATGGTGTTCTATGCTTGATGCACTTTTACTTCAATCTTTCTTAGGCCCAATACAAAATATCAATCACATAAACTTGAAAGTAAAATTTCGATAGAACACAATAACAGATCAATAGAAGACAAGCCAAATATAAATCATATTTACAATTCCTTTTGTCCAACAAAGATATGAGATATTGTGTCGTTACGACGATCAACAAGATACTTCAACCAACAAAGTCTTTCTTGGTCAGCCAACACTTTCATGTGTCACACCGACAGCCATCAAAGATAGCTCATCACAAGTCAACGCAAGTCAAACCAGGGACAATGCAGAAAATTCAACGTATGCAGCTTCAAAAAACTCAACGCAACAAACTAAGGCTTCGATCAAATAGCCCGAAATTCCTCGATTTTAGTGTCCAACTATATGGCCTCCTAAAATCGGAATTTCTGCAGAAGATTAAGGTTAAACGACCAAGGGTTGACCACGGTCAATGCTGTAGCATAAAATCTCTAAACAGATCAGTGTAGAAAACAGAAAGCCCTAAATATATTAGCGCAGAAAACAAGAGTTTTGCTCCACATGTGTGAGGAAAATGGCTTCCAAAGGCTATCGAACCAATCATATCACAATGAGAGAATGTGTAATGAGATGATGATAAAATGACCTCTAAGTCTCTCCAATTTATATTCATCAATGAGGGTGTGTGACACACCTCTTAGGCATGTGGGATAAATCTGGTTGACCTTGCACATGTGGAAAATAAATTCAAAATCAATATTCTGCTCATCTGATCAAGATGATATTTAGATCAATCTTGCACCTTTCTGAAAGAGGAATCCAAAAAAATATGACCATCATCTTATGAGCAGTGCAACATGGATTTTGGACCTTGTTGCCCAAAATTAACACTTCCACGTACACATCCTCATTTGCTTCACTCTACATTCATCTGCACTTATATCGGCATATCTTTGCACCCTTTTGATACAAATTCTAGTTTAAATGTATTAAAACCTAACACTGATGAACATAAATACATTATTTTTTTACCTCATACTCTTTTTATCCATATTGATTTTGCTAGCTTGCTTTAGGATAAATCACATCGACAATGTTTATGATCAAGGTTTTCAACCTACTAAAGAGGTTTATATTTAGTAGGTTCCAAAAGTTGACCATAAAACATTTCTCATGTGATTTATCCGAAAGAAAGTTACAAAAATAAATACATTTTAATGGTGTATTCTAACTTATAGATGAAATAGTCTTTTTCATTGGAATTCACCGAAATATGACAATACAATTTCAAGATTTTTTATTTTTTAAATTACATTTTTGAATGCATAAATAAGATTCAACACCCTGAACCGAGGCGTTCAAATTATGTACATTAAACAATTTAAACTCAAATTTTAAAAACTTAATGAGAAGTCATGAAAAAAGTCATTTCGTTTATAAGTTAGACTACTGCCCATTTTAATTAATTGAATATCTTTTGAAATAATTAAATCCAAATATTGATCTTCTAATAGATAGTTACAAGCTTAATATAAACTCTTATCAACTTAATAAATGCAACATTATTAACTTAAAAGAAAACTCTAAACTAATTATCTAATAAATTCTTATACCTAAACCTTGTTATCTGCTACATGTATAATAAATAGGTTCGTGATATAAATTCTTATACCTAAACCTTGTTATCCACTACATGTATAATACATAAGTTTGCTATATAATGCTACTTGCAACTAAAATGGGAGGTTTGATGTATAATGCTATGTGCAAGCACAATAATAAATAAATATACTTTAAAAATCGTTGTAAATAATATAATTGTACAATGCTACTTGCATGTGCACAATAATAAATAAGTAGAAATATCTCCAAAATGTGCAAAGATACACCTAAGGAATGGAAAATTTGGGAAGATCATCTTTGGTTTGAGATATCCAACTATAAGAATTGATGACTTGTGTTTTGTTATCATATTAGCGTTACAATTAAATCTATTTTTAAGTAAACTTGACAATGAAGTGATTTGTGGAAGGTTTCTTTTACTTGTGGCATAAACTCCATGTTTATTAAAATTGGTGTCATTTCCATTTCTGGTCATGATATCTTGTTTATTCCTGGTGTAAAATACATTAAGTTTTGGGGAGGAAAACAAATTTGAGCTCAATTGTTGAGATTGCAACAAGATGAAGAGCTTAGTGGAAAGAAGTCGCCTTCACTAAGTGGGTCCGCGGGCTATTTTTGGCGCAAAGTCTATTTTTAGACTATGTCTATTTTTAGACTATGTCTATTTTTAGACATATGGATCATGTTCTATGAGTTGCAGGATGTTATTTGTGGATGGTTGGTCAAGTCGGAAAAAATAGATGGACTTCTATTTTTAGACATACTAGGCAGAATCTATTTTTAGATTTCCAGTCTAAAAATAGATATGTCGAATATTATTAGCTCTTAATAATATTTGGACTCTAAACATTATCTTATCCTCTTGGAGCACTTCAGTTTGATGCCTGGATGTGGCACATGCAGCTGACAGAAGGAATTACGCTATTCCGAGGGTTTAGTGGAGCTATTGCATGGTTGACTTCAGTTAGAACTCATGTGACAGAGTTTGGTGGAGTTGATGAGACAGTTAATGGAGTTGTGTTCAGTTTAACTTAGTTGAGCTAGTTGTATCTAGTCTAACTGATTGATATAATTAGTGAGAGTGGTGTGAATTAATTATTAATTAATTCAATAATTATTAACTCATAAATCAACTAAAGAATACATCAGTTAACTGCAGTGCATGGACAGTTTCAGTGGAGGCCAGTGGAGAGGTAGGTGAAAGAGCAAGTGTGACTATCAGTTGTGACTATACTGGTGCATGAGATTTGCACACACATTGATGGAGATGCCAATGAGGATTGCGCAGTGCATACTAGTGGGATTTGAACCTGGATCTTGGTATTATCCATATTGGATTGTGCAGTAGAGGCAGGCTAACAGGTGGAGCAGATTGGAGCATGTGTTTTGTATGATCTGAGCTTGTGTAGTGTGTAACAATTAGAGATTGTACTGAGAGCTTGTGAGGAGTTTGTACAATGATTGTTACATGATCTCTATCATTATAATATACAGATAGTTGGGGGTTTTCAGCTTTAAGCTTTCCCATAAATACTGTGTTTATATGTGTGATTTTTTATGGTTTTAATGTGCGCATGCGATTGTTTATATTTCTGCAAATTGATGATCAATAGTAGAAGAGGTTATGTATTATGCATGAAGCTCAAATAGTGTGTGATCAGGATAATCTCGGTGAATAATTTAATAGTTATTCAAATTTCTACATCAATATCTTCAAATTTTTTCTTTTTTTATTAATTTGACATCATGTTAAATCACCAAAATTTTGGAAAGATGTCTTCTCTCACAATGTTTTTTCTCATTTCAATCGAATATTTATGGCGATTCTATCACATTGGACTTGTTTCGATCTCATTTTCATGTTATCTCTGCCACTCTTGGTACAGAACCAACAAATACATTAAGTTTTGGGGAGGCACACAAATTTGTGCTCGATATCTTCAAACTTGTTCTTTTTTTATTAGTTTGACATCATGTTAAATCACCAAAATTTTGGAAAGACGTCTTCTCTCACAACATTTCTTCTCATTTCAATATGATATTTATGGCGAGTCTATCAAATTGGGTTTGATTGGATCTCAATTTCATGTTATATCTACCTCTCTCGTTACAAAACCAACTTATTGACTTTACATTTCTATAATTCCTTCTTAAGATCATGGAATTTAAGCTGACGAAGTTTAGAAATGCGCCAAGGTCACGACAGAGTATCTTAGGTCACATGCTTTAGAAATTGGGATAATCTTGGACATATTTAGGTAGATTATGCTTTTTAAATTTATCCATTTACTTCCATATGTTGACCTAGTGATGCTTTCTCTAGAATACCACATCAATGCAAAGTAATATGCTTGTTTATATTCATTCTATACAAACTATTTGTCAGTTTCCTATTTCATTCCAACTTTAGAACTTGACCATAACAAGTATGATATTTTATCCATCAGAGCATACTCTGATGTGGGTTTCTCATTATAACCAGTAACAAGCTGTAAATTTTTTAGCAAACATGTATATTTATACAAGACTAAATATGTCTGCGGTAAAATAGACCATCTACATTCCATATAAATTTAAAATATGATTAAAAAATTGATTAGATGGTTGTAGACCATAATGATATTTGGAGTGAAAATCAATAGAATTTCAAAATATTTTTCCGTAATCTAAGTAGAAGATTTCAAAATATTTCGAAAAATAGTCCCAAAATATATTAAATAATATAAAGTTCCATATAAAATTCAAATTCAATTATAATTTGTCCATGTGGTCTTGGATAGAAGGTGATTGGGTGCTATGTTAAGGCACTCCTTGATGTGACGTCACCGTTTCAATTCTTCACCCCAATCAAGGTGTTATATTGGACATGATGAAGATGTGGTTTTGCCAAGCTTACCAAAAAAAAAATCAAATATGATTTGAAGATTGATTAGATGGTTTCTAACCATAATGGTTTTGGAGCATCGTCTTTACATCTGAGTGCAACTCCTAGTGCAGAAGATTATTTATGGAATTTCAAATGCCGCAGAGGAAAAGCATGCAGATCCTGGAAAAGTGGATCAAGAAAGTCACCTATTTTCTTCACACACATGATGCTCTGAGGAAAAAAGGACACATCATGTTGAGAATTCATGATGTGGATATATTAGTTTCTGGAAATCTTGATTTTAATATTATAAAATACATACTTACAAATTTGTTGTATACCTCGTCCAATATCTGTATCAATATATCTATAAATCCTAATTATCAGTATCAATTTCAACATCAGTTTATGGAAATCCTGATTTTAATATTATAAAATACAAACTCACAATTTTTTTGGATACCTCAATCGATATCAACATCGATTTCTGTAACTCTAGAAATTCTTGATACAAAATAAAAACTTACAAATTAGTTTGATACCTTAATCAAATTATACAAAATAAAAACTTACAAATTAGTTTGATACCTCAATCTAAATCAATATCAGCTTCTGAAGTTCATTTATTCCGTTTATTCTAAGAGTCTCATTAGATGTATTTATTCTAGTTTCTTCCAAGAAAATTCACTATTTTTTAATTTTAATTTCATTCAAGATTTTTTTTTACAATTCTAATTTCTCCAAAGAAAATTCCTAAACTACTTTTATCTATATCAAATGGGGTGGGAAAAATTTTCTCAAGGCGGAGCACGAAAAAATTAAATTTAAAAACATGTAGACGAAATGTTTTCCTCTATATATTCATTCATTGAATGGATCAAAGGCAAGCGAAGAAAAACCTACAAAATGGAAAGTGGATTATGATATTGATTGAGGAATCTAAAAACTGATGCTTATATTGATTGAGGCATCCAACGAGTTTGTGATTCTTTATTTTATAAAATTAAAATCAAGATTTCCAGAAACTAATGGTGAAATTGATACTAATAATCAGGATTTCGAGAGACTGATATTGATATTGGACGAGGTATCCAACAAATTTTGAAGTATGTATTTTATAATATTAAAATCAATATTTCGAGAAACTAATATACTACACAAATTTTAGTGAAGAGCAAAGTTTGCAGGACTTTGGCGAACACAAGAGTTTCTCAGTAGGGTAGTCTTGTCATTCCCACACTTCATCACTTTCTAGGACTGAGACAACTAAATTTTTAGGGGAATCCAACCAGTGCAAATAGTAATGTCTTAGGGGACCACCATGAAACTTCATCTTCCAAGGAGAAAGAGAAAGACAAGGTACTGGGTCAAGTAGTGAAGACAGGATGACTTTAGGGGAATTAATGATGTTCTGAAACTTGCCATATTTCCCTTACAACATCCATATTTCCTTCTTCACTGCTTAGGGATTGTGATTCAGGGTTTTCATCCTGCCTTGAGACTACCTGATTTTTCTCAGGTATTTGAAGGACAGTGGATGCATATGTTGGCTAAAATTTATGGCACGAAAAAAATTCTTGGAAATGAGGAAAGAATTTACCATCTTGGAAGGTTTTGAGGGACCTCGAGTCCGTATTTTGTTTCCATTCCAGTGATGCAGAGCTACATTGTCTATGGTGTAGCTAGATTGTTGAAATTTCTCATGGGTTTGTCCAGTGCATAGGAGATTTAATTTCCTCATTTCTGGGTTCATTCAAGCAGACAAGTGCATCTTACGTTATGAAAATCATAAATTTTCCAACTATTATAATGAGAGAAATTATTTCAAGAAATTTTGTAATAATATTGCAAGCAATGCACCACATGATCTCTTCACAAATATTACCATGGAGACTCTGTCAAAACTTACAGAAAAAACTATGCAGACGATTGTATGTAGTGAACTGATTCAAAAAGGGTCCAACAGTGAAGCCATGATGACTTTAGGGGAGTTAGGGATGTTATGCAACTTGCCATATTTCCCTTACAACATCCACCAACTTCCATTCTTTTTTGGCTTGGATTTCATCAATGTTGTTAAATTGGTACAAAGTATCTTCTCCTTCTTCACTACTTAGGGCTTGCGATTCAGGTTTTCCGTCCTTCCTTTAGAATACCTGATTTTCCATAGGGATATGAAGGACGGTGGATGCATTCGTTGGGTAAAATTTATGCCTCGAACAAATTTCCTCAAAATGAGGAAAGCTCTTGTTACCATCTTGGAAGAGTTTTTGAGGCCGAGTCCAAATTTTGTTTCCATTTTAGTGATGTGGAGCTCCATTGTCTATGTAGGCGACTAGATTGATAGGTATTTTACTTATCAGTTTGTAATTGCATAGGAGATTTTAATTGCCTCACTTTTGGATTCATTCGAAGTAGACTTATGCATCTTACATTACAAAAATCACTGTTTCCAACTATTATAATGATAGCAGTGGTTTTTAAAATTTTGTAATATTGCAAGAAATGCACCAAATGATCTCTTCACAATGATCACTGTGGCGGATCTATCAAAAATTATAGAAAAAAATGTGAAAATAGTTGTATGCAATGAACTAATTCAAAAAGGACACCTTCTTGTCCTGCACAACTTGGACAAACCAAACACAAAACATAACCAAAAACTTTCACTTCATCAATAATTCAATTCACATTCTTTCATTCTCTTCCTCATTCATACCTAACCATTTTGGTTAAACAAAAAACAATTATTTAAAAAAATATAAAATAACAATAAAATTTCTAGCATAACTTCAAACTATGACCCACGAACTTATCATTCATACCTAACCATTTTATTTCAAACAAAAAAATTTATTTAAAAAACAACAAAATAACAATAAAAAAAAACTCCCTTAACTTCCAAGTTCAAGTTTTGACCCACCAACCTAGGCCAACAACCTCCACACCCCGATCACACAACATGGATCATGCTCCCTAGTACCCTAATATTCACGTATTCAAAGGCTATTGCATTCTTCAACAACCACTATAGTTTAAGCATTTATGAAGCATTGAATATGCATTTCCAAATACGATTCCCCCCAAAAAAAAAAAAACTCAACCAACTCTACCAATTCCAGAAAAAAGAGGTATAAATTACATACTTTGTTGCTCTCATAATTATAATATCCAATCTCACTTCTACCATGTATAGACACAACATTTTAGATTCTTCCATGTTGTGATTGTGATTATATATATATATGAAATCTTTGTCCTTGTCTATTATTCAATATGTAATGACATGTGATTATATATATATATATATATATATATATATATATATATATATATATATATGTATGTATATTATTTATTTTATAAAAAAACAAAAAAAAATTAATTTATTAAAAATTAACTATTAAATATACATTACCCTCCTTATTTTACACATTTGATCCCTTCATTCACTGTTTGTTTCCCATTTTGCTAGTTTATAATTTTATTTATTTATTAAAAAGAAATTTAACAATCTATGCTATAGGGATGAAAGTCTACAACTTTAAGGACTCTTTATAGTAATTTTTTTAAACAAAAGTAATGAACGAATCTACAATTTAAAATAATAATAATTGTCTTATTATTGATTTGACTAATCATTTCTCCTAACAATTTTGGAAAAGAAAAACAAATGCAAACAAACAATTTTTTTTTGAGAAATTGATTTTTTTCTTCATTGAATCATTTTATTTTAACACAACTCTCTCTGTGTTTTCTTAATGTTTCTTTATGCCATTGACTCAGTGCTCTGTATTTTTTCAAAATGTTTCTTGTTCCATTGACTGGGTTTGGGTGTTCCCATTGATATGTCATTTAATGCCTTCAATTTTCTTTTCCATGGGTCTATGCAAGATGTCAATGTGACTGGTTGGAAGGGAAAATGGTAAAATTTTGGTAAGGTGACGAGTCTAAATTTCCAACTGGATTGCAAGGTCTGAGCCAGAATTATAGGAATAAAATAAATTAAGTTTTTCCTAAGCCATAGACAAAGGATATCCTCTCAATAATTAAATGCACCCATTGTAGACTTAACCGCGTCCAATTATTAAATTCAGGGGAGGGGTGAGGCTTTTGAACTCAAGATTGAAACATACATCACTTGGAATCTCTAATCTCTGCTGAGCGGAAGTTTTTCCCATGTTTTCGCAAGTGTATAGACAGTTTTTTGACAAAGAAACCATGGAAAACCAAAGTAGTAGTGACCGTTAATCGTGGACAAAAAGACAAAAAATTGTAGAAAGTAAGTTGATTCAAAAGAGACAAGGAAGGTGTAAATATACTTTAAAAATATTTGTAAGAAATAAATATAAATAAATTGAGTTTGTTGTATAATGCAACTTGCATGTGCACATTAATAAATAAATATACCTTCTCTGGATGGGGGTGATATACTAAACATGAGTGACAATCACATCTCACTCCACCTGGATAACAGAGATCTTCAATGCAGAGCTTCACCTGCCACGGATGCAATTATCATATGCACCTCGCACGATCCTCGTAGAACCAAAAATGATGACGAGAGGACGAGTACTGCATCACCTGGCCCTAAACATCACCTCGCTTCTATCACCATTAATGTCCATCATGATTAATCAGCGTCGTAGCCATTCCTCCCCCGCACCTGCTCAGGTGCTCAAGCATAACTCGCAGGTCCGTGCGAAGGCCACCCATCACCATCTTCACAGATATCATCCTGGCCCCTATATAACACCATGTTACCTGCCCCCTTCCTCACTCAACCTGATTCCTTCACATTTCCCTCCCCTTACTCAGCTATGGATTCTCATTGACTTCAATCTATTGTGAAGCCTCTGTCCCAGCGACGAGCTACGCAGCTTCCTTTGGATTTTTTCTCTCCATCCTGTAAACATGCCCCCTAGCTATAGCTACCCCTTTAGCCACAGTGTGATTCCTATATTTCTTCCTTGACCCCGGGTGCTTCTGATTCTCCTGACCTACCCACCCCATCCCAAGTGCACAATGGCTCCTAAACTTCACCAACGTACTATTCGCGGAGGTCAAAGAGGGGCTCTCTCGGGTCGATATCATCGCAGAGATGATAATCGCCTCGATTCAATTGATGGCTTCGCTTCTAGCACTTTTAAGAGACAAAGAACTGAGCTCGAGCAATGCATAGAATCCTCCAAGCAAGCGGTGCAGAGAGGTGGTCGTGGCTCGAGGAGGTCTACCTCCACTACCGGATCGCACTCTCTGCATCGCACTCTTGTTCCTCTGACGTCGGCGAAGAAATATGTTGAGGACACGGACCTCTGGGTCATGGACTCCGTTGGCATTTGGACGCAAATTCCAAATGGCGTAGGCCCAAAGTCCCCCATCCTCTGCACTCCTGCGAGCATTCTGAAACGCTCTGTAGCCAATGTGGAAGCAGCTGCTGTGCAGGCTGCAGCCTGCCCTATTGAATAGGAGAACCCGAACAGTAATGATGAAGATGATGAATAACATTTACGCTGTTGTTCAGTTTTCTTTTGTTTTTTGTCATGTTCTCCCTTAGGGCTTTTCTATTATCATTTACTTTAGGGTTTTTAGATGTGTCAGCACCACTACGCACAACGTACTGGTAGTTTCTAAGTTTTGTTTGGGCTGATTTCCTCCCCTAAGGCAGCCCATAAACAATGTAACAAAGACTAGCATTGGTTAAAGGCAGCTTACCAATCCAACCTATAAAATATGTAACTTTGTGTTTTCGAATTAATAAAATAACTCAACTTACCAAAATAAATAAATAAATATACTTTGAAAATGTTTGTAACAAATAAATATATTAGTTCTTTTAGTGGGCACCAAATGTATTCAGTGTAAATATAATTTAAAAATATTGGTAAGAAATAATATAACTAAAATGACTTTGTTGTATAATGCAACTTGCATGTGCACAGTTATTAATAAATATACTTTGATGAGATGCTTAAGTGGGTAGAAAATGTAAAGCATGCCAAAAGATGGAAATGTATTAGGAGACAAATTGTAGGTAATTAACGACCTTACACTAAAGTCTCCGCATGTATTTAATGGGACCATGCGATACATATAAAATTAAATAAATAATGCCCTAATTCATTCAAAGGACACTGTTCAAAATCTGTCATGAAGATAAATATCATAGTAGAAAAGCCAATGACAACTATGAAATACAGTGAAAGATATTAGTCTATTTCCTATCAACCATGATAAGGTATTCATCTATTTTTATAAACCGATGAATGGTAGCTTAAATGGTAGTTGTGGACACTGGTCTTGATCAATAGTTGCTTGTACAGTGCTCTTTGTTCTTTATATAGTCCCTGATGGCAGAGCCATAGAATTAAATCTTTCTCATACCACCAATCTGCCTGAGGAAGTGTGTGACCATACAATGAACAATCGCAATGCCAAAACGAAGCTTCACTTTTTGATGTTTCCATTGTTAGTGTAGGGTCACGTAAATCCTTTCTTGGAGCTCTCAAAGGCTCTTGCTACTCATGGCCACAAAGTCTCCTTCCTCTCCATGCCTCTCAACATTTCCAAAATCAGGCCTTCCTTACACCTTCAGGAGTGGCCTACCCAGATCGATCTGCTGGAACTACCCTTACCGCCCACGGAGGGCCTCACTCCTAGAGCGGAAAGCATGGCAGACATCCCTCTAGAAATGTGCGCTGCGCTCTGCAAGGCTATGACACATTTTTCTTTCTGTCATGACCACCTCTAAGAAATGAAACCCTTATTTGTCTACCATATATACAATGCTACGATCTCAAACCTGGTAGTAAACTTTTACCAACAAGGATTTTTAAACCCTTCTCTCTCATGTGACCCAAGTGCTTTTGTGACAACAACCAAATATGATTTTCCTATCGTTACCTTCAATGAATATAGTGTTCTTGCCTTGGGTCGTTTGGCCACGACTAATTCTCCTTTGCTAATTTTCCAGCCTCCTTTTCCAAAGCTTGTGGAATAGCCTTGATCATCGAGCCATCCCATAGAGATCAAACTCATGTGCATTTCTGGTACATGCCTGAATTGTTTCAAGAATATATCTTGTCCATCCTTCATCTTGATCTAGACATCTCCCACTCCAATAATACTGCAAAAATGGTTATTCCCAAAATTCATTCTACCATAATCACTAGGACTATATGCAACAAAACTATCTTTACATGGGGTTACATGGTGAGATGCCCCAGAGTCAAGGATCCAATGAAAGCTACCGCTAGATGTATATAAACATGCATCCTCTACCGAAATAGTAAACAATACATCACGATCAGTGTCTACATCAGTAGTCTCACCTTCATTTGTGTTGGATGATTTGTAATTTGTATTGGCCGATCTTTGATCCTTTTGTCCTTTCTTCAAGGCTCGACATTCTTTCTTCATGTGCCCGAGTTTTCCACAATGAAAGCAGATGATCCCACTCTTCCTTGATTTTGATCGGCCTCTCGATCATGATCATCTTTGTCAATCTCGATCAATTCTCCTACCACGATCAACTAGAGCTAGAGCTTCTCCTCCCTTTTTTTCCGCAATTGACTTACGTCGCAGCTCCTCATTCATTAAATTGTTGCTAACGTCATCAAACATCAGGGTCCCTACAAGTGTTGAAGTACTCATAGCCACAATTAAATTTTCCCAACTATCTGGCATAGAACACATTAACAAAATAGCTCTAATTTCATCATCTAGAGTTATTTTAATAGAGGCAAACTGACTAGTTATAATAATGAATTCATTGAAGTGCTCAACAATAAAAGCACCCTTCTTCATCTTGATATTGTAAATATTCTTCATCAAGAACACTTTGTTTGATGTTGTGTTCTTCTCATATAGATCATGGAGCTTCTTCCATAATCCTTTTGTTGTCTTTTCTCTGGACACATTGAAATGCACATTCTTTACTAGATATTGGTGGGTTGTCGCAATCGCCTTTCTATGTAGCTTATCACATTCCTCATCTGTCATCGATGAGGGTTTCTTTGTTACTCCCTCAATCGGAAAATACTAATATTTTAAAATCAGTATATCCTCCATCTGTGATTTCCATAGGGAAAAATTAACCCTACTCAACTTTCCATATCATTAACTACCATCTCTATTCTCAACAATTTCACACCCCAAAAATTTCCTTATAAAATAAGACTTGGCCAAAAATCAACCTTGTTTAAAATTATTATTTTAAACCATAATGCCCTTACTTAGATGATCTTCCTTTTTCCCTTTTAAAAAATTTGAAACTTAAATTAATCATTATAAAACATATAGAACATTTCACCATATTTTATTATTCAATCACTTTAATTTAATAGTTTCACCATAATAATACACACCAATGATTATTATGATGAAAACACTCCAACTGAAACGACAATCCACAAAAAATTGAAGACTCTACAAAATGGCTTAGGATTGTTTCGATCTTCTGCATGTTGACTGAAGGAGTACTCTGTCTCCCTTCTCTGCCAAGTGGAGAGTGATCTCCCCACCGAGATCTCCAGACGATGGCCACTCACCAAAAACATAAGTTGCGGAAACTGAATCGTCCATGCGAGCCACACCAAGCTTGGCACTCCTCTCACCCAATTGACACGATTTCTTACACAATGCAGCAACTTTCCACACATAGAGGCCTACCTCATGAATCTAGCTTTGATACCAGTTGTTGGAATCAGAGAAGCACAACAGAACCTAGAATCAAAATCACAAACAGAGACAGAGGATAAACTAAAGTAAACACACAGAAACTTGAGAAATTAACGACATATTTCTATTACAAGAGGCCTTTCGTTGCTTTGCTTGACATGCTTAGGCAGAGGCAAGAAATACAAATTTATAGATCAAGGACAAAGATCTAGAATATACATGTGAAATATATGGTTCTACTGTGGAGCCAAAAAATTCAAAGGGCGGTGATGGCATTGGTCGGTTGGGACTGGATGGGAGGCGAGGTTAGATTTTGCGTCATTGTCTGTTAGAGAGTCAGCGAGGTTTGTGAGGTCAATGGTCAGCATGTGAATATGATTTCATATCAACAACCAACCCATCTAGCACACTCTATCAACATACAAAGTTAATCTACAATAATTTTTCTTATGTCATCCTTAATAAGATCATTAATAAGATTAGCGCAATTGTATGATGCTCTTCCACACTTGGTTTTTACAAAATAATTGCTCAAATAGCCACATTTCCCAACTATGCATAAAGTAGACTCGACATAAAAATAATTCAGTGCAATATTCTGCCAACATAGAACCCTTTGGTGCACTACTAAATGTGTGGAGTTGTTAAACAATAGGTTTAACATGTTCGATCTGGACCTTCCCATTATGCATAAAAGCATACCCCCGATAGTTTCAACCTTCGACTCTCCCAACCTTCCCATTGTTCCGTGTCTATAGATTTACAGTTCAAAATTATATATTACCCAATTTTCCATACCAAGAACTCCAAAATTATATATTAGCCAAATTTCCATACCAAGAACTCCATTGGGGTGACGATGAAGTTGTTAAGCTGGTGGCACAAAGGCCGCGAGGTTGACCCTCGGAGACTCCTATTTTTATTCAATGGATAAATTAAAAATTTTAAATAAATATTTATCTACAACATGTGGCCATTGGCCTAATGGTAATTCATCGGACTTTGTCCCAAATAAGTTGAGTTTTCAATTTTCCCGCTTGATCCTTCCGTGATTGATAAGACCCTTTTTGAACAAATTGAGGTGGCCACGTGGTAGCTTTTAATGGGTTTGCATGGTAGCAATGTAACGTCCATCGGAAGCCCACCACGTATTCAGCCACGTCAGCACCACATCACTGCAATGCTTTTCATTCAGGGTTGCCACTCATTGGCTTCATCAACTGCTTTGCCATGTGTCATACTCTTATTGGAAAACAAAGTTATCACTCTTACAATCCAATACAACCCAGTGAACCTACCACATTAGCATTCTTAATGCTTTTAATTAAAATTAATCAATCTGTTTATTCTTGCTTTTTAAGGTCAACATTATTTCTTTTAAGCAAATATTTTATTTTTAAAAAGACATGTCTACCTTTCTAATCAAAAATACCCTTTTCATTAAAGAATTTAGTAGCATTTGCATTTAAAGGTGCAAAGGTATGCCAAAGGAGATAAATATTATATAAAAATTTAGGGGAGTGTCATAGGAGAGGGTCATTGTTCAAATTCTGCCAGGGATGACAAATTTGAATAGTGTCATGAGGATAAACCTTATAATACAAAAATATTCGGCTTAATAATAAGAAAGAAAATCAATATTTTAAAACTAATGTCCAACAAAAATCATTTTAACAAAAATAATTTTGAAATTAATAAAATAATGCAATAAACATATTTGGTAAGTAAATATATTTTTTTATTTAAAACAACAATTGTATATTAAATATATTTTTTATTTAAAATATAGTTTTTTCCTATAAATCACATCATTCATATAAAATATATGAATATATGCCAATATAAAAAACCCCTTATACAATGTAAACTCATAAGAATGGATGTAAGAATTCATAAGATGGGATAACACCTAGGTCATCACATTGGGGACATTTTTGGTTTGAACAACGAAATTCACCAAGGTATGAACGATTTTCGAACAATTTTGATCTTAGTTCAATGAATATGAAATCGATTCGAAGTATCATTTCATGCCCTAACTCCAAGGTGAATAAATTTACATGTAATGGTGCAGGTAACGAAGTGGAAAGAAAAAAAATAAAAATGCCTAAACTCATTTCGCCCCCTCCACGTGCTTTTAGTTCTCCAAGTCACCCAACGAGAAATGGACTATTAGGTAGTTTCTTTTTTTTTAAAGTTCCCTGGTATGTTTTTTGGGTTAAAAAATAGCCAAAATCTGATAGCGATTTGCGACTTATGGTTATTTCTATAATATCGACACAGTATCTTAAAATATATATCTTAAATCTATTGTTTTAGAATTAATCAATTTTGAAAAATTTATAGAAAATATTCTGAATGGAATAATTTTCACGAACAAGGCACCCACCACTTTATACCAATAGTTGTCTCAATTCAATGATGCATATCGACATATGCTAGCAGATATTGCAACACGTGTTGTAGGGAACGTAACTCTTGTGAATCTGGATCTCTCATATGTCCTTATATTATATTATGTATGTGCAAGGGATTAAGGCAAGAGTTATGTTTTTCATTCAAAGGACATTGTTTAGATTCCGTCAGTGATGACGAATATTAACAGTGTCATGAGTATAAATATCATAGTAGAAAAACCTTCGACTTAATTATTGTAAAATTAAGTGGGGCCACATCACAATGTTCCCATCATGAGAAGTATCGATCATTCCATGTATGATTGAATGGACCCATATCACATTGTTTCACAACATGAGACGAGCATTGTTTCATAGCCGAATAGGGTGAAAAGAGTAAAAAATAAGTGGAGTATTTGATATGTTCAACCTTGGCTGCTGTAAATATTAGTGTAAATTTATCAATGGTTGATAAAAGTTTGATTAGATGATTAGATGTTAGGTTTTATAATTTTTTATTTGATTTAAATTTTTTATAAGACTTTGACTCATTAAATAAAACTTAAAAAGTATTGGTACTCCATGAGTGAGGCTTAATGCCTACTGTCTCTTGACATCTTTGTCTTTACTGAATCATGTGTCTCTTTTAACTAGCCAATGACTTATAAACTAAATAGTAGACTAAAACTTATAGTAACAACTAACAATATTTAAACTTAATCCTCACTTAATTGCTAATTTTTTCGAATTAAAAATAAAGAATTAAAAATTTAATCAAGCCTCTTTATATTTTGAATATCACATGTTCATCATTTTATTATTAAGGGTTTTTTATGGTGTTGAATCCATTTCCACTATCAAAATGCAACTTAAACACTCCAACTACTTGATTTTTTGAAATTAGTTTTACCAGATTCAAACAAAAACCTGTCATTCAAGCTATTGTATATCTACCATTTTGTAATAATTTTCTATATATTATTTTATTTTGTATTCATTACAAATTTATTTATGATATGTGTAAAAAGATTTTTCGGTGAAAATCACATAGGAGAAATTTGTGTCGACGCTTTTCGAACCAGCTAGTGTGGTTCATCATCAGGACAAGATGAGAAATCTGATCAAGAAACCAGTTTAAGTAGAATAGGACCGCTCCAACTAGCCGTTAAATGATATTAAACCCAAAAAAAAACCATTTTCAAATTCTACACTTAATACAAACACATACAAAGAGTTCTATCTATTACTATTTCCCTAACTTTCTACTTTTCATCCTTACTATCTACTGATTATTAATGTCCGGTGTAACGCTTTCGCTCTAATGAGACGGTATAAGGTATCGCGCTCTTTCCATGTTGCATTTTAGGGACAGTAACTTTGTCGGTCACTGACGCTATCTTACTAATTTTACGGCGCTAATTCATGATGCTGATGTGGACATTTCATCTTGTACTTAATGATGCTGATATGGACATTTCATGTTGTTTTAATTTGTAAGACAACTCGGCTTTATTAAGACATCCTCTTTTTGGTGTTTATGCAAATTGCGTTTTGTTTTGTTTCAATAATTATCAGCACCCTCTGCCCCTGGATTCACAGGGGACAAGGGAAAACCCACTTGTAAATTCACAGCATCATATCTTCCAATGTATACTATTTTCAATTATGAAAACAGCAGTCCATTACTTTATATCATTTGTTTTCATGTTGGTCTTTCTATATTTTGTTTCGAGCGCTACTTCGCCACTCGTTTTTTTGGCCTCTAATTTATTCTAAAGCGTTTTATTATAACCATACATCATATGAAAGATGCCAAACACTTCTCTTTCATCACAGGAGCTCCCATATTTTATGAAGAAATTAATTTTATAATTTAGCTTTTATTTATTTTATGTGGTGTATGGTGTAAAATTACTGTTCGCTTATCTCTTTTATGTGATATGTGGTATTCAATTCGTTTATATTTATATGTTTTTTATTTATGCATGGTATAAAATTATGTTAGATTTTGTAATTAAAATTTTATATGAGAGATAGTAATGATTTTTCACTTCTTTTTTATTATAAGAGTTTTAATAATTTTTTTTGCAATCTTCTCTAACTAGATCTTTTTAGTTTTCAAATGATTGGACTTCAATGCGTTTATGGTTAAATCCTTGTGTTTCTAAACTAACTATACCAAAATTTAATCTCTTATTACATTTTTAAAAATATATAAAAACTAAAATTTCTATATATTTCAATTAATTATTATTTTCTACATTCCCAACACATTTCCTGTCAACCGTGATAAGGTCTGAATGGTAGCTTAAATGGTAATTGTGGACACTGGTCTTTGTCAAATGGTTGCCTGTACAGTGCTCTTTGTTCTTTATATAGTCCCTGATAGCGGAGCCATAGAATCCAATCTTTCTCATACCACCAATCTGCCTGAGTAAGTGTGCGATCATACAATGGACGATCGCAATGTCAAAACTCAGCTTCACTTTGTGATGTTTCCATTGTTAGCTCAGGGTCACATAAATCCTTTCTTGGAGCTCTCAAAGGCTCTCGCTACTCATGGCCACAAAGTCTCCTTCATCTCTACGCCTGTCAACATTTCCAGAATCAGGCCTTCGTTACACGTTCAGGAGTGGCCGGGCCAGATCGATCTGCTGGCACTGCCGTTACCGCCCACGGAGGGCCTCACTCCCGGAGCGGAATGCATGGCAGACATCCCTCCAGAAATGTGGGCTGCGCTCTGCAAGGCGATTGACGGGATGGAGAAGCCTTTTGAAAGCCTTCTCGGAGAGCTCTCGCCGGATTATCTAATCCAGGACCACCACCACTATTGGACGCGGACTGTTGCAGAGGAGATGCACATTCCGGTCATATATTTCGCAGTCCTTTCCCCCGTTTTCTGTTGTCACGCATTCCACCCCTGTAAATTGCGGAACCAGGAAATAACCGCCGAGGAGCTGGCAGCTCCTCCCCCGGGGTTTCCGTCGTCGGTGATCACGTTGAGGCCGTACGAAGCGCGGGATTTGTTATATATGTACAGATCAATACCCGGACATGTCAGCCCGATCTATCGATTGGGTAAATGCCTGGAAGGATGCGTGGCAATAATTGTGAGATCCTGCTTTGAAGGTGAAGATAAATACATTCGCTATCTTCATGACGCCATTGGAGTTCCTGTGTTTTCCGTTGGCCCGCTCATGCCCACTGTCCAGTCGGGTACCGAGGAATCCGAGCTGCTGAAATGGCTGGACCGACAGAAGGCGGCCTCGGTCGTTTTTGTGTCATTCGGCAGCCAGGTGTTTTTGTCCAGAGACCAAATCCAGGAGCTGGCGCTGGGATTGGAGGCGAGTGGATTCCCGTTCCTCTGGTCTCTTCGTTTTCCACCGTATTCGGACGGTGGGCCAGACGATCTGCTGGGATTCCTTCCCGAAGGATTCGAGAGTCGAACCCACGACCGGGGGCTTGTCGTCCAGGGCTGGGTACCGCAGGTACGGATTCTCTCGCATCCAGCGGTCGGTTGGTATCTGAGCCACGGGGGATGGGGCTCCGTCATGGAGTCACTGAGCTTCGGAATACCCCTCATCTTTCTGCCTCTTCAATATGACCACGGCTTGAATGCGCGGCTAATATCCGCGGAATTAAAGGCGGGGATCGAAATCGAAACTGCAGACGATGGCTCTTTTCTCAGAGAAAATATATCTAAAACACTAGTTATTGCAATGTCCGGAGTTGAAGGGGAAAAGTGGAGATCGAACGCGGCCAAGGCCTGTGACAATATAGCGGGCAATAAGCAGAGTTATGTCCATAATTTCATTCAAAAGCTTCAACACTTGGCAGAAGACCATAAGAACTAAAGGTATGTAGTGTAATGTTGTTACTTGTGAAAAACAATATAGATCTAGTGAACCTCTTCAACAAGGCTAGAGAAGTGATATAATATGGGTCAGGAATTATCGTTCTAATAGTATTAATATTAGTGTTTTTATGGTGTTTGCTGCTCGGACCCGGTGCCATTCTTAGAATTGGTTGCACTTCGCCCTCCAGGTAAATCTCAACCCGGAATTTTCTATTCACTTTTTTTGGACACGGAATTTACTTGGGCTTCGTTTTGGTTAGGGATGGGGTTTGTGCGGGCCAATGCTCGATTTAAGTACATTCTTATTGACCTTTGAAAGCTATTCTACCTGTCCTTCGCCTTTTTCGTTCCACAGTCCGTAGCAGCAACTAATAGATTTCAGGGGTGCACTGTGCTTTACCATGGTTGATTGGTGGAGTTGCCGAGCAGATTGGCTGTTCTGCCATTCCCGAACGAGGTTCGGCTCCGTGATGTCGTAAAAGTTACGACATATAAACCTAGTGCCATGTATATGTTTCACTTTTCCATTGTAACAATAAATAAATACTTATGTTAGTGCATATTCATTCAATGGCTTCTAGTAAGAGTTTGTGAACCCCGAACTTCCAATCATAGTAATAAATGGAAATTCATACCTTCCGGAAGAACTGGGGTCGTGTGAGTTTGTGAACCCCGAACTTCCAATCATAGTAATAAATGGAAATTCATACCTTCCGGAAGAACTGGGGTCGTGTATCAGAACTAGGCTTGTGTGCTATTCGGGTTATATGTAAATAGACTTGGATGCTCTTTTTTCTTGTCCATCGTCGATTACCAAAAAGGTAAATTAAGGCAAATTACCAAATAGGTAATATATGGTATATTTAGTATATTTTTTAAACAAGTTATTATTATTATTTAATTTGAAAGTCACAAATATTAAATTGGAATATAAGATTTCTTTATTTGTGGGATAATGGATTTATTTCCATGCAATAACATCAAATTGATGTATGAGATTTTCTTGTTTGTTGGATAAGGGACCTATTTTTACCTAGCAATTTAACTGCTAAATCGACGAAGACATACATACTCTACCTCTATGATTTTGAATTTGTGACCTTTTAAGAAGAACCACATGCTCTTAACCATTAAAAAAAAGTGTGATTCAAAATCTGTGAATATTTTTTGAAAGATCCAAACACTCGAATTAAAAACTACAACCCCAAATGATCTCAAAAGAAAGGCTTTGCCCCTTAAATCAAAGAGAAATTGGAAGAGCATCTATTGCACATAGAAATACACTAATAGTATTATATTATTAATTTGCACTCACTTACAACACATTTATATAGTTGGTCTCAGATCCAACTTATTCCTAAAATGGATATAGAGGTTGAGAGAATATCTCAACAACCTCCTACAAACTCTCAAACGAACTCTAAACTTACACATTACATTAATGGAAGCATTATTTCTAATACCTCCCTTTAATGCTGACATTTGAAATATAGTATAAAAAAAATACATGGAATACACATATGTTTGATCTGGTCTTCATCAGCAACTCTACCCACTCTGCAGTCTTTTGGACTCCGCTCTTTCTTTCTCCACATCTTTGAACCTACCTTCCAACTTATTTAAAGTACACCTGCTTCTAACCATCAATCACGCACACTGTAAAATTGACGCTTCTTGACCTCCCGAAGGATAATCTCAATACTAAATCACCCTATGGATACACTTCCATCTGTGAGATTCCCTCGAAGAGAAAATTTCAACAATTATATAGGAAAATGATCTGGATACTGAGCATATTCAGCAGTCAATCATACAACTGACCTCATTTAAACAATACACACAAAAACAACCTATAACTACAGAACTTGAAGCCCGAAGCACAACAAGATCCAACATAATATAACATAATATGCATAACCAAACTAATTTAGATTATGATAATGTTCATTGATTGGTTGTGCAATATAAAAAAAAATTTACAATCACAATACATACACATTAATTAATATAGCTGCCTTTTTCTTTTACTTCATGCATTCACGCTTCAATTCAATGAAACGAGTCTTACTCCTGCATGCTCTGTATGCTAGTGCAAAGCTCTGGGCTCGAAACGAACTTAGACGTAATATTGTCGAAGCACTTTGGCACCAGGTCTGGTGAGAGACCTAAAGAGTTTAGCTGCTCCTGATATATTCCGAAACAAGAGACAACAGCGGCATAACTAGGAAACGCGAACACGAATGCATCTTTAAAATATTGAGCAAATCCTATGCTGAGCAAGCTCCACAATGTCTAGCAAAAATCAGCTTCATTAATCGTCAGTTTCCAAGTAGAATGATCCCATGGCACTCGACAGACATAATCAAGGCTAAGCGAGCCTTTGACACTAGCACCCAAACTACAATTCCATAGCAATAGTTGCAGCAGAATGAGAAGAGCTTCCGCCTTCATTTCTTTTTTATCAAAAACACCTACAATTAAGTGCATTATATTAAACGTCGGTCTGGATGATGCTATTGCTACTAAATTTCCCAACAAACAGTAATATTAAGAGATAACGATGAAAAACGATCCATTGTAATTGCCAAAAATCAACCGCCCAATCCAACCAGATGAATACTATTAACACTTGTAAACAACACGAGATTAATTGATGAAGTCACAACGAGAGCCATGGCACTCAACATAGCCAACGCGATAGTGGGGAAAACCTTGACTCTTCAGAAACTTGATTCTTCACGGTGTTGCAGTTCTGGATGAGAAGCAATTTGATTTATAAAGACATCCAATCCTCTACGCCTCAGCTCAATAAGTGGCAGATAGACACAGAAACAAGAAATTTGTCTTTGTCAGTGCGCTCCTTTGTATGCGTGGAATTGAAACCGCTGAGTGGCGCTTCTTGCACATCAAAAAAATCGCATGAGTCTAACACAGGCAGTGATAGGCAGCCCTGTTGATAAACAATGAACACACAGCACTCTCATAAACAAAATAACTCAACACTCCTAATCTACGTATGTACAGAGAACCTCTCCCGAACTATTTCATCTTCTTGAGCACTCCCATGAGGAATTAAGCCTAGCTAGGCTTTGATACCAAAAGAGAAATTGGAAGAGCATCCACTGCACACAGAAATACACTAATCTTATTATATTATTAATTTGCACTCAATTACAACACATTTATATAGTTGGTCTCATATCCAACTTATTCCTAATATGGATATAGAGGTTGAGAGAATATCTCAACAACCTCCTAAAAACTCTCAAACCAAATCTAAACTTACACATTACATTAATGGAAGCATTATTTCTAATAAAAACTATAATTAATTGACTTGCTTCAAGACAAATGCCATTTCCACGATGATGGAGTCCACCTTCCTCAAATGGATTAAGTCCTTAGCCCAAGATGGGTGAATGGTGCTAGCCTAAAACCATACACGTAAGCTTGTTGCCATTTATTGTTACGAATGATCCAAAGCTTGTAGTTAGACTGATTGATGCGACTATCTTACCCTTGTCTGTGATTATGAACCCAATTTTTATCTTAGAATGAACCTATGATTCCATGCATTGATGATGGTTTATTATGATTTAAATATTAATGGTTTCCGACTTTCTCTAAATAGCTTTTAGCCCAGTAGAAATAACTCCAAGGAAGCGCTGCAGGAGGATTAACATGGAGGGAGGATACCAGCTACTTTAGATCTTAGAGGATGACACAATATTTATTACATTGATGTTTTGAGTGAAGCGTTGATGACACATTGAGGTTGAACATGATGAGGTTCCACGATGAAGCTAAAGTTATAACCCGCCCTATGGGCTACGTCCTCCCACCCATCAAGCTATGTCTTCCTCTTAAGTTCTGGCAGTTTATATTAAATCTGGCCAGTAGTTCCACGATTTAAGCTAAATGTAAACCTATGGGCTACTCAACCATCCATTAAAATTCATTGCACTTGGTTCTCGAGGTAAATCTCAGGCCTTGGATTTTCTATTTATTTTTTTTGGACAACTTTTATATTGCCAAGGGAATTTTCTTGGGCTTAGTTTTGGTTATGAATGGAGTTTGTGGAGGCTTATGTTCCATTTAAATCCATTCTTATTGCCCATGTAAAATCAGCCTTTAAAATATATGGAATTTTTAATGTCCGTGGGGTTTCAGGGTAAAAATTTTGAGGACTAGGGATGGAAGTAGCCAATGGGTTTATGGTTTAGCACTGCAAACATTATTGGATTTATGGTTTAGCATTGAAAACATTATTGTGTTATGTTACTTCTCAAGTTTAAATTCTCCAATGGGAAGAGTAGTTATTTATGGTAAATTTGACAACCATGGTTTTCCAATAACAAGAGTAAGCTCTTAATCTAGATGAAAATATTAGATCATTTTTACAGGAGAATATCTTATTTAAAAACATAAACACAACATTTATAACATTTATAAGATACTTCCGATATGAATATCTCAAATCCAATTAAAAAATAGTCCAGAAAACAAATAAATCAGACATGAAAAGAGGTAAACTATATAATTTAAATTTTTTCCTGCCAAACTCGTCTACAACAAAAATTTAATGCTCATTGTTCCCAAAACTCTAAAGAAGAAAAACCTTAAATTGTTTTTAATTTTAATAGATAACAAACAAATTGTCATCGATGTTCTTGGGCTGAAAGTGCAGGATATAATTTTATATATAATTTTATCAATATATGGTTTTAGCTAAAAAGCACCATTGATAATATGTCACATTCAATCAAGATGATAACCAAATATATAATACAGAGTAAAAGTAAATCATATAAATGATAATAGTTGTTTATAGTACTCTAATCTCTAATCTGTAAAAAAAAATTCGGAGCCTTGGACTAAATCATGTTATTACTTACATTTATTTTTACATTCTCATTTGCTACCCACATTTACTTTTGCATTCTCATTTGTCTTGTATGCAGTATCTAATATATTTGCATCTAATTTTTGCAATCATTTTTAACAAATTAATATCTTAGCTAGCTTACCATTTTTAATCAGTTTATCTTGGGGAATTTAGTGTCACTAAAATTAGTTATGCACAACCTATATTTGTCCATTTATATAGGGTTTTCAAGAAAATATCACACATTTTTGGGTAAATTTTTATAACTTAATTCCGTTTATGTAAATGATATTACATAATCGATTTTCTTTTAAGGAGTAAACTATATTTGGTTCTGCAAAACACAATTTCAATGACATGTTATGGTTGACACCACTTCTTTTAGCTTCATATATATCTAGCTTTATATACATATAACATCATTTGTTAATTGTCTTCTATTTTGAAAAGTATTCAACGGTGATCTCTTGCATCCACGGTGATCTCTTGCGTCCACAGAGAATAAATGATGATCATAAGGTATTTGCTATCGGTAACTATGCTTATGAGAATTCCCACAAAAAGAGAAATTGATATTTCATACATGGATCTTGTAGAAATTTATTTGATACATGAGAACTGTAGTCCTTTAACCTGTTTGTTGCAAACTTCTTGACAACTGCAAGAATTAAATGGAAAAAATAATGTCAATGCTGCAATTAAATTTCAATGGCATGTTACTGTTGAGACCACTTCTTTTAGCTTCATATATACCTAGCTTTATAAACATCTATTACAGCATATGTTAATTCTCATATATTTTGAAAAAAATTCTATTGTGATCTCTTGCATCCACAGAAAAAAAATGATGATCACAAAGTATTTGCTACTAGTAAATATGTTGATGAGAGTTCCCACAAACTAAGAAATTGATATTTGGTACATGGATCTTGTGGAAATTTATTTGATACATGAGAATTGTAATCTTTTAACCTATTCATTGCAAAATTATTGACAACTGCAAGAATTAAATGGAAAAATTAATGTCAATGCCAAAATTAAGCCTGAAAGTGGGGAATCCATACATAACCTGCCTACCTACATTCCACTCCCCGACAAGTGGCATGAGCCCGCCTGCCTACTTATATATAAGGAACTAGTCTCATAAGATGAGCCTGGGCCCACCTTAGAATATATCTTCCATCGAGCCGTATCATTGTCGTCCCGTTGAGATGATAGCATCTAAGATTAATAAACCATAAAGAAGAAATCGAAAAGAAGCTTATTCATATCTTAAAAAATTTAAATGGTTATCTTCTTCAGATCTTGGACAACCTAGTTGTACATTCTGTAATTCAAACACTTTCGTTACTAACTACCACTTGCACTTGCTTTAGTTGATTAGCACATGAGCTCTAGTACATAGATAAGTAACTTACTGTAAAACTTGCTGTATAGAGTGGTTGTAGGGTATCTCTACCCACTATGTAATATTGGGTTCCAGTACGTAGATAAGTAACTTAATGTAAAACTTATTGTATAGAGTGGTTGTAGGGTATCTCTACCCACTATGTAATATCTTGGCACTGTATTAATGCAATTTTTAGTGCATGTAGCAATGACAACATAAGAGAGATAGTGATTCTCTCAGATTTTTTTGGCAACAAACTTGTCTATCATTAACATAATGAAGAGTTCAAATGAGAACTTGAAGCAACAATATATATCAACATTTCTTACCTACCTATGGGCTGTCAGGAATATCCATGAAAACTCTTGAAAAGATTTTGTAAAACTGAACACAAGAAAGGAAATATTATGAGATTTTATGGAAAATAAGGAATAAATGTTGGCTAAAGTAGAGCTTGATGTTTACCTTTATATACTCTATTGTATCCCCTCTTGATTTCCATATCTCTACCATTGGGAAAGATGGTGCAACTTTAGTAACCTGTATCAAAGCAATTCTATTACCAATTACCAACTAATAATTAAAAACATGAAGATTAATAGAGAAATTAAGCAAGATACAATTGTATAAATAATAACTAAAAACTAAATTTAGGAAAACATTTTAAAACAAAGTTGATGTAATTACTTTAAAGTTATGATGAAAAAAATGAAAAATTTATTAAAAAATAAGAATTAACCATCACTCTCTTATCATCATTATTATGAATAAGATAATGTTGTTAAGGTTTTATTAAAAAAAGTGAAAGAAAAATTGAGATCTAAATTTTTCTAATAATAAGCATGTTATAATAACCATAAAATAACGTGGTCAACATTATTAGTTGTTTTTGTGTTGAGTGTTTCTTATAGTAATTGTTATAGGTGTATTAATAACAATTATGGGTTGCACTCATACTAATATAACTTAATACAAATTTGAGTGGGTTTGGATCTCTCAAATTCTATCCTAGTCTTAAGGAAAAATTGGCTCAAATTCTTACCTAGTCTTAAGGAAAAATTGGCTGTTAAAGGAGTATTACTTTTATGAGCTTATTATTTTATTTTAACCTATGAAATGTCTTGAGCATTGTTTGATAATTGTATTTACACAATTATAATGATAGGATAATTCAGAATATTGAGTACCTCTGGACCTATGAGAAATGAGATGGAATACGCTAGGTTTTTCTCTGCTCACCTGGAGGTCGTCGCTGCTGTCTCAACCTTGGCCCTATTCGGCTCTCCCTCCGCCGCTGACTTAACAGTAGCCTTTTTCAGCTCTCCCACCGTCGCAGACACCACAATAGAGCAAGAAGATCTAGCCGGTCTCATTGCCGCCACCGCTAATGGCTTCTCTTGCCCGACTTTGATCTGGCCGCAGACCTAGCCCTCCCATTCGGCTGCCTTCTGTGCTCAAACTACGGTTCATGAGGCTACCCTTGCTTGCAAAGATCCTGCAGCAAGGAGACCCACCCTACAAGGCAAATGGGATTGAAGACTACCCCCGGAGAGCTTTATTCTTCACCCAGAGGTTTCCAACGCCAACAGCCTTCTGGGTCTCGGGACACAAGGAACATGCACAGCTCTGCAGAAGGTTCGAAGCGAAGAGCATCAGTTTTCAGACTCTTCTTCCTCCGCTTACCAGATCCAGATCTCCCTTTTATCCGGGGGAACAAAGTTGCTCTGGGTACAAGCCACAGACCTGGTGCAGGATCTTCTGCAAGATATCGAACTCAGTTTGGGGATCCCCTCAGATCTCCTATGATTGCTCTACAGAGGTAAACAACTCAAGAATCCCCTGCCTCTGTCCCATTACAATATAAAAAAAGATGCTTCAATTGTGCTTTCCCTACGCTTGAGAGGAGGAGATCCTGGGCAAACCTCCGCAGCTCCTGCCTTCTCTTATAAGGATGCGCTTCATTCGCAGCCCTCTAAGCGAGCCGCTCAACTCGCTGAGGTCCCCAAGCCTTTCCTGGTGGACAAAATAGAGGAAACCCCCTCTATTGAAATCTCTCATCCAACATTGGATGATCAATTTCAGTCGTTTGCAGAAAAAGCCCTCATTTGCAGGTTTAATGGACTGTGGCCTTGATCAGAAGATCTCTACAAGTGGATCCATTCCAACTGGACCAACAACTGCAAGGTCTTCTTTTTGTTCGAAAGGCTTCTTCATTGTGGTCCTTGCCTTCAATGAAGATTATCTGAAAGCTCTTACCAGAGGCCCCTGGTTCTGGGGATCGGCGGGGCTCTTCCTCACCCCATGGTTTCCAGATTTTGACCCTTCCACAGCTGTCATCACCAAGCTTCCCATTTGGGTCAGACTACCAAACCTCCCTACGCACCTCTGGTACTTCACAGTCTTCCAGGGGATTGGGAATACCTTAGGTCGCTTCTTGGCCACGGATACCTCAAGAGGGGAGAAAGGAATTTACACCTTTGGCAGAATTTGTGCAGAAATAGACATCAGCAAAGGGCTACCAGATCATATCAATCTCAAAATTGGGGACTTTCATTGGACCCAAACCTTGGACTATGAGAACACTACCTTCCGTTGTCGCCACTGCCATCAGACAGGACACCTCCAAAACTCCTGTGCTTTGTTTCTTGACAAAGGGAAGAATAAAAGAGGTAAATCCAAATCGAAGAGCTAGAAACCATGTGACCCACCCCCCATGGATGATATAGACTCCTTCAGCTCAGACGAGGAAGAAATAGAAGCAGATGAAAAAATGTTGGACACGTGAAGGACTCCCCCTTGGCCTGCCCTGAGGTTCCTTTGGCATATCCGATCATGCAGAAACGCACGCATGAGCCCTCCTCCTCTGATTCAGATAAGGAGACCTCTCCTTCAGTGTAGAACAGTCAACAACTAGTTCCTATCCAGCCAAGTCACAATGGCTGGGTTAAAGTTAGCAAGAAGAAAGTGAAAAAGTGTTGTATGGATGTTTCTACCCACTCTGGGTAGACCCCTTTGTATAGCTCTCTGTTTTTCAGTTCACCTTGTTGCCTCCTGGTTTTTCCATGGTTGTTTTTGGGACCGAGGTTGATATTTCATCATCTTCGGCTCCCTTGCTTCTTTACTTTGCTTTTTGGCAAAGCTCTGATTGTACCATATGTTTTTTTCCTTAATAGAATTAGTTTTACTCAGAAAAAAAAAATAAAAAAAATTGTATTTACACAATTAAAAAAGATACTTTAATTTCAATGGAAATGTGGCAAGAGATGCTTGTGAGCTAGCATTATATTCAAATGAGCATCTCTTTCTCAACTTTTTTTTTTTTCCAAATTTCTTTTTATTTCACATTATTGGCAAGGAGCTCCATGATTTTTTTATATGATCCAACCTATTAGGGAGTTCATGAATCTATTTTGTATGGTTCTTGAGTGCAAAGGGTTTCCTTTTCTTCATTTTCTCTCTTCATATTTGTCATTTGTTGATTCTTATCCCACCTTGGTACTTTCTCCACTTCTCAAATTTCATATAGTAAAGTGTAGGATGAGAAGGGAGTAGGAAGATGAAGGATACCATCATTACTATGCCATTATTTTGAGACAATTATGTTAGTATAACTTTCTTTTTAAATTTAACTTCCTATTACATTCTTTAAAAGATATATAGAAGCTCAAATTTTGATTGCGTTGAGAGGTGCATTCTACAGCCCAGTATAACCCGATGTGTAAGTATGTCAGAAGCCAAAAAAAAAAAAACTAAATTTAAAAAAAACGTAAAATATATATAATGTTGGCTTTAAAAATAACTTATGTAGCCATATAAATAAACACTTAAAAATGAATTTAAATAATATAAATTTAAAATATGAAGAGCTTTACAAGCACTCAAAAAAGAGATATGGTAAATAAATTAAGATATAAATAAAACAAAGGTATGATAAATAAATAAAACCTTTTTTTATACTTAGCTATGGTAAATAAATATAAATATAAATAAACTAGATGTATGGTAAATAAATAAAACCCTTTTTAATATTTACTCCATAAACTTCTTTATATTTACAAAAACTCAAAAAAAAGTTTTATTGGGGTGAACCCTATGGGCCAAATATCATGGGAAAAATCATTATCAATACCATGGGCCAAATACCATGGGACAAATTATTATCAATACCATAGGCCAAATACCATATTTATAAAAGAGGTAGAAAAAAGTAAGATAAATAATAAAAATATATCAAATAGGAGTAGAAATAACCATCTAATTATATTTGAAGCCTATGGACCATATTAATGATAATAAAATGCAAAAAAAAAACATTATTAACCCTAAAATTAATATTAAAATTTATTAAATTTAATACCTTTATATTAATACAATATTAAATTTGTTATATATATATATATATGGGAGGGAAGAAGAAATACATATGATACAGGTGGAGAAATAGAGGTAGTGACAAGGGAGAGATGGAGATAAAGTGAAGGAGAGGGTAGAGGAGGAATGAAGAGAGAGAGAGGGAGATGAGTGGGAGAGCTAGAGAAGGGTAAGAGAGGGAGAGGGAGACATAAATATGGAGGTGAGATAGAGAGAAAAGGAGAGAGGGAGGGATAAGGAGAAAGGATTGGAGGGTAGGGAGAGACATAGAGAGAGAGGGAGGGAGAAGGAGGAAGGATTAGAGAGAGAGAGAGAGAGAGAGAGAAAGATAGATGATGTTGGAGAGGGAGAGAAGGAGAGAGAATAATAAAGAGAGGGATATAGTAACATAGTTGGAGAGATAGATAGAGTGATGGGGAAAGATAGATGATTTAAGTGCAGAGAGCGAGAGAGAGAGAGAGAGGGGTGAAGATAGAGGGAGGCAGGAAATAAAGAGAGAGAGAGAGAGGAACGACGAGAGAGAGGAAGAGAGTGATGGGGGAATATAGAGGATTGTAGGGGAAAGAGAGAGAGAGTGAGTGATGGGGAAGAGAGAGGGAGGAAGGAGAGAAATGGAGAGAGAGGAAGGAAAATATAGGGGACTTGATAGAGAGGAGGAGAGAGGGAGGGATAAAGATATGGAGTTGGAAGGGGAGAGAGGGAAGGATAGAGATATGGAGCTATATGTGGAGAGAAGGAGGGATAGAGACATGCAGTTGGAGGGGGAGAGAGGGATGGATAGAGAAATGGAGTTGGATGGGGAGAGAGGGAGGGAAGAAGAAAGACATAGAGAGTGACAAGTGGTGAGAGAGAGGGAGTGATAAGGGAGAGGTGGAGAGAGAGTGTGTATGTTTGGGGGTGAGATAAAGAGACAAATAAGAAGAAATGGAGAGAGAGAGAGAGAGACGTGGGAAAGAAAGGAAGAGAGAGAGTGGAGAGAGGTAGGGAAAGAGAGATGGAGATGGAGGGGGAGAGAGACAGAGTTAAGAAGAAATACATAGAGAGTGAAAGTTGGAGAGAGAGAGAGAGAGAGAGGGAGTGATAAGGAATATGGAGGGAAAGCGAGAGAGGATAGCATGAGGGAAGAAATATAGAAGTGGGGGAGAGGGAGGTAAGGGGAAGAGAGAGAGAGGGAGGGAGAGGAGGAGGGAGTGATAGATAGATAGATTTGAGTAATAGAGTGTATGTTTTGGGGTTGATATAGAGAGAAAAAGGGATATAGAGATATATATGGAAGGTGAAGAAAAAGAAGAGATAGATGGAGACAAGGAGGGAGGGACAAAGAGATTGATAAATATGGAGTGAGAGAATGTGTGTGTTTGTGGGGTGAGATAATTAGAAAAAGGAGGAGAGATGGAGGGACGTATAAATATATATGGAGAGGGGAGAGAGGTAATAATATTTCTTACAAAAGATTCATTGATTTCAGTGTTGATGGTGATTTCTAATCCCATTTGATTGCTTGCACTAGATGCATTGATTTGAGTGTAGATTTTGATTTCTAATGATATTTGATTACTTGCACTAGATGTATTGATTTCAATGTAAATGATTTCTAATTCTATTTGATTGTTTTCACTAAATCCATTGATTTCAATGTATATGGTGATTTATAATCCTAGTTGATTTCTTTCACTAGATGCATTAATTTCAATGTAGATGTTGATTTATAATTATATTTGATTGCTTACATTATATGCACTGATTTCAATATAAATGATTTCTAATCCTATTTGATTTCTTGCACTAAATGCATTTATTTTAGTGTAGATGGTGATTTATAATCCTATTTTATTTCTTGCACTAGATGCATTGATTTTATTGTATATGTTGGCTTCTAATCCTATTTTCTTACTTGCACTAGATGCATTGATTTCAGTGTAGATGCTGATTTCTAATCCTATTTGATTATTTGCATTAGATGCATTGATTTCTGTGTAGATGTTGTTTTATAATCTTATTTGATTTCTTGCATTAGATGGATTTATTTCAGTGTAATGTTGATTTATGATTTGATGTAATGGATGTATGACAATATGTTAATTTTAAAGTCATTGGATTAATAATGTGCATTGATTTCACTGTAAGCACAAAAAAGTATTGACAATGTAGAATGATTTTTTTGTTATAGTAATTAAACCTAATAATTTTGGAGAGAAAGAGAGACAAGGTATGATGTTTACTGCAATAGCTATAGCTAAATATTGAAATTATTTATGACTTATGATTTCTACTATCTTTTTCATATAATCGATATGGAAATATGACAAAACTAACAAGGGTGACAATAAGAATAGTAAAATAAATAGTTTGAGATTGATCACAATAGAGGGTATTTGTGATTGACTACATTATTATTATTCACATCTTATATCATTCAATATTATTATATTGTCACTTTGCATTCAAAAAATTCATTTCATCATTTTTTATCATTAAAATTATTTTACAATATTTATCATCTCAACAAACTCAGAGGTAACTAAGAAAAGTTAAAATTAAAATGACTCAATAAATCCCAAACACATTTAGCCTATTTAAAATGATTATATTAATATTAGATGTATTTACATATTATTGATATAATTAATCATATGTTCCTCATATTATCGATAGATTTTCCTTAGTCACACACCAACCTAGATCCGTAGTTAAAATGGATCTAGGTTGGTTACTTACATTTACTTGCATGTTATTAATTATATTTTATTACTTAAATTTACTTTCATGCTATTACTTATATTTACTTTTACATTTACATTTGATATTCATATTTACTTTTGCATTCTCATTTGTCTTCCCAGTTTCAATATCTAATCTATTTGCCTTGAACTTTTGCAATAAGTTAATATCTTAAAATTTATATTGGGGAATTCAGTGTCACTAAAATTAGTTCCACACACCTTGTATTTGTCTATTTATATAGGGTTCAAGAAAATATTACACATTTTTGGGTAATTTTTTATAACCTAATTCCATTTATATAAATGATATTACATAATTGATTTTCTTTTAAGGAGTGAACTATATTAAAGTGTGCAAAAAACAATATGAATGGCATGTTATGGTTGAGACCACTTCTTTTAGTCTCATATATATCTAGCTTCATATACGTCTATTACATCATATGTTAATTCTCTTATATTTTGAAAAACATTCAATTGTGATTTCTTGCATCCACATACAAAAAATGATGATCATAAGGTATTTTCTACAAGTAACTATATTGATGAGAATTCCCACAGATGGAGAAATTGATATTTAATACATGGATCTTGTAGAAAGTTATTTGATACATGAGAATTGTAATCCTTTAACCTGTTTGTTGCAAACTTCTTGACAACTCCAAGAATCAAATGGACAAAATAATGTCAATGCTACAATTAAATTTCAATAGCATGTTATGGTTGAGACCACTTCTTTTAGCTTCATATATATTTAGCTTTATAAACATCTATTACATCATATGTTAATTCTCATATATTTTGAAAAACATTCTATTGTGATCTCTTGCATCCACAGAGAAAAAATGATGATCACATAGTGTTTGCTACTAGCGACTATGTTGATGAGAGTTCCCATAAACAAAGAAATTGATATTTGGTACATGGATCTTCTGGAAATTTATTTGATACATGAGAATTGTAATCCTTGAACCTATTTGTTGCAAAATTCTTGACAACTGAAAGAATTAAATAGAAAAAATAATGTCAATGCCACAATTAAGCTTCAAAGTGGGGAATTGAGATGATAACATCTAAGATTAATAAACCATAAAGAAAAAATTGAAAAGAATCTTATTCATACCTTACGCACTTGCTTTATTTGATTAGCACATGAACTCCAGTATGTAGATAAGTAACTTAATGTAAAACTTTTTGTATAGAGTGGTTGTAGGTATCTCTACCCACTATATAATATTCTTGGCATTGTATTAATGCAATTTTTAAGGCATGTAGCAATGACAACATAAGAGAGATAGTGATTCTCTCATATTTCTTTGACAACAAACTTGTCTATCATTAACATAATGAAGAGTTAAAATGAGAACTTGAAGCAACATTATATATCAACATTGCTTACCTATGGGTTGTCAGGAATATCCATGAAAACTCTTGAAAAACTTTTGTAAAAATGAACAAGAGAAAGGAAATATTATGAGATTTTATGGAAAATAAGGAATAAATGTTGGCTAAAGTAAAGCTTGATGTTTACCTTTATATACTCTACTGTATCCCCTCTTGATTTCCATATCACTACCATTGGGAAAGATGGTGCAATTTCAGTAACATGTATCAAAGAAATTCTATTACCAATTACCAACTAATAATTAAAAACATGAAGATCAATAGACAAATTAAGCAAGATACAATTGTATAAATAATAACTAAAAGCTAAATTTAGGGAAACATTTTAAAACAAAGTTGATGTAATATTAATGTTTTGCTTTAAAGTTATGAAGGAAAAAATGAAAAAATTATTAAAAAATGAGAATTAATGATCACTCTCTCATCATCATTATTATGAATAAGATAAGGTTGTTAAGGTTTTATTAAAAAAAGTGAAAGAAAATTTGAGATCTAAATTTTTCTAATAATAAGCATATTATAATAACCATGAAATAACGTGGTCAACATTATTAGTTGTTTTTGTGTTGAGTCTTTGTTATAGTAATTGTTATAGGTGTATTAATAACAATTATGGGTTGCAGTCACACTAATATAACTTAATAAAAATTTGAGTGGGTTTAGATCTCTCAAATCCTAGCCTAGTCTTAAGGAAAAATTGGCTCAAATTCTTACCTAGTCCTAAGGAAAAATTGGTTGTTAAAGGAGTATTACTTTTATGAGCTTCTTATTTTATTTTAACCTATAAAATGGCTTGAGCATTGCTTGTTAAATTGTATTTACACAATGAAAAAAGATACTTTAATTTCAATGGAAATGTGGCAAGAGATGCTTGTGAGCTAGCGTTATATTCAAATGAGCATCTCTTTCTCAAGTTTTTTTTTTTTCCAATTTTCTTTTTATTTCACATTATTGGAAAGGAGTTCCATGATTTTTTTATATGATCCAACCTATCAAGGGAGTTCATGAATCTATTTTGTATGGTTCTTGAGTGCAAAGGGTTTCCCTTCCTTCATTTTCTCTCTTCATATTTGTCATTTGTTGATTCTTATCCCAGCTTGGTACTTTCTCCACTTCTCAAATGTCATATAGTAAAGTGTAGGATAAGAAGGGAGCAGGAAGAGGAAGGATACCATCATTACTATGCCAATCGTTTTGGGACAATTATGTTAGTGTAACTTTCTTTTTAAATTTAACTTCCTATTACATTTTTAAAAAAATATATAAAAGCTCAAATTTTGATTATATTTCATTGTCCATATATTTTTCTCGATGATTGTTCCAGTGACAAATACCTTGCTCCACACCAAAAAAAGAAGAGGAGAAAGTATTTCATGGCTAATCGCTCATTCATGGATACCCCATTTCCATTGACAATAAAATCACCACAACCATTTTGCAATAAGTCAATCCAATTTCACTACAAATTATTTTATAATTCCCAACATTCCTTCGCAAAATGACACCTCTTTTGCCACCAATTTCAACAACAATATCTGGAGCCTCAATTCCGCACGATTCCTCACAAAATTCCTGAATAGTGTAGGTCGCCATCTCTCTTTCACAGTGGGGCTTGCCCTGGACTCGTGTCCCACTTGTAACAATGGTTCCTGTGTATCTGCATCCATTAACAATATCAACTTCGTTATGCCCAAGATTTCTCTTCTGCAATCCCATTTCTTTAATATCATCAGTGTCTTCACATTGATTTTCCCTATAGGCCTCCCACACCTTTCAATTATACGAGCACTCCACCAAAACACCGGATAACATCTAAAGGACCGAGACTCACTCAGATTCCCTTCAACTCAATAGTGTAGTTAGTACTTCAAGGCATTAACGTGCTCACAGTGGAGAATCATCCAGTCCATCTTCATGGCTTCAATTTCTTTATTGTTGGAAGAGGGTTTGGGAACTATAACCCAAAGAAGGACCCTCCCAAATTCAATCCTGTGGATCCTCCCGAGTGCAACACTGTGGGCATGCCCATCGGTGGTTAGACGACTATCCGGATTCAGAGCCGACAATCCAGGTAACCTAACCTAACCTTTACTCTTTCATATTTCTTTGTGTTGGAATATTGAAAATTCCAGAACAAATAGTGGAGAGATTAATACTCTCCTCTTTAACACAGAGAAATTTAAAATTTTCACTCACAGGAGACAAAGTTTCAACTCTTAAAAAAAACATCTATTTAAAAAAAAAACTGTTACAAATTCTTCCTCACACAGAGGGATTTACAAAATATGTGACTGCTTCAGACACAGTTCACAAAACCTTCACTGTCACTCAAACAAAACACTTTGTCTCACTCTGGAAAATACGCTGCTGTGTATTTTTAAAAACAACGCACTGTTGTGCAAAAACGACTCTGTTCTGTGTAAAAAAAACATTACATTATAGGCTCTTGGGCCTTTACAATATATATATATATATATATATATATATATATATGCCGCGCATATAATATAACATAAAACATATTAAAATGAAACTTAAATCCGCTTCATTGAAAGGATTGGGTCCGGTCTTTTAGACATAATAAAATGACCAAACAAAAAACTACAATTGCCGATCAATTGTCAGATGTGATGATACAATAAGCTCCAGCCTATAAAACATCGGGTCTGGACTTAACCAAAAAACACATGATCAATCGAAAGTTCCGATTGCGATTGACTATCGGACGCGATCCCATATTAAACTCTGCCATAACAAATGGCATTGGGTCCAAACTTTAAATATGTGCGATCGGGCCTTGTGCAAGATCATTGCGATCTCCTATTGCGATTTGGAAAATGGACGCAATGGTCCATATTTTAAATCCGCCGCATAACTCCATCGGGTCCACCACTTCAAAGTGTAATCGGGCCATAGCATAAAACTCCCTTGATTCAAACTTGTGATTCAATTAAAACAACGCCGCGTGGCCTATGGGACCACCCGTGGGCCTTGGCTCAAAGTGGAGGGTGATTGTTATATTACGTGCGATTTGTATGATCGCATTGGGCCTTAACAAAAGGCCATGTTAAATGTATTATATGGAAAACGTTCCGCTTGCGGAACTCTACCATATCAACAAGACACTTCAGTTTTGAACCATATCAACTGCAATATGCGATTGCGACTGTGTTCACATCACATCGCAAATCTTCACATCAACAAGACACTACAAGTTAAAACTTGTGATTACCGCCACTTCCATTTACTCCGCCGATTATATTGGTAAGGCTTTAAAGCGTGATTCAACCTGTAATCAAAGCTCTGCCTACTGGTGAGACTTTGAGTCTTGGCATTAAACTCTGCTGTTTAAGAAATCGGCTACCGCCTTGAATAAAATATCAAAGGGTTCTAATCCCATCTGTTCTGTACTGCACCTGTGCAGCTTTCCAATCCTTTTACAATTTTCATTAATACAGCGGCAACCACCTTTGCTAAGGCTTCAATGTGCCGTAAATCTTTCACTTCTGCAATTACTGCTGATTGACTTCAGCAGTTGGAATTAATTTCCAACACTCCCCCTTAATTTCAACTGCTGGGTTTTTCTGCATACCCAGGCATTTCCTGAAATGTTCAAAGCTTTTCTGCGCAAGTGGCTTTGTGAGGATATCTGCAAATTGATCCTCTATTATGCAATGTTGCAAAAGTATCTCACCATTGTTAACCAATTCACGTATGAAGTGAAACTTGGTGTCAATGTGCTTAGTCCTTTTATGAAAAACTAAATTTTTAGACAATGCAATAGTTGAGCTATTGTCACAATAAACCACTGTCCCTTTCACATGTTCTTCGCCTAAACTTCTCAACATTTTTCTCATCCAAACTGCTTGACATGATGCTGCTGTAGCTGCCACATATTTTGCCTCTGCTGTAGACAATGCTACAATGGGCTGTTTCTTAGAAGCCCATGAAATGGCTCCTGAACACATGTGAAAAACATAACCGGAAGTGCTCTTCCGATCATCTACACTTCCAGCCCAATCACTGTCAGTGTATCCAACTAAATCTGAACATTCTGAAGCAGTATATAAAATACCAAACCTTGTTGTACCTTTGACATACCTCAGAATTCTTTTTGCTGCCTGCCAATGTGCATCCTTTGGCTTTTCCATGAACCTGGAAATCAAACTAACAACATGCATTATGTCTGGCCTAGTTGTAGTCAAATACATAAGGCTTCCAACTATGCTCTTGTATAAGCTAGGATCAAAATCCTTGCTGCTGTCCTCTCTGTTGAGTTTCAATCCCATCATTGTGGGAGTGATCGCTACTTTGCTTTCCTGCATGTTAAATATTTCAAGCACCTCATTAACATACTTTTCCTGTGAGATAAAAATCCCATTTTAATCTTGTTCTACTTCTATTCCTAAGAAGTATCTCAACAAACCCATGTCAGTCATTTCAAATTCTTCTTTCATGACTGTTTTAAAATGTTCAATAAGGTAATCATCATTACCTGTAAAAATAACATCATCAACATACAAAACTACAATCAATATTTTTCCATATTTTTCTTTGATGTAGAGGGTGGGTTCTCCCTCACACTTTTCAAAACCATTTTCCAGTAGATATGAATCTATCCTATCACATATCACAATTTGTCACCGTCCCTGTAATTCCCCATCCCGCACAATTGGAGGGCTCATTCCGTGACTTGTGAGCAGTGACATAACTTGAAAACATTTTCATGGCATTCCCCTAATCATGTACTTTCATTTCCCTAAAGACAACTCCTTGTGAAAAACCCTAAGAACACCCCTTTTTGCATTGGTGCGGGCAGCCAGTTCAGTACCCGTGCCAATGGGGGAAATCCTTCAAAGGGGGCGCGCTAATTGGACGCTCTATCTCGTAATCGCACTCGTGCTACTCATTTTAAGGAGTGTTTTTAAAAAATAAATGGCGGAAGTTTCATCCTATCCAATCCATAAATCGGTATCTAATTTGAGTTGGGAGGTTTGGCTCCGGATCTCCATGTAGAGGAAGTGGTTTGCCACCTCTCATGGAAGTTTCCTTGAGGATAGGGCCAATCCCATGATTATAGGGATCCCAACTCCCCTTCCTCCATCTATAAAAGCTTGCTCATCTCCTTTGCAAGCTAATCTCCAAGTTCCCAAGAGCCATCAGAGCCTTATGCTGCAAGAGCCTTGATTCATTCCCTTAAGGCCAAATCCAAGCAAGGAGATTATTTTCGAGACATCCGAAGAGAGAGGTTTGTCCTATCCCCGATAGGCGTTTTCGAGACGTGTTCCGCTGGTGACCCTCCAAAGGAGAATTCAGCGTCAGGGCTATGGTTGTATTCTTCTTTTATTGATTAATGATAAGTGACTATTGGTTATGGTTCCACTCCTATTGTTGATTATGATGATGAGTTATGTCTTCTCTGACTGACATATAGTTGCATATACTGGATTTTATGTTTGCGTTTGTTTTGTTTCTTGCGTGTGCAGGTGTCCGGTCATGGAGATCGTGAGGATTGTGATCTCTCGGAGCTGAGGAATGGGAGCACTACTTTCTCTACGAGCGACAGCGTTGGATTCCAGGTAAGCCTTCATCACTAGTTGGTTTATTTGCAAGTAGGAACCTACACTATAGCGTGTGACGATTGTTGCTAGAACCAGTCTGGCTAGTAGGGATCACCTCTGTCCGCAGAGGGGATTTACCTCCACAAAAAATTGGCAACTTAGCTGGGGATCATCTAGCTTGTTGTTGTTCTGCTTTGTAAGCTACAGACGGAGCCTGAAGTTAGCCAGATAGCCTTCGAAACGCTATTGCTCTGCATTAGCAAAGTAGATCAAAGCTGCTTCAGTCAATCTCTGGTTTAGTTTATGAACTGAACAATTGGAGTATTGTCTTGTCTTTTCGGTTATTTCTCGATTCTGCTTGCTTGATCGACTCTTTTGGCTAGCTCTTTTGTGATTTTGGCTTTTGGTTAGCTTGATCATCACTAGTATGCTTGTTGGATTGATTTTTTTATTTTTTCCATAGCAAACTTGACTGGCGCGCCTTACAGCTTGACAGTCGTGCCCATTGGCGGAGGTTGCTTGTGTATTACCCGCGCCAATTCCTTTCTGGCGCTAGTTTCAGCCTCACAGTCGTGCCAATCCTGTGAGCTACTAGGGTTTGCTCTGTTCTAAGCTTCCTGAGCTTGATCAGTGTGTTTGGTCTTGTTTTCTTGACTGCTTGAGTGTTCTGGAGCCTTGTTTGACTGACTGTGACCTCCATCCTTTGGTTGTTTTCCCATTTCCATCGATTTCACATTCTAGCCCTAGGGCATCTAGGTGCTCCTGTGTGTCGAGCCTCCCTCGGGATTTTTTGGTTTCTATTTGTTCAGTCAACATTTTGATTGCTCCTCTGCATTCGTTTGGCGGTTGTTTATCATTTTATTGCATTATTTGAGTGTTTTTTATCTTCTTCATTCAAATTTCACTTTGTCTCATTTTGGGCCTAGATTACATGGTCCATTTGAGTCTTTGGGATTCTCTTGGTTTTGAGGGACTGTTTTGTCAATTTGGAGATCTGATTGTGTGTTTGCGTTGAGTGAAATTTGTGTGTTTTGCTCTTTCCTCATCACTTCTCAAATTGCTCTTTTCATTAGTTTTCATTTTGTTTAGTACACTTTGCTATTAAACATTGAAAATATAAAAAATCTCTTTTGATTTTGACTATTTAGTGCAAATTAAAATCTTTTCAGTGTTATTAGTGATTAGTGACTTTGAGAGAAAAGTTTTTGGTTTACATTAGCTACATTAGAGACTTTGTGGGTTGTTCTCTAATCATTTTATTATTGTGTGAAAAGCTCTTAACTCTCTTGTAATTAGCTTTCATCGAATGAAATGATATATTGTGGCATATAGTGTGCATTTATGAGATTTCGAAACATAACACTCGCTAGGGCCTGAAAAATTAAATGTAATTGAAGATAAACATTAAAATTTATTCAATTTACACTAAGGCAGTATTGAAACATTAACGCAACATTTAGAGGTCTAGGCTAGAGACATGTTCCGGCGTCTTTAAACCTAGTAGCTGTCGTTTGCCTCTTGGCTTTAGACAGCACTAGTATGGACTTGTGCTCCCCGTACCGTCGAGTATATAAAGGGAGACCCCACTAGGTTTCTATCCTTTATCCATAGGACGCCGAGTCTGCCGCCCTATACCCGTGATACACCGGACACAGCATTTGGGGAGATTTCCTGCACATACATTAAGTCCTTGGTTGATTTCTCTTTCATTTTGAAACCAAGGTGTATATTGCAGTTCACGGTTATTTGGTACACCCTTTGCCTAGTATTCCTAAGTAGTCATTTGATATTTTCTGACTCTTTAAATTTGAAAGGATCACTAAGCACTTGTCTTTTCACGCTTGCTTCAAAACTGAAAGAGATAGAGTCACCTTTAATCCATTTCTCGACTCTTAAAACATGAAACAGTGAAGATGCTAAGTTTCAATGTGGTAAAATAAATCACCCGCGATCACACACCCTGTTAGATTTTTCTTGTTGTCCATTTGATTGTGTTTCTTGAATCTTTTTTAGCCCGTGTGTGTTGTGCTTGATCTTTTGTCATTGTTGTCACAGTGGCGGAACCTTCCGTTTCATCTACTGGTAGTCCATATACGAACGATTCATCAGAGGTTTTTCAATCCTCTGCTGAACCTCATCAACCCATCGTTTCCGAGTTTCCCCATGGGGGACCAGTTCTGCCTGAGCTTCACTTTGGAGGACCAGTTGAGTTCAATTGGGCCTTTTCCGACCCTTGGTCTGGATTAGGAGTAGGGGAGCATTTCCCTCCTCTTACATCAGGTTCGCCTTTTCTAGCTGTTGTTATTCCTCCTAGTCCTCGCCATCTATTATGAGATCTAGCGGCAAGTTCGAATATGAATGATTCTCCTAGCGAGGAAATCCCCACATCTGGTGAAGATTACCTGTTATTCCCTCGATAGTTATTTCTAGAAGACAACCCTCAACCATCTGTTATGTCATCACCCGGTCCCTCATTACCAGCTGGGTATAGATGCTTGGGTCAAATTATTGCCACCGCTGCCTCCATGGGGGTGTCAGCTCCTTCTACGAGGCTGGTTGTTCCCTCTTTGGGGATGTCTCCTAAGACACCCATTACGTCATCCCCTCAGGTCACTTATGTACCCTCCATGCCCATTGTTTGTGTGGCCGCATCTGCACCCGCTGTTACTACCCATTCCGTAAGGACCACATCGCTTCCTGAAGACGTCTATATAGCATCTGCTATGCTGGAGAACATCTCTCTAGAGAAGTATCGATTGTCCCTGCAACAATCGAACCCTGAGGTTAGATAGTCCTCTCAAGATCCCAACTGCTCGTATTTTTCGCATTATGCACAGGATCGTACACCCATGTACGTTTTTCCATATCAGTACGATGAGCATGGGAACCATTTACGTTTACCTGCTCCTAAGGCTCAAATTCATGCTCAGGGTTTACCGTATAACTAGGCTGGACAACCTTATAACCTGCAAGGACAACCTTTTCAAGGCCAACCTTCGGGCCAGCCTGACTATCCTTATGACCCGCAGGGATAGCCCGTACAGGGCTACCCTCTGGGCCAGCAAGGGCCATTATACGGTACGCAAGGATAGTATTACAACCCTTCCGGTCAACTCGTGCAACCTCTCCCTGGAATCCCACCTGGGCAACCTCAAGGACTCACAAGAAAACCGGGGTACCAACCAGGGCCAGTATATGGTCCTGGAGGGCAAGTCCAACCTTCTCAACCTATGCAACTGCAATATCCTCTTGGTCCCAACGTCACACATTAGCTAGGACCATCTTATGGTCCTATTGCGGGTCAAACCAGTTATCAGCAACCACCTAGCTCCATTCCGCTACCAGGCCAACCGGCCCATCCGGCACAACCTGGTATCCCGCCACCAGGCCAACCGGCCAATCCGACACAACCTGGTGTCCCTCCACCAGGCCAACTTGCCCATCCGGCACAACCTGGTGCTCCTCAATAGCTAGGACAACGTGCACAACCGGCACAACTTGTTTATATGGGTCAACCTGTTCAACCAGGGCAGCCCGCTCAGCCAGGTCAGCCTATTCAGCCAGGCCCACCTACACATCCTATCAATCCTACCCAACAGCTGACTTATTCAATGCCACAGCCAAATCAACCACTGCACCCTAATTATCAGGCTCAGCAAGGTCCCACCTATCAGCAGCCCACTCAACCTCAAGGCAATTACTATTCTCATGGTCAATACTGACCGAATTATAGCCAGCCCCAAGGTTCTAACTATTATTCTCAACAACCCGGCTATACCTATACTCAGCAGCCAAATCCGCAGACTGCTCAAACGAGGCTGACTTACAATCAGGGTCCATACTCTGGTTATCAAGCCCCGTACGCTGGTTACTAGTAACCGAAGCAGGCTGGTTATACACCCTATACCCCCTACGGTCAGAATCCTGCTAGACAGAACCCCTGGGGGCAAGGATATTCTCAACTAGCATGGAGTACAAGTACTGGTCCTTATCGAGGGCCAGACATGCTGTCCAATCCGCCATTGCCGTTCCTAGCTACCTTGGAATTACTGGATGTTTCGAAATTAACTAATGATCCAATTCTACACAATCCTTACTAGCCTCCAGTTCCTACCAAGGTACCCGGTGATTGCCCCAAGTTTGAGGGTAAAGCTGGGGAGGACCCCCAAGGTCATGTGATGACTTACCATCTTTGGTGTTCGTCCAAATCTTGGGTGGATAATTCAATTCGTCTACACCTCTTCCAGCGCACTTTTATTGGTGCTGCCGCTAAGTGGTATATTGAATTATCCCGTGGCATCTTTCAAGATTTCAATACGTTAGCCATGCCTTTTCTGACTCACTTTCAGTTACCGGTTCGCTACGAAGCCGGGACGCACCTCCTGACTTCTTTGAAGCAGGACAAAGCCACCCACATTTCTGATCACATTCATGAGTGGCGACGTCGTCATAGACTGATCAAGTTCCATATACCTGATCAGATACTAACTCATTGGTTCACCACCTCCTTCGTTAACAAAATTGCCCAAGATATTGCTATGGGAGTGTGTGTAACTGAAGAACAAGCCATAGCGCATGCCCAATATCTGGATCTGGTATACTCTCAGTCTGGCATGCTTTATGATATTTTTCCTGATGCTCCATGGTCTGGAACCTCTAAAGCTCCACCTACCTCGGCGGTGGATGGTGTTATTGGTTATGTGTCTCAGAATTCGAAAAAATCTTCGAATGGGAAGCAGAAGTCCAACTCATCCAATAATTCTGCTCCTCCCGCCCCTCCCGATTCTGGCAGAAATGCGGAGGTTAATGCCATTCAGGCTAATCCTACGGAAAAAGCCTCCAAAAGGAAAAAGAAGGGAAAAGGAAAATCTAAATCCGACGCCCCAAATCCAGAGTCCAAACCTCGTACCGAGGACAGTTCCCAACGTAAACCGAAGTATCCCTGCCTTATCTGTGAAGGAGATCATTACACCAAGGATTTTCCACGACGATATGAGGTTAGTCAACTTATAAAAGGCTCCAAAGGGACTCCAGCAGTTCCTAAAGAACCGTTCCAGTCTCAGCAGACCCAGATGGTTGAACAGCCTTCACCATCTGCACCATTTAGGTCCCAGGTCTTTATGATGAATGGTGCTACACCTGTCTCCATTGCTACGCATTCGAAGGATTATGCTGGATCGCGCCAGGTAGCTAGGAAGGAAGTTGTGGATGGCCCACCTCCCCCACCTGTCTCCGGTCCGTTGGAAGTTGAGAAGCCTACTGCTGAACCTGTTGTGAGGCCACCTTCTAAAGGTGTTCTACGAAGGTCTTCCTACAATCTGAATGCCCATGCCACTCAGCACTACAGTATTATTGAGGATTTGGCATAGGCGCCTTCTGCCATGACTGCATTGGAAGTTATTCAAAGTTGTCTTTTGCAACGGAAAGCTCTGTTGTCTACAATCGGTGGAATCGATCCCGCCGATTCTAGTCTTCTCACCTTCGACTTAGAAAATTTCACCCCCCGACTTCCACATCAGATCTCTCTTGTTATTCAAGTCGAGATCAATGGTCTTAATATCCATAGGGCCATTTTTTATGAAGGTGCCTCTACTTGTGTCATGTCGTTCGCCTGCTGGAAGGCCATTGGCTCTCTGGCTCTTTCATCATCTCCCAATGCCCTAGAGGCATTCGATGGTCGGGAATCCAAACCCTTGGGTGTTCTCGAGAGTTTACCGATTACTTTACAGGGGAAGACAATCAACGTAGAAGTAGAAGTGGTTGATGCCAAGCTTAACTACAATATACTTCTCGGCCGCAGTTGGACTCACGCCATGCTATGCATGCCATCCACCCTCTTTCGACTTCTTAAGTTCTCTCACGAGGGAAAAATCGTTAGGGTGGATCAGTTGTCTTTCTTCACCTCCACCTCCAAGAACAACATTCCATACGTGGATCAGATCCCAAATCCCCCTGACAGCGTAGGACCCGGTCTATTCAAATACCACGTCCTCATGGGTATTTTTCCTGCACCGCCACTGCACACCACTCAAGTTAATATGATCTCTAGGTCTGACGACCCATGGCTCGTCCATTTGCCTGAGAAGGTGACTAATTTTGGAGAATCGATGCCCTTAACTCCAGTAGAGATTAATTACTGCGAAATCGTCGCCGCATCTGATCCTCCCCCTCCTCAGCATGCTCCTTTGAGCATGGCTTTAAATGTCTACTCTCAATCCCCCTGGCTTGGTGAGGCCATTAGGGGAATTTTGAGGTCTAAAATGGGCCTCCTAAGGAAATTATAAAATAATAGTGGAAAAAATCTAATAAGATTTGATGACATCATCAAATTTTAGAGGGAAAAATGAAAAAACTACTTTTTTCAATTCATATTTTCAACTTATTTCCCAAATTTTTTACTCAAATTTCGAGCAGGAGTACTCATTAGATGCGGAATTTAATTCCCCATCCAAGGAGTACCCATGTTGCATACTTTCGATGGGTCCTACTACACGAAAAATGAGAAATACATAAAAAAACGTGATTACAATCACGTTTTTTATGTATTTCTCATTTTCGTGTAGAAGAGTTCATCGAAAGTATGCAACATGGGTACTCCTTGGATGAGGAATTAAATTCCGCATCCAACGAGTACTCCCGCTCGAAATTTGAGTAAAAATTTTGGGAGATAAGTTTAAAATACGAGTTGAAAAAGTAGTTTTATTATTTTATTATTTTTAATATTTTTACTTTTTTACTCCAAAAATGGTGAATCATCCATTATGGATGACATCATCATATTGAATCCTATTGGTTGTTATAAATTTTATTTTTGTTGTACATTTTTCTTATGAGGCCCATTTTAGACCTCAAAATTCCCCTAATGCGACTCGCCTGATCCTCTTAAAGAGGTTTTCCCTTCTGACGAAGCCATTGTTGAAATAATGTCTCTTGAGGAGCTACCTTGGAGCGATGGACATCATCATTCCTCATTCATGCCTAGCTTGGGGGCAATGTCAGATTGTCTAGAGCGTTTTTCGTCTCAGGTTCCCACTCCACCTCTCTAGATGCCCATATTGACACATGAGGTGCTTTCAGAGGGAAACCTGAGCAACATTACTCAAACCATTCCAATCGAAATCTCCATTAAACCAGGGATAGTTGAGAACATACACGTGGGAGTGACTTGTTCTCCTGATGAGATACAAGTTTATACTGATCTTTCTCGAGAATTCAGAGACGTGTTCGCCTGGTCCTATGAGGAAATTCCCAGGATTGATCCCAGCATAGTAGTGCATGAGATTCCTACATATCTTGGTGCGAAACCTGTGTGCCAACGCCTATGCCCGGTGCATCCTCACAAAGCCGCTGCGATTAAAGCAGAAGTTGAAAAACTTCTAAACGCGGGCTTCATTTACTTGATTCCTCTCACAGAATGGGTTTCAAATACTGTACCTGTAGATAAGAAATAGGGTACTATAAGGGTCTGTGTTGATTACCGTGATATTAATCACGCCTGTCCTAAGGAAAACTATCCTACTCCCTTCATAGATCAAATCATTGACGAATGTGATGGGAGTGAGATCTATTCCCTAATGGATGGCTTTTCCGGGTACAATTAGATAAATATTTTACCTACCGATCAACATAAGACTGCATTCATCTGTCCCTGGGGTACTTTTTCCTATAAAAATCTCTCGTTCAGCTCTAAGAACGTTGGAGCCACTTTCCAGCGTGCTATGTCTTACACGTTCCATGACATATGCCATATCGTTTAGCCTTATCTCGACGATCTGCCAGCTCATTTAGCTCGGCAAGAGGACCATCTTGAACACCTCCGCCATATTTTTCTTCGCTGTAGACGCTATAATATCCGTCTTAACCCTCATAAATGTGTCTTTTGCGTGGATTCTGGCCGTCTATTGGGGTTCATAGTCTCCAAGGACGGGATTCGCCTTGACCCTGTAAAGGTCGAGGCTATTGTTAATCTCCCATCACCCTCTTTGTTATATCAATTGCAGAGTCTGCAGGGAAAAACTAATTTCCTCCGATGCTTTATACCGAACTACGTGGAAGTAGCCAAAGGATTCACGCGTCTTTTAAAGTAGAACATTCCCTTTCATTGGGACGACATTGCTCAACAATCCTTTGAGAAGCTCAAGACGTTACTTGTTAATGCTCTGTTGCTTTGTCCTCCGAACTATCACCGTGATTTCACTTTATACTTGGCTGTCGCGTTTAGCACCATAGCTATGGTTATGGTGCAGGATGACGATGATGGAAATGAACACGTTGTTTATTATCTATCACAGAACCTTCTCGACACAGAAACGCATTACGCTCACGTCAAGAAGCTAGCTTTAGCAGTTGTACAAGCTGTGCAATGTTTCCGCCACTACATCCTGCTGCGTACTGTTACCGTGGTTTTAGATTGCAACCCCATGACATATATTCTTTCTCGACAATTGCTGGGGGGAAAATACTCCAAATGGATCATTATCCTTCAGGAGTTCGACCTAGAGTTTACTACTGCTAAGTCGACCAAATCACTGGTTTTCGCGGATCTTATTTTCTCCCTACCGATAGACTCCGCCCCATCTCATTCTGAAGAACATATTCCAGATGAAACCATCTTCCTTATCAGCACCCGTGACCCATGGTAGTTGATATTATTATGTATCTTCAGACATCAACCTTCCACTCTGAGTTGACCAAATATGCTCGACGTCGGATTCGGCATCAGTCTCAACCCTACCGCATTGTAAGAGATACATTATACCGAGTTGGAGTAGATTCGGTGCTCCGTCGGTGTTTAACTCTGGAAGAGGCCGAAAGAGTCTTAAATCACTGTCACAGTGGCGCCTGCGGTGGTCACATGTCTGGATATGCCACCGCCCAGAAGATTCTGCGTGCAGGTTACTTCTGGCCGTCAGTCTTCAAAGATTGTATTGTTGCAGTCCACAAATGTCACACATGCCAGGTTTTTCAGCGCAAGATACGCGCTCCACCCCTCCCTCTGCATCTTTTCATTACCATTGGCCCTTTCGCAAAATGGGGCGTAGATTTCATGACGTGTAACCCTCATTCGGCCGGGGGGCATGCATATATAATCGTTGCTGTCGACTACTTTACTAAGTGGGCCGAAGCAATGGCTACACTAGCCGCCGACGATAATACAACTACCCAGTTTATCTTCAACCACATCATTGCACATTTCGGGGTCCCTTAGGCCATTGTTACCGATCATGGTACTCACTTTCGAGATTACATGATGGCCGAGCTGACATCAAGATTGGGCTTATGACACGATAGCTCAATGCCATATTACCCCTAGGCAAATGGCCAGGTTGAGGCTGTGAACAAGGTTTTGGTCACAATGCTTCAACGAATAGTTGGAATTCATAAGTCCAATTGGCATCTCCAATTGTTCTCAGCTCTATGTGCCTACCGGATGTCAGCAAAGAGTGCGACTGGATTCACACCATTCCAATTGGTGTACGGTCTGGAAGCAACTCTTCTGGTTGAGTGCGAAATTCCTTCCTTAAAGCTAGCTGTGGAACTTTTGCCTGACACTTCTCCTGAAGAAGAACGTCTCTTGTATTTAGAACGGTTGGATGAAACCCGCCGCTTGGCTACGTTAGTCATTGAGGCACAGAAGAAGCGGGTCAAAGCACACTTTTATCAATCAGTCTCTCTACGTTCCTTTGTCTAAGGGGACCTTGTCCTCCTATACGACCAAGCGCATGACAAACTCGGGGCCGATAAGTTCCAACCCATGTCGCATGGGCCCTACATAGTAAAACGAGTATTGAAGAATGGGGCTTATGAGCTCATTGATTATGAAGGAGTTCCATTGGTGCAGCCTAGGAATGGGCTGTACCTTAAGAAATACTACGCTTGAAGTGATTTTTGGTGTGGTGTGTGTACATAGGTGTGTATATTCATTTGTGTGCATGTGTGGTGTGGTGTGCGATGTAAGCATATTTCTGCTGATCGGGTCTTCCTGATTGTGCAGATGTCCATTACTCCGTTTGTGGGTTTTGTGGATGGTGCCTCTTGCAGTACCAGGAATCTGTCTTCGGCAACCTGGGTAATCTATGATCCTGCTGGTGAATTGGTTAACCTGCAAGGTGTGTGTCTGGGTCCTACTACAAATAATATCGCAGAATATAGTGTCATATTGGAATTATTAATCGAGGCTATAAACCTCAGCATTCGTGAATTACTTGTGTATCTAGACTCACAACTTGTAGTCTTACAACTTAACAGGCATTATTCAGTAAGAAATCCATCCATTTTACGTTTGTATTTTCGTACTCATCTGCTGGAGAGAAATTTTTACTATATTACATATCAACACATACCCAGACATATGAATACATTAACAGATGCAGTGGCTAATTTGGTTTTAGATAGACATTTGAGCAATTTATAAACAAAACATCATCACATGTAAAAAGATCCATCCAGAAAAAGGTATGTATATATATGTGTGTGTGTGTGTGTGTGTGTGTCGAAATGTTTACATAGTGTACATCACATAAAATCAAAAAATATACATGTTCGTCTTAATACATCCAGAGACGACATGTCTCTCAAAAAAATATATGCATGAAAAAATCCCTAGGTGTCTAATCCGCATGGTGCTCATGGTAACATGCTACCGCGTGCACTAAGCGTCTCAAAAGTCGGTGGAGGCGACTAGGCACTCCCACCGTATGTCTCTGATACGCCATCGGGACATCTGCCAGCTAAGCGTAGTCTGGAATCCCCCGGGCAATCCCCTCAAGGTTTTGGATCAAATCTCCTCCCTCGGCACCCTCCGCCTGAGGGTCAGCTGCGGGCTGAGTTCTCTGTGCAATGGGAGAGATACCAACAGGTCTCTCTCGGCCGACATCTGCATGCATATAAAACTAGTGTTAGAATGGACATGTATTACCAAAAAAAATCATAAAACAGAAAAATAAAAAAGAGAGGTCATACCCAACTCCTCGTCCCAGTCATCCCCCTCCAGAAGTGGGAGATCTGGGTCTCCAATGAAATCGGTCCCGTCATAGGGCCAATCCTCGACCACGATCAACTGACGTCGTAACCATCCAAAAAACTCCGACCTCCAAGACATCTGTTGGCCTCCTCCTGACCTGGGCATAAGTGCTGCCCAGCGAGCCATCCTTGGCTCTCTTGGTATCGACTCAGCAACTATGGCCCCTTGGCCCTGAAAGATAGGTAGTCATTCCAGGATGAACGATACCAAAATGGAACCGTAGCCAAACTGCTTTAGTTTGACTTGCTTGCACCTTGTAAGCTGCCTTTTGATATTTTTTGTCACTGCAGTAGCCCAATAAAACAATGTAGGGCTCATACACTCGGAGGCTAGTATGAGTTGGGCCTTGGTCACCTCATGCAGTGCTTGCAATCTCGCAACCCGCGTAATGGTGTGTAGCACTACCCTAAGTGCTAGATCGCGGACAGTGTGGATATCCACTTTCCCGCTTCCCGATCCAGTTCGTGCCCGTCGCCATTACTTGCTCCATCTTCTCTCCAGATGGTATGCTACCTGTCAGGATGGGCACTGGACCTCTGCGCGACAGTCCAGTTATGAAATATACGTCGGAAACCTCAAGTTCCAGCACTTGGTCCCGAAGTTTAAAAAATTCCTCATTTTCATCCCATATGCTGACCAAGTACTGTAGCAGCTCTGGCTGAGCTCGTAAGCAGGGTGTGAGGAATAATTTCTTAAGTCCATAGTTCTTAAGTGCATTCATGCAGGCTTCATTCTCGATAGCCATTTCATCTTCCTCTCCATGTTCCCTCTCCTTCCATTCGATAGCCATTTTTTCCTTTATATCTGCATCAACACAATAAAAAATACATTGTTAGATCTCTGGAACATTTGAAAATCCACATAGATAGCTCACATTTTCAAAATTTTGAGTGGAAAATTGCGTTGCACGATTGGTGCGACCTCTTTGTGAAGAAATGTCCATTGGTGCAGGTCTATGCCCGATACCTGCGCCAATGGAGCGAGCCCTAAAATTTCAAAATGGTTCGCCTAGAAGTTTAATGCATAATAAAACATATAAGAAATGGATTGGAATGGAGCTTAAGGAAATGCCTATTACCTGGAACAAACACGGAACTGAATAACGTCCCAGATCAGTCGTATTCACCGTCAGAATTTTGCACACAAATGGATCACTGCTGCTCTCCAATGAGGTAAATAGTAAATGTAATTTTGTTTTTACCATTTGAGACTTATTTATAACTTTTTGAAATCTAATTAGGCTTTAAAAGTCATTTTTTTATTAATATTTTAATATATTTTGTCAAAAATGGATTTTACACTTGCCTTTATGTGCAGCAATAGGTTTTTACGCAACTTAAATAGTGACATGAGTTGTATTTTATACTTTTTCGGACTCGGTAAATACACGAAAAAGTCATTTCGGAATCATCTTTCAGCTCTTTTCTGACTCTCTAAACATGAAAATATTGTTGAGGCCCTTGTCGTTTCGATCTCGTTAAAGTGGCCACAAAACGACATCTACTAAGTATACGTTTACCCCTTTTTCGGGCTGGGATAGATTATTTACGAAAAAGGAATACCATATCCTATTGCGACTAGGAGGTTTTCTCAAACATAGTTTTCTACCTTTTCAGATCTGAGGAACTATTTATGAAAAGAGATTGTTGGAGTTTACTTTTACGCTGTCTTTTCAAACTCTATAAATATAAAAATATGCCGAGTTCTTCCTCTGTTAGACTCGTTAAACCCTGATGACATTGGATTCAGTCGTAATGACATTATTCGAGTCGCTCCTTCCTAGGGCTCGTTAAATGTACTAGGATGGATTCGTCCAAAGGAAGAACTTATATTACAAGCATATGCTATCCCCTTCAAGCTTGTTATCAAAATAATTGGGGTACGTGCCAGAAATGGTGGGGGAAAATGGAACCAGAATCATTGTTGTGTCGGCAGTATGTCGCTCTTGAACATGGCACTTGTCTGCATTCGTGTCGAGTTGGGGATGTTAGTGTCCCGTGATTTGGCCGATTGGCGAGCCAAATGATGATGTAACATCAAACCAAGCTTTGGAGCCCAAGGACCTAGCCTTCCTGGACTCAGAGAGGGCTCTCTCTATTATATGCAAAAGATATCGGTGTGTTTGCTTATGGTGTTCTGATATTAGGCTAGTTATGCAGTGTGTTTTTTGATTTTTGGTTTTTAAAGTTTGTGAGGGATAAAACTGATCAAAGATATAAAACAGGTAACAAGAAGTCAGATCAACTGGGCTATGGGGTCAAAAAGTTCAAGGAAGCTATCAGATGATGATGCAAGGCTGCTGTAGGGCCGATTTGATTCCCGGTAGAAGGGATCTTTGGGCAAAATGGAGTAAATGGACATCAAGTTTGTGAAAGACAATGGATTTCAAGTATAACTAGTTGATAGCAGACATAGACATGTTATAGAAGGCCATTAATCATGCTAAATGTAACTATGAGCTAATTAATACATAGAAATCAAACATTCCAACCATGCATAGAAGTATAAGACCTTCTAACTTCGGGAAATGGCTATCAGACTTTGGGGAAAACACATAAGATGGACTAACAACTCAAAATACTATGCCGGAACACCTAAACATAGTCTCTAAGTTATTGGGCACTTTGACAAACAAGTTTTCATAGTTTTAGGCAAAGGGCTAGATCGGGACTAGGCCTCCTTGGTTCAACAAGATGATAGGCTAATCAGTCAAAGAGATAGTTTTATGGACAGAAGTATGGAAAATCATAGGTAAGTAGGGCACACCATACATCCTACTCAACATACATAGAACTTGTAAATAAAACTAGCAACAATACCCTAAGTTACTACAGAGCAATTAAGAATTCTTTAGTATAACTAAGGAAGAAGAAAACATAAAGCTATGAAGATTCAGGAATTTTGAGGTGCCTCCATGGGCACATCTCAAAATTAATCTCTACTGATCTATAGCAGCAAGAAGTATGTATCATGAATGAAAACTAGAAGACAACAACAAAGCAAGAAACACTATACCATTCTACCATGTCATGGAATCCATCAACAACCCTTCATCATTCATTAAAAGCATCCAAGAGGCAGTCCAAAATCATAACACAAGTATGTTATTAAAAGCTCATATGACCAATATATTGATTCTTCTCTCAAGTTTAGCCTTGTTTTACAATGAAGCCTTGTGGAATAAATAGGCTTGAGTGAGGAAAACCTCATGGAGCAACTAGCTATCCCATTGGCCTAATCAAAATATCTAAACTTGTCCTTGAGGCTTTGCAAATCCCAAGGCACAAAATATCCCATAAAATATCTAAAAAATGCTAAAAACGGAAATTATATTGACTTTGCACCATTTTCCAAGTGCAAAAATAGCTAAACGCACATTTGGAAAAAGCAGATTTTTGAGGTTCAAAAATTACAAAAATACTTCAAATTTATATCAGGAAAAGGTCCCCTGACTTGCCGGAAACATTTGGCAGCCTTCCCGGTGTCGAAATGAGGCTCATGATGGCCCGTTGGAAAGCTCTCTATGTCTACTTTCTGGCGCAACTAAAATCACCTCAATCTGATGCCTGGAAGTCCTCCAAATCTGTACCTGTGTGTAAAAATCCAGGAAAAAGCAGACTGCTGATATGAGGGGCAGAATGTGCAAAAAGCGAGCATTTTTCACCAATTTGAGGGGGCGAATGATCTCCGAATAATCTGAAAATCGCTGGGGACCTACTCATAGAATTATGGCATCCATTGGTATCATCCTTCTCCCTTGACAAATCCTCAAACTAAAATGGCGAAATTATGAGTTTTCGACCAAAAACCCAAAAAATGCCAAAAAACAAAAAGTTTCCGAAATGGGCCCAAAATTGGCACACATGACCCTCAGGGGTCCCTAGCAACATGCTCCGAAGCTAAGGCCAAAATTTCAAGATCTGATGCGCTTTTCTCCTCTTTCCGTTCCAGGCGCTTCCTCTTTGCCTTCTTCAATTTCTCTTGGGCTGCCTTTAGTTTGCGCCGGGCAAACTGATTCAGCTTTTGGAAGTGATGTGTCCTTTTCCTTTGCAGCTCTAGATCTCTGTTCACCCTCTCAAGCTTCATTTCCAAGTGTTTGTTAGCTCTTTCAAGCCATGCCTCTTTGTTTTCTTCAATTTCCTGCTCAAGGAGTGCAGTGAGAGGAAAGGCTTGGAGATGAGCTTGTTCTTCTTCTTTCTGCTTTTCCAAGGCTCTTTTAAGCCCGATGGTCCTAGGCCTCTTCCGCCTAGGTTGGTCCTCCTCCTCTTCCTCATCAAACTCACCAATGATTTCTTCTATCCTTGCTTGCGCCTTAGCTGCCTCATTCTTATATTTGATAGCTCGTGCTTCATGAACAACTGTGTGAACATTCATCTGTTTGTTTTCGATCTCCAAGAAGTGGTTGAAGTTCCTTGCCCTTTGAAGATCCTCCTCTAATGCCTCAATTTTCCCCTCTTTATGGATTAGGAGGTTTTCAAGAAGGCGGGCCTCATTATCACTGTCATCGCTTTGGATAGGGATGATAGCCAATGCACCTCCATGCTTTGTACTTTCTCCAACTTTGCTTTTCCCTTTGAAGGCCAATCTTGCGCTTTTCCTCCTTGGCATGTTAGTAGGTGTCCTTTTGGGTGATTTACTTTTGCTAGGAAAAACCTTTGTCACTGTTAGAGTGGCAGCCTTGGACCCTTTCATCCTTGTTATGCTGACCTTTGTTCTTTTGGGAGGAGGAGAAACAACTGATTTACCTTTGACATCTTCTTGCGATTGCTGCTCTCCTTGAGGCTGCTGGATGTCTTCTTCTTGCTGTTCACTTGGCTGCCCCTATTCACCAACATTAGCTTGTTGTTCTTCATCAATGCCTTGTTCATTTGGTGCTTCAAACTGCTGCCCTTCTTTGCCAAAATCAAGCTGCTGCTGTGCTTGGATTTCCTGCTCATTTTGTGGTTCAAGAGGTGTCTCAATTTCCTGCCCAAGCTGCTGCTCCTGTCCTTCCATATCAAGCTGTTGTTCTTCATCTTGTACTTGCTGACCTTCACCTTCTGTTTGCTGCTGTTCCTCATCTCCTATCTGATGCTGCTCATCCCTTTCCTCTCGCTGCTGTTCATCCTCTCCTTCTTCCTGTTGTCCGGGCTGTCCTGTAGTCATTCTGAGCCTTCTAGGAGTAGGCCTACTGGACAAAGGTACCGGGCGATGGATAGGCTGAGTGGGAGACACATGGATAGGAGGAACAGTAGAGAAATCTGGATGACTGATGAATACATCCCATGGAACCTCTTTTTTCTCTAGCTGGTGTAGGAAGATAATCTTAATCAGAGAATAATGGAAAAGAGAAGGTATTTGCAAAGGTGGGGCCTTCTTCTGGACAGTAGATGCCATCTTCTCGATGCTCTTGAATAAAAAGTAAGGGAGGTTTAGTTGCCTGTTTCTAGTGAAATGCATTAACGGCGCCATAGGCGAGCATAAACTCGATCAAACCTCCCTTCACAAGTAAAATATTTTATTATGACTTTCATAAGAGGAGCACATAGGCGCGTAAAGAAGATATAGAAAAAGGAAAAATAGCGGTGAAAGCATCCTTGTACTCAGGCTTGATGAAAGGTTTGTAATCTTCTAAGTCAAGATGAGCCTGTTTGAACCATTTTTCGCCATGATATGGAATCTTGGTGGCCTTGGACACATATCTTGGAGAAATCTTGAAATCGAGACCTGCCACTTGGAAATTTTTTTCTTTGAATCTTAGGGTGCACAAGTGTGTTAATGGCGAAAAACTTTTGACCTCTTCTATCTTCTGGCAGAAATCTAGGCAACCTACTTCATGGAAGTTGAAAAGCACAGATGGATGAGAATTAACCTCTTCTGTAGAGATTGGCTCATATCTTTAATGCAGACTGCTCCTGCTATCTTTCCTTGGAGGCATTTTGACCTAAATATGCTTTGGAAGAAACAAACTGCCTCACTGTGTGTAAACTGCCCCGTTGGAGTCAAACTGTGTCAATGTACTGCTTTGACAGAGAAACAATGTGATTTGGATGGTTTGCAACAAGTTTCTTATAATACACAACCTCTACTCTCTTAAAAAGTAGCCTTCTACCTTGGATGTACCTCAGCCAGGCAGATTTCTCAATAGGATACCATATAGTAAAAAGGAGACAGACTGCTGGGTAAATTCCCTGTGCACAGTGTTAAGAAATCACTTTTTTCTTGTGAATTTTTAGAGGCCAATCAACAAATCTATATCTGTGTCTCCAAGGTAAAATTCCCAATCATTAAAAACCTGCCCTGTCTAAGTGTGCCAATATTCAACAAACTTGCATATATGCAATCAACCCTTAGTGAAATTAAACAGTCACTGTCACAATCAGAGAAAAGAGGTGACAAGCTATAAAGTTTCAACAGAGGTTGTAGTAGCTTATCTCCTTTCAAGATAATCAGTGTCCCCTCATCAATGTAACCCTTGCCTTTGCAGAAAAAGACTCTTACTCTAAATGCACATCCACTTATTAATATGAGCTAGAAAAACAAAAGGCAATCAAGTGACAAACACAGTGAATACTGTCCTTTCTGTGAAAAGTGTGAGCAACCTTCCCCTGTAGCTTTCAACCTATAAATTTCTGTTTGATCAAGAACCCTTCCTCCTACTATACTTCTTGTTTCTCTTATATGTGACTCTATCAAATAGGATCATATACATCACAATTATTTTGATGTGAGCATAAAGCGGCCTTTCGATATGGAACAAGGTGACAAAAATTTGAAGAATGTTATACAAGTTTCGACCAAGCCTTAGGAGTTTTATCTCTTTCCCTCAATCAAAATTCTCGTTTTTACTATGGAAACAACTATGGAAACCCTCTTCTTCGTAGAAAAACCTCACCCTATACGAATGTCAACTTGTCAAAGTAAACTTGAAGAACAAAACAGTCAAGTGGAAAACTCAGGAACAGACTACCCCTTCTGTGGTCTTATAGGGTTAACTCTTGCCCTTTGATGCTTGGAAGGTATAGGATCCCTGGTCCTTTGATTAATGAAGGTGAAACAAATTGCTCTTAGTTTCAACACCAATTCTTTCCTGTAGGTGCCTTAAAAAACACATCTAGCATCTTATCACAGTTTTACACTTCGAATCATCATACAGCCAAAACACTGTTCTTCTGAAAAGGTGACAAGGTTTGAAAGTTACGTATCTTTATGGTATAGAGGAATTTGGCGAGTTTCAACACACGGTTCTCTCTATAGGCACTTCTAGCGATTATTATTTATCATTCAAACACGGCTTCAACCCGAGTTATTTTCGCGGCCATGGTGACGGATATGGTGATATAGCAAAAGAAACGAGGACAAGCTACTCTTTTTATTTGACCCTTAACCTTGCTAGGCGGCTTCTTAAAAAATATATGTCGATATATAAACCGAGTCCAAACTCAACAATTTGTCTCACACCATAGCTAAAACGGGAGCTTTTTAAATCTTCATGTCACTCTGCTCTTGGTTTCAAAAACTAAGAAGGCATATGGAAATACCTTGAGAATATGATGGAGGAGCTTATTGATGAGTTTAGTCCAGCTCCGGAGGCGTTTGAATAGCTTAAGAGGGTTAAAGAGGTGAGCGACGTGCTGAGCTCTCAGAGTGTCGCGCCGAAATAGTTGTCAGGTGGCTTTGTCGGGTCGGGCGGGCGCCGTGTACAGGCGCGTCGCGCAATTGTACAGGCGCGTCGCGCATACGCTGACCGCCTGTGCAAAATCCCTTCTAGGCGTGTCGTGCAGTTTGCCAGGCACGTCACGCGGTGAAAACTGCTGCAAACCTCTGTAATTTGACTCAGAACTTTCTTTGTTTGATGCCGAGGGTAACAAAAGAACTTTGCTCGATTTGAAAATGGAAATGAAAAGGAATTCTTCAACCTTACTCCCTCGACATAACAAAACTCCCAACGGTCATATTTTTAAATGTAAAATGAACTTTCAGTTGGGTTTTGCAAGGTAATCACAGTCTTTTTGATCTTTTTCAACAATAACCTTCGGCGTATTTGCAACTTGGATTCATAAGCGATGCATGCATTGGAGATTTTCTATGTTTTTAGACCGTGTTAATCATGGATCAGCCTCTTTATAGAAAACAAAAAATGGCTTGAAAAAGGTCAAAACTCTGTTTTACTTATGCACATGGGTTTGAAGGGTGATTTCCTGCCAGTTTTGTTTCTTGGGTGACAACTTTAACACCGAAGCTCAAACCTTGAATAATAACTTAATAACCTTCATACCATCTCTGCCACTGTGTTTAATAATGCTGGTGATATTTATTATGAAAAGTAACACCATTTTAACACTGTCAGGAAAATACCTGAAGACTGATTTGTTTCTGAAAGGACACGGTTTGTATTGTCAACATGCTTTGACAGCTTCGGTCTTTACTTGCTTCTTCAACTTTTTTCCACTGTACGTATCAAGCATTCGGCCCCGCACTTATCTGCGTATACGAAGAAAACTTTCTTGTCTTTGTGGTGAGGTGCGGCTTGCAACAGCTGGTTTTCACCAGAGTGCTTTGATTAATAGTAAAAAGTCTCGTGTACGAGGCTTGTATGCCATTTTCTTATGAGTAGGAAAACCAATATCTTTTGAAACATAAACACCATCTTATTGCTTGTGTAATGAATTTTTCTTTCCTTCTATGTCTCTTTCCACTTTGCATATTTTTTACCAATTAGTCTTTAAAAACATTCAATGCCTTGGCCATCTACTCATGAAAGAAGGAGGCCCCTTCACTTGGCGAAATGTCTGATCTGAAGATCGTTTGATAAGCACACGACAAGGGGTTTTTCTTGGATATGATGGTAAGCGAACAAACTTGAAGACATTAATACTTTTTCTTAACACTGAAATCACTACGTAGCGAGAGAAAAATACAATTGAGGTATCCTTTGTCTCAGCATCTCACTGTACTGCTCTTTGCTGAGGGGAACTGAAAAGTCACCATTTGCCTTGGTCAACTTGTGACAAACTATTTGAAAGATAATCTCTGTGAGTAGGGAGGTTAGCACCCTTTGAAAAACAACCACCTTTTCTTCTGCCTGTGTAATGACATGATTTGTCAACATTTCTTCAATTTGGTCTTGTTGAAACAGCAGGCTATTTATGATTAGAATTGTTTTCACTAATGATGTGTCTCTCCAAGGTTTTATCAATTCACATGATTTGAAAACTTCACATGACTTCCTTTACAAGACCAAACTCTGTTTTCCCTTGAACTTGCATACTTCAGACTCTAGCCCTGTTATGATCATCACTTACACTCAGAAAACTTAGAGTCATTGTTTCACTGTTCAGTAAAAAGCAAACCTGGGTTTTTGCAATCCTTAAAGTCAATATTGGCCAGCGCCCTCTGCTTGTAGATGAAGGAGGCGCCCTAACCCTCTGCTTGTAAATGAAGGAGGTTCTTGGCCATGACAAATTACCAGTTTGCTGTGACAGTGGTGTCTTTCTCTTACTGTGATTTTCATGCTGAAAGGAAGCTGCAAGGTCTTGATGAGTAACTCTCTGTCTTGAAGATATATCTTAGGCTCATTTTCACATTTGAGAAGCAGTTGTTCTTCTAAATGTGCATTCAAGAATTTTCTCCTGAGATGAAGTTATATTTCCTGTCTTTGTAGAATCCATAAAACACTGTGAAACACCTAATAATCAGCTTTAGACTGTGGTCTATGCAGTGCTGAGACCTAGGGGTATAAGTGGCGCGACTTAGAGCTGTGATCAACTTGATTTGCAGAGTGGGAGGTCAGTCATGATTGGTCTGTAGCAGATGGAGGTTTTTTGGCCTTTTGATGGTTTCCAAGGGTAAAATGTCTTAAAGCGCCACTTCCTAACTTAGGGGAGGCTTTTGAAACAGACTTGGATTTTTCCTTTTAGAGCCGATGGGCAGACCAGTAGGGCTAAAGTTAGAAAAGATAGTAATAATGGGTTTTAACTTTGACATGGGCGGACTGAAAGGTAGGAGGGCGAAAAAAGTTTTATGAGGGTTTTCTAAATGACAAATTGACATATGGAAATCAGCTTCTAGAAAACTCAGCTATGGATCTAGTCATCACTAACATGTGAAAAATATTGATGACTAACAGTGGCTCCATTTGGGGAGGGCAGCTCCTCGTCAAGAGGTGTCCAGAATTCAGATCTTTGGCTTATGAAGACCAGTGCTTTATCTATTGGCGCAAAATTCACCCTTCTTTGATGCTATTTCTGAAAAGTGACAGCATGATTAACATCAATGATACTTCTACCTACCCCATTATCTTTCCTAACATTTTTTCTTCTCTTTGGCGCATTTGAACTAGCAGCCTTTTGACAATGCATATTTTTCTTTTTTGTAAAATGAACCTATCTATTTCTACTCTTATATCTGCCGGGAGTTCAGATTAAACTGATGAACTCCTTCATTACTCTACCTAATGCTAGATCGACTGTCAAGATTAAGCAGTTTGACAGGAATTTTTTCTCTAATCTAAAACATGGAATTCAAAATTATCAAATCAGGATTAGGTAGTCTGATTTGTCATGCATTTGCGGCATAAAAGACAAGCTGCACACAAATGTTATTTTGCAACAAAGGGAAACTAGACAAGCGGGGTTGAGATGTACAATGTATTTTTCATCCCTCGCTTCTCTCTTTGGTTCTGTTTTAGGCATGTGGAACCAGAATCTCTCCCTAATCTAAACTCTGTGATAAGTCAATCTTACACAATGTTGACTATCTTTGCACTCACTAACTTATCAGCAAATAAATTTAAACATGCTCAGCTATGATTAGGCTAGATAGCTGAACAAGACATTGAAGCACTAGTAGCGGCATTTAGACTTGCTCGCTTTCTGAAAGACTATTTTTTGGAACATGGGGCCTTTGTTTCTATCTTCACTTGCCCCCTTTTCTGTCTTTTACTGTTTTTTGACTTTTCTATCTTTTACTGTTTTTGACTTTTCTATCTTTTCAATATTTCAAACAATGGTATGTACAATGAATGGAAGTGTTCCAAACTCAGAAATCTTGGAAATGATGGAATTTAAGCATCTTATCCTCGTAAGGATCTCCTCTCACCCTTGGCCCACTTAACTCTTGAAAAGAAAATTTTGGGAAGTTTTCTCTCTCTAACATGACACAGGGATTCATGCAAGAATCTCTGAACAACCCGGTATCTTCCCGCTGCACCTCTTTGAGTATCTGATTTCCACTCCTTTCCTTACTGTACATTTTCCTTAAGTAATGCATGTACTCTTGGTCATTCTTGAAATAGATAATGACATCATCAAGGTATGCAAAAATGCAGAAATTTAAAACCGGGAACATGGCCTTCATGAACAGATTTCTGATATTGGGTGGTTTCACAATTTTGAGCTTGAAATTAGATCTACCTCCCGCAAACTGGAAAAAATCTTTAAGCTGTCTACTTTGCAAGGGGATCTTATGACCATGACCTGAAACATCATCTTGCGAAAACACATGATTAAAAGCACTTTTAGTTGGTGAATCATGGTCTTGGGTAGAAAAAACATAATTTCTGTTATAGGGATATGCAGTATTATTTCTAAAATCAAAGCAGACTCTATGACCATTTGTTTTGTCCCTGATTATTTCAGTTTGTTTCAGATTGTTGTGTTTTCTCTTGTCAAAGTTATTCTTTGAGGGAAAGGTAGTGACACAATATTTTCCCTTGTTTTTTCTGTAGAAATTGGTATTCTGCATGAGATTTCTGATTTTAGCTTTTCTGAGTTCTTCATGAAAAGACAGAAGATGAGCCAATTTTAGTAGCTCAGGTATCCTGGAACTGCAACTATCATTCTCACTCATAAGAAGTTTATCAGGCATTCTTTCTAGATTTTGAGCAGCTGAGGCTATAGTCAAAGTTTCATTTGCAGTGGATGATCCATCAGATGGTAAATCTTTGAGGTATGGTAAAAACATTAAAATCCCTTGCTCCTGGGTTCCGAACAGGTTTATGATGTGTAAGTCTTCTAAAGCCTTTACCCGGAAAAAATTTCCGCAGGTTATTTCTGGTGTTTGACTAAGTTTAGAGTAATTTGTTTGATAGTACATAAGGGTTTGTGCTTCTTGCTCTGATCCTACCTTAGAAGGGACATACTTACTTTCTTCAAGACACAGTTGTTCATGATCATGATAGTTTTGAGTGTCTAGTTCATCATAAGGTACCAGAGACAATTGATGTGGTGGATCAAAGTTTATTTCAGTTTCTCCTGACTCTTCCTCCAAGTTTTCATCAATATGCATAATGAAAGAGTTCAGGTCGGAACGCAAGGAACACATTGGAATGTTATCTGGCCTATCTTGACTGCTAATCATGTATTTCATGTGTGATTCTCGGTAGAGTATTCTGGTCTGGCCGAACACAGGAATGGTGGCGTATGACATGTCTAGTTGAATATTCCCTTGGAGTTTAGCTCCCCAAGATCTGGATAAAAGCATCCCGTACTTGGGAGGAATGTCTGCCACTACTATATCCATGATTAGATGTTTCGCAGGTATTTGGGCCAGACTAAAACAATGGTCTTTGATTAAACCCAGGCATTTGACTCTACTTGAATCAAATGAATACAAGTCTTTGTATGGTCTTCTGATTGCCAAGCCTATTCTTTCCATTACTACCTTCGACATAAGATTATGCGAGGCGCCGGAGTCTAGCATGGCATTGTGGAGGATTTGGTCGTGGATGTTTAGGCTAATGTAAAATGGAAGATTAGTTCCCTCTTGGAATTTTCCCTCTATCTTTGGACCAAACAATACTTCAGGAGTGTCATCAGCCAGATTAACAGTGTTTGCATCATTCCCTAGATTTAAGACTTTTAGTACTTGGGATTTATAAGAGTTTTGGGCAATGAGTTCAGTAAGAGGCATGGTGATCTTAATCTTGGCAATTTCGCCTTCAAAGCTGAAAGGCAGCTGAAGTTTAGATATGTTTGTTTCAGTTTTTTCAGCCACGACCTTCTCTATGTTCTGAGTTTGTTGACCTTGTTTTGGGATTTTGTTTGCCATAGTTGTTTCGGTGACTTTTGTAGAAGTACTAGGAGTATCTGAGAGAGGACTAGTTTGGGTAACTTTAGCTTTGCTTTGGTCAGGCTTCTCAACCTTGATTTTGTCACTGCTTACTGCTTTCTTAAGGATGGTATCGAGGGTTTTAGCAGTGTCTGGGTTACCTTTTTTGGAATTACCTTGGTTTCTTTTGCTTCTAAGGTCATATTGCCTGTGAGCTTCTATAATGGCATTATGAAAATCTATGGCAGGGTTGTTAGGATCTTCATAGTTGGTCTCATCCTGATCGGGAGAAAAGAACGCTTGTTCTTCTGCTGTGAGGTACACCTCACTCTCATTATCAGATCCTATGAGGTTTAAATGATGTTCGTCAATGGGTTCTGTATCTCTATCATCTTCTTCCACATAGTTTTCATTGAATGGTGGCCTAATCTGTTGGTCATTTTCCCTTGGTCTGTTTTGGGGCTGTTCCCTCCTAAAGTTTTGGTTCCGGTTTCTGTTTGGAGGGTTTGGTTGGTTGTCCCTAACAGGAGCCTTTTCATTTATCCTTTCCCACATTTTGGCCATGGTTTTGACTAAGTCATCTATTCTAGGATCTAGGGAAGGTGATGATGTGGAGACCTCGTCTTTATATGTGACATTTCTTTCTGATCTAGTCCTAGCTCTTTTTTCTACTATGTTGGCATCTGCTTTTATGGCTATTTGTTGCATTTCCTCTAAGGTAGGGGGATCCTTGTCTCTCAGATGATATGTCATGTCCGGATCAAACCCCTCAGGGAATTTTGCTAAGGCTAAACCAAGTGGGGGTTTGAAATGAGGTGGGAGGGAGTTATATACACTATTGAACCTAGTACAATAAGCTTGGACACTTTCCCCATTTTCCCGTTTTAGGCTGTTATATTCTGACAGGATTTGAATGGGGTTTCTTCGGATTTCCCACCTATTTCTGAAGACTTGATGTAGTTCTGGGATATTGTGGATACTTTTTGGAGTTAAGCTTTTGAACCATGTTTTAGGTTCACCACCAAGACTTTGGGCGAATATTCTCATTCTGAAGGTCTCGTCTTGTACCTCCAGGTATTCATAAGCATCAGTCATCCTACTTATATGTTGTTGAGGTGTAGTGGTGTCTTCTCCAGTAAAGTGTGGGATTTTTTCTTGATATTTATTTGGGAGAGGAGCCAAGGGCGGTGGCAACACCAAAGGTGCATACCAGGCTGCCATGACTGGAGATAATGGATGATGTACAAGATGAGGACTAGTAGGCTGAGATGAAGTGGTTTGAACAGTGGTGGTTTGACCAGGTGTGGCGGATGAACTTGGACTAGTGATCTGGTTTTGAGCAGAACTGGGATGGTAGGAGCCAAACTGATAGAGAAGCTCGAAATCAGGAGGAGTGGTAGGTGAAGCTTCTCTACTAGGACTCTGTGGTGGTTTTAGGGGTTCAAGATCGTCAAAGTTTATCTTACTATATGATTTGCTTCTGGGAAGAGTTTGTGATGACTCTAATTCAAAAGGTGAATCTGTTAGGATAGTGAGATGTTTAGGTACAGATCTTGTTTTCGGATGTATCTACCAGTAGCTAGATGCTCAGTTTCAGAAGCTTGCCACAGAATCCTCTCTGGGTCATCTACTATGATAGGGGGATTTGGGTCTGGATGAGCTCTGGTATTGATTCTTCGTGAAGCCAGATTTTAGATCCAGAGTTTTAGAGAGGATGGTATTGGTGAATGTTCTGGATGAGTGATCTCTCTAAAGTTCTACTAAGGTGAAGGGTGATCAAAAATAAAAGGGATGGATTAGTGGAGTCTCCAGGTGGAACTGGGTTGTTTCCGTGAAGATAGCTATGGTCCACCACCGGTAACTAATCTGAGAATGTTTTTGGATTTTCTGAGTTTTAGGTGCAGCCTATGGTTTAAAGTATCCTAGACTTGTTTCAACACTTTGCTAGGGTGATGAGAACAAAAAGAGTTTACTCTAAATGGGTCTATGGGCTGCTTGCTTGTTTAAGGTATCTAAAGGACTAAAAAGTCTACAAGAGTTTGCTAGGCTATTGTGTACTCAGTGTCCTACCATCTCCCGCTATGTTAGTGAGCGATGGGATAAGTCTATTGGATAGTAACCTAGAGTTCGATAAAATAGTAAGGCCTACTAGAGGTTAGTGGAGTCGCCAGGTGGAATATCTATTTGTTTTGAGATATACTTGTATGGTCCACCACCAGTAATGTCAAAAACCAATCTAAGGGAGTTTTTTGTGGTTTTTTTTGAGTTTTATGTAGTCCTGAGGTTTGGAAGAGTGTCCTACAGCTGAGTCATCATTTTGCTAGGATGGTGAGACAACCAGATTCTACTCTTCTAAGTTTGACTGAGATTTTGAGAGTTCCTAAGGGATACCTAGGATGTTTTGACTCAACGTCCCACCGTGATCGCCATTATGTTAGTGAGCGGTGGGATAAGTCAGCCAACTAATATTCTCAAAAGTCTCTAAAGATTAGGGAAACTAAGTTTGTTTAATACTCAGAGTCCCACCGTGATCGCCATTATGTTAGTGTCCCGTGATTTGGCCGATTGGCGAGCCAAATGATGATGTAACATCAAACCAAGCTTTGGAGCCCAAGGACCTAGCCTTCCTGGACTCAAAGAGGGCTCTCTCTATATGTGTAAAAGATGTCGGTGTGTTTGCTTGTGGTGTTCTGATATTAGGCTAGTTATGAAGTGAGTTTTTTGATTTTTGGTTTTTTAAGTTTGTGAGGGATAAAACTGATCAAAGATATAAAAATGGATAACAAGAAGTTAGATCAACTGGGCTATGGGGTCAAACAGGTCAAGGAAGCTATGAGATGATGATGCAAGGCTGCTGTAGGGCTGATTTGATTCAAGGTAGAAAGGATCTTTGGGCAAAATGGAGTAAATGGACATCAAGTTTGTGAAAGAAGAGGGATTTCAAGTGTAACTAGTTGATAGCAGACATAAACATGTTATAGCAAGCCATTAATCATGCTAAATGTAACTATGAGCTAATTAATACATAGAAATCAAACATTCCAACCATGCATAGAAGTATAAGACCTTCTAACTTCGGGAAATGGCTATCAGACTTTGGGGAAAACACATAAGATGGACTAAAAACTCAAAATACTATGCCGGAACGCCTAAAAATAGTCTCTAAGTCATTGGGTACTTTGACAAACAAGCTTTCATAGTTTTAGGCAAAGGGATAGATCGGGACTAGGCTTCCTTGGTTCAACAAGATGATAGGCTAATCAGTCAAAGAGATAGTTTTATGGACAGAACTATGGACAATCATAGGTAAGAAGGGTACACCATACATCCTACTCAACATACATAGAACTTGTAAATAAAACTAGCAACAATACCCTAAGTTACTAAAGAGCAGTTAAGAATTCTTTAGTATAACTAAGGAAGAAGAAAACATAAAGCTATGAAGATTCAGGAATTTTGAGGTGCCTCCATGGGAATATCTCAAAATTAATCTCTACTGATCTATAGCAGCAAGAAGTATGTATCATGAATGAAAACTAGAAGACAACAACAAAGCAAGAAACACTATACCATTCTACCATGTCATGGAATCCATCAACAACCCTTCATCATTCATCAAAAGCATCTAAGAGGCAGTCCAAAATCATAACACAAGTATGTTCTTGAAAGCTCATATGACCAATATATTGATTCTTCTCTCAAGTTCAGCCTTTTTTTACAATGAATCCTTGTGGAATAAATAGGCTCAAGTGAGGAAAACCTCATGGTGCAACTAGCTATCCCATTGGCCCAATCAAAATATCTAAACTTGTCCTTGAGGCTTTGCAAAGCCCAAGGCACAAAATATCCCATAAAATATCTAAAAAAATGCTAAAAATGGAAATTATATTGACTTTGCAACATTTTCCAAGTGCAAAAATAGCTAAACACACATTTGGAAAAAGCAGATTTTTGAGGTTCAAAAATTACAAAAATACTTCAAATTTATATCAGGAAAAGGTCCCCTGACTTGCCGGAAACATTTGGCAGCCTTCCCTGTGTCGAAATGAGACTCATGATGGCCCGTTGGAAAGCTCTCTATGTCTACATTCCGGCGCAGCTGAAATCACCTCAATCTGATGCCTAGAAGTCCTCCAAATCTGTACTTGTGTGTAAAAAGCCAGGAAAAGGCAAACTGCTGATATGAGGGGCAGAATGTGCAAAAAGCGAGCCTTTTTCGCCAATTTGAGGGGGTGAATGATCTCCGAATGCTCTGAAAATCGCTGGGGACCTGCTCATAGAATTATGGCATCCATTGGTATCATCCTTCTCCCTTGACAAATCCTCAAACTAAAATGGCGAAATTATGAGTTTTCGACCAAAAACCCAAAAAATGCCAAAAAAGAAAAAGTTTCCGAAATGGGCCCAAAATTGGCACACATGACCCTTAGGGGTCCCTAGCAACATGCTCCAAAGCTGAGGCCAAAATGTCAAGAGCTGATGCGCTTTTCTCCTCTTTCCGTGCCAGGCGCTTCCCCTTTGCCTTCTTCAATTTCTCTTGGGCTGCCTTTAGTTTGCACCGGGCAAACTGATTCAGCTTTTGGAAGTGATGTGTCCTTTTCCTTTGCAGCTCTAGATCTCTGTTCGCCCTCTCAAGCTTCATTTCCAAGTGTTTGTTAGCTCTTTCAAGCCATGCCTCTTTGTTTTCTTCAATTTCCTGCTCAAGGAGTGCAGTGAGAGGAAAGGCTTGGAGATGAGCTTGTTCTTCTTCTTTCTGCTTTTCCAAGGCTCTTTTAAGCCCGATGGTCCTAGGCCTCTTCCACCTAGGCTGGTCCTCCTCCTCTTCCTCATCAAACTCACCAATGAGTTCTTCTATCCTTGCTTGCGCCTTAGCTACCTCATTCTTATATTTGATAGCTCGTGCTTCATGAACAGCTGTGTGAACATTCATCTGTTTGTTTTCGATCTCCAAGAAGTGGTTGAAGTTCCTTGCCCTTTGAAGATCCTCCTCTAATGCCTCAATTTTCCCCTCTTTATGGATTAGGAGGTTTTCAAGAAGACGGGCCTCATTATCACTGTCATCGCTTTGGATAGGGATGACAGCCAATGCACCTCCATGCTTTGTACTTTCTCCAACTTTGCTTTTCCCTTTGAAGGCCAATCTTGCGCTTTTCCTCCTTGGCATGTTAGTAGGTGTCCTTTTGGGCGATTTCCTTTTGCTAGGAACAACCTTTGTCACTGTTAGAGTGGCAGCCTTAGACCCTTTCTTCCTAGTTATGCTGAGATTTGTTCTTTTGGGAGGAGGAGAAACAACTGATTTACCTTTGACATCTTCTTGTGACTGCTGCTCTCCTTGAGGCTGCTGGATGTCTTCTTCTTGCTGTTCACTTGGCTGCCCCTGTTCGCCAACATTAGCTTGCTGTTCTTCATCAATGCCTTGTTCATTTGGTGCTTCAAACTGCTGCCCTTCTTTGCCAAAATCAAGCTGCTACTGTGCTTGGATTTCCTGCTCATTTTGTGGTTCAAGAGGTGTCTCAATTTCCTGCCCAAGCTGCTGCTCCTGTCATTCCATATCAAGCTGCTGTTCTTCATCTTTTACTTGCTGACCTTCACCTTCTGTTTGCTGTTGTTCCTCATCTCCTATCTGTTGCTGCTCATCCCTTTCCTCTCGCTGCTGTTCATCCTCTCCTTCTTCCTGTTGTCCGGGTTGTCCTGTAGTCATTCTAAGCCTTCTAGGAGTAGGCCTACTGGACAAAGGTACTGGGCGATGGATAGGCTGAGTGGGAGACACATGGATAGGAGGAACAGTAGAGAAATCTGGATGACTGATGAATACATCCCATGGAACCTCTTTTTTCTCTAGCTGGTGTAGGAAGATAATATTGATAAGAGAATGATGCAAAAGAGAAGGTATTTGCAGAGGTGGGGCCTTCTTCTGGACAGTAGATGCCATCTTCTCGATGCTCTTGAATAAAAAGTAAGGGAGGTTTAGTTGCCTGTTTCTAGTGAAATGCATTAACAGGCGAACATGGTAGGCATAAACTCGATCAAACCTCCCTTCACAAGTAAAATATTTCATTATGACTTTCATAAGAGGAGCATAGCTGTCAAGAAGATATGAAAAAGGAAAAATAGCAGTGAAAGCATCCCTATGCTCAGGTTTGATGAAAGGCTTATAATATTCTAAGTCAAGATGAGCCTGTTTGAACCATTTTTCGCCATGATACAGAATCTTGGTGGCCTTGGACACATACCTTGGAGAAATCTTGAAATCAAGACCTGCCACTTGGAAATGTTTTTCTTTGAATCTCACGGTGCACAAGTGTGTTAATGGCGAAAAGCTTTTGTCTTCCTGTATCTTCTGGCAGAAATCTAGGCAACCTACTTCATGGAAGTTGAAAAGGACGGATGGATGAGCATTAACCTCTTCTATAGAGATTGGCTCATATCTTTTATGCGGACCGCTCCTGCTGTCTTGCCTTGGAGGCATTTTGACCTGAATAGGCTTTGGAAGAAACAAACTGCTTCACTGTGTGTAAACTGCCCTTTTGGAGTCAAACTGTGTTAATTCACTGTTTTTTATAGAGAGACAATGTATTGGATGATTGCACACTGTTTCCTTACAATACAAAGAACCCTTGCTCTTCAGAAAAAAGGCCTTTTACCTTGAATGTACCTCATCCAGGAAAATTTCTCAATAAGAGACCAAACAGTGGAATGAAGGACAGACTGTTAGGAGGAAATTGCTGTGAGAAGTGTCAAAATCACCCTGGTCTTGTGAAGTTTTAGATGTCAATCAATACATCTGTATTTTTGCCTCAAGGTAGAATTTCAATCATTAACAACCTGCTCTTTCTAAGGTGTCAAATATTCAACAAACTTGCATATATGCAATCAACCCTTAGTGCAATTAAACAATCACTGTCACAGTCAGAGAACATAGGTGACAAGCTGTAAAGTTTCAACAGAGGTTGTAGCAGCTTATCTCTTTCAAAATAATCAGTGTCCCTTTATCAATGTAACCCTCGCCTTTGCAGAAAAAAGACTTTTACCCTATATGCACATCTACTGATCAATATGAGATGGAAAAACAAAAGACATTCAAGTGGCAAACACAGTGAACAATGTCCTTTCTGTGAAAAGTGTGAGCAACCTTCCCCTGTAGCTTTCAACCTATAAATTTCTGTTTGATCAAGAACACTTCCTCCTACTATACTTCACTGTTTCTCTTATATGTATGTCACTCCATCAAACAGGATCATATACATACAGAGTTAACCCCCAGTGTGAGCATACAGCCGGCCTTTCTGATATGGAACAAGGTGACAGAAATTTGAAGAATGTTATACAAGTTTCAACCAAGCCTGTAGGATTTTTATCTCTTTCCCTCAATCAAAATTCCTGTTTTAATATGGAAACCCTGTTCTTTGTAGAAAAAACTCTGCCCTATCTGAATGTCAACTTGTCAAAGTAAGCTTGAAAAACAAAACAGTGAAGTGGAATAACTCAAGAATAGACTGCCCTTTCTGAAGTTTATAGTTTTAACCTCTGTCCTTTGATGCTTTGGAGGTATATGATCCCTGGTCCTTTGATTAATGAAGGTGAAACAAACTGCTCTTAGTTTCAACACCAATTCTTTCCTATAGGTGTCCTAAATAACACAACCAACCTCTTATCATAGTTTTACACTTCGAATCATCATAAAGCCAAAACACTGTTCTTCTGAAAAGGTGACAAGGTTTGAAAGTTCTGTATGCTATGGCATGAGGAATTTGGTGAGTTTCAACACACGGTTCTCTCTATAGGCACTTCTAGCAGTGTATTTATCATTCAAACACAGCTTCAACCCAGGGGTATTTTCGCAGCAAAATCGTTTGACAGATATGGTGATATAGCAAAAGAAACGAGGACAAGCCACTCTTTTTATTTGACCCTAACCTTGCTAGGCAGCTTCTTAAAATATATGTCGATATATAAACCAGGTCAAACTCAACAATTTGTCTCACACCGTAGCTAAAAAATAGGGCTTTTTAAATCTTCATGTCACTTAGCTCTTGGTTTCAAAAACTGAGAAGGCATATGGAAATACCTTGAGAATATGATGGAGGACATTATTGATGAGTTTAGTCTAGCTCCGGAGGCGTTTGAATAGCTTAAGAGGGTCAAAGAGGTGAGCGACGTGCTGAGCTCTCAGAGTGCCGCACTGAAACAACTGTCGGGTGGCTTTGTCGGGTCGGGCGGGCGCCGTGTACAGGCGCATCGTGCAATTGTACAGGTGCGTCGCGCATACGTTGACCGCCCGTTCAAATCTTCTGCCAGGCACGTCGCGCAGTTTGCGAGGCACGTCGCGCGTTGAAAACTGCTGCAAACTTCTGCAATTTGACCCGGAACTTTCTTTGTTTGATGCCGAGGGTAACAAAAGAACTTTGTCGATTTGAAAATGAAAATGTACTCTTCAACCTTACTCCCTTGACATAACAGAACCCCCAACGGTCATATTTTTAAATGTAAAATGAACTTTCGGTTGGGTTTTGCAAGTTAATCACAGTCTTTTTGACCTTTTTCAACAATACCCTTCGGCGTATTTGCAACTTGGATTCATAAGCGATGCATGCATTGGAGATGTTTTGTGTTTTGAGACAGTGTTAATCATGGATGAACCTCTTTATAGAAAACAAAAAATGGCTTGATAGGTCAACACTCTGTTTTACTTATGCACATGGATTTGAAGGGTGATTTCCTGCCAGTTTTGTTTCTTGGGTGACAACTTTAACACCGAAATTCAAACCTTGAATAATAACTTAATAACCTTCATACCACCTCTGCCACTGTGTTTAATAATGCTGGTGATATTTATGATGTAAAGTAACCCCACTTTAACACTGTCAAGAAATTACCTGAAAACTGCTTTGTTTCTGAAAGGATAGGGTTTGTATTGTCAACCTGCTTTGACAGCCTTGGCCTTTACTTGCTTCTTCAACCTTTTTCCCACTGCAGGTATCAAGAATTCGCTACACTTATCTACTGTATTTGAAGAAAAACTCTGTCTTTGTGGTGAGGTGCAGCTTGCAACAGCTGGATTTGCACCAGTGCTTTGATTGATAGTAAAAAGTCTCCGGTCTGAGACTGTATGCCATTTCCCTATGAGTAGGAAAACCAATACCTTTTGAATCATAAACACCATCTGTCACCTGTGTAATGACTTTTTCTTTCCTTCTTTGTCTCTTTCCACTGCATCTTTTGACCAATCAATCTTTAAAAACATTCAATGCCTTGGCCATCTGCTCATGAATGAAGGAGGCCCTTCACTTGGCAAAGTATCTGAAGATTTTTTGATAAGCCTGCCTGACAAGGGTTTTTCTTGGATATGATGGTAAGCAAACAAAATTGAAAACATTAATACTTTTACCTCTGCCTGCAATCACTACTGTGCTTGAGAAAAATCCTAGTCAGGGTGTCACTGTCTCACTGCACTGCTCTTTGCTGAGGGGAACTAAAATGTCACCATTTGCCTTGGTCAACTTATGCCAAGTCATTTGAAGATGATCTCTGTAAGTATGGAGGTTAGCACCCTTTGAAAAACAACCACCCTCTCTTATGCCTGTGTAATGACATGATTTGTCAACCTTTCTTCAATTTGGTCTTGTTGAAACAGCAGGCTACTTATGATTAGAATTGTTTTTACTAATGATATGTCCCTCCAAGGTTTTAACAATTCATATGATTTGAAAACTTCAAATGACTTCCTTTACAAGACCAAAAATTTGTTTTCCCTTTAACTTGCGCACTTCAGACCCTAGCCCTATTATGATCATCACTCACACTTAGAAAACCTAGAGTCACTGTTTCACTGTTCAGTAAAAAGCAAACCTGGGCTTTTGCAATCCTTAAAGTCAATACTGGCCAACGCCCTCTGCTTGTAGATGAAGGAGGCACCCTAACCCTCTGCTTGTAAATGAAGGAGGTTCTGGGCCATGACAAATTACCAGATTGTTGTGACAGTGGTGTCTTTCTCTTACTGTGATTTTTCATGCTGAAAGGAAGCTGCAAGGTTTTGATGAATAACTCTATGTCTTGCAGATATATCTCAGGCTCATTTTCACTTTTGAGAAGCAACTGTTCTTCTAAATGTGTATTCAAGAATTTTCTCCTGTGATGAAGTTATATTTCCTGTCTTTGTAGAATCCATAAAACATTGTGAAACACCTAATAATTAGCCTGAGACCGTGGTTTATGTAGTGCTGAGACCTAGGGGTGTGTAAGTGGCGCGACTTAGAGTTGTTGACAATTTCGTTTGCAGAGTGGGAGGTCAGTCATGATTGGTCTGTAGCAGATAGAGGTTTTTTGGCCTTTTGATGGTTTCCAAGGGCAAAATGTCTTAAAGCGCCACTTCCTAACTTAGGGGAGGCTTTTGAAACAGACTTGGATTTGATTTTTTAGAGCTGATGGGCAGACCAATAGGGTTAAAGCTAGAAAAGATAGTAATAATGGGTTTTAACTTTGACATGGGCAGACTGAAAAGTAAGAGGGCGAAAAAGGTTTTCCGAGGGTTTTCTAGATGACAAATTGACATATGGAAATCAGCTTTTAGAAAACTCAGCTATGGATCTATTCATCACTAACATGTGAAAAATACTGATGACTAACAGGCGGGTCCATTTGGGGAGGGCGGCTCCTCCTCAGGAGGTGTCCGAGTCGAATCTTTGGCTTACGAGGCCGGTGCTTTATCCATTGGCGCAAAATTCACCCTTCTTTTGATGTTATTTCTGAAAAGTGACAGCATAGTTAACATCAATGATACTTCTACCTACCCCGCTATCTTTCCTAACATTTTTTCTTCTCTTTGGCGCATTTGAACTAGCAGCCTTTTGACAATGTATATTTTTCTTTTTGCAAAATGAACCTATCTATTTCTACTCTTATATCTGCCGGGAGTTCAGATTAGACTGATGAACTCCTTCATTACTCTACCTATGCTAGATCGATTGTCAAGATTAAGCAATTTGACAGGATTTTGTTCTCTAATCTAAAACATGAAATTTAAAATGATCAAATCAGGATTAGGCAGTCTGATTTGTCATGCATTTGCGGCATAAAAGACAAGCTGCACACAAATGTTATTTTGCAATAAAGGGAAACTAGACAAGCGGGGTTAAGATGTACAATGTGTTTTTCATCCCTCGCTTCTCTCTTTGGTTCTGTTTTAGGCATGTGGAACCAGAATCTCTCCCTAATCTAAGCTCTGTGATAAGTCAATCTTACACAATGTTGACTATCTTTGCACTCACTAACTTATCAGCAAATAAATTTAAACATGCTTAGCTATGATTAGGCTAGATAGCTGAACAAGACATTGAAGCACTAGTAGCGGCATTTAGACTTGCTCGCTTTCCGAAAGACTATTTTTTGGAACATGGGGCCTTTTTTCTATCTTCACTCGCCCTCTTTTCTGTTTTTTACTGTTTTTGACATTCCTATCTTTTACTGTTTTTGACTTTTCTATCTTTTCAATATTTCAAACAATGGTATGTACAATGACTGAAAGTGTTTCAAACTCAAAAGTCTTGGAAATGACGAAATTTAAGCATCTTATCCTCGTAAGGATATCCTCTCACCCTTGGCCCACTTAACTCCTGAAAAGAAAAATTTGGGAAATTCTCTCTCTCTAACATGACACAGGGATTCATGCAAGAATCTCTGAATAGCCCGGTATCTTCCCACTGTACCTCTTTGAATATCTGATTTCCACTCCTTTCCTTACTGTGCATTTTCCTTAAGTAATGCATGTACTCTTGATCATTCTTGAAATAGATAATGACATCATCAAGGTATGAAAAAATGCAGATATTTAAAACTGGGAACATGGCCTTCATGAATAGATTTCTGATATTGGGTGGTTTTGCAATTTTGAACTTGAAATTAGATCTACCTCCCGCAAACTGGAAAAAATCTTTAAGCTGTCTACTTTGCAAGGGAATCTTATGATCGTAACCTGAAACATCATCTTGCGAAAATACATGATTAAAAGCACTTTTAATTGGTGAATCATGGTTTTGGGTAGAAAAAACATAATTTCTGTTATAGGGATATGCAGTATTATTTCTAAAATCAAAGCAGACTCTATGACCATCTGTTTTATCCCTGATTATTTCAGGTTTTTTTAGATTTATGTGTTTTCTCTTATCAAAGTTATTCTTTGAGGGAAAGGTAGTGACACAGTATTTTCCCTTGTTTTTCTTGTAGAAATTGGTATTCTGCATGAGATTTCTGATTTTAGCTTTTCTGAGTTCTTCATGAAAAGACAGAAGATGAGCCAATTTCAGTAGCTCAGGTATGCTGGAACCGCAACTATCATTCTCACTCATAAGAAGTTTATCAGGTATTCTTTCTAGATTTTGAGCAGCTGAGGCTATAGTCAAAGTTTCATTTGCAGTGGATGATTCATAAGATGGTAAATCTTTGAGGTATGGTAGAAACATTAAAATCCCTTGGTCCCAGGTTCCGAACAGGTTTATGATGTGTAGGTCTTCTAAGGCCCTTACCCGGAAAAAATTTCCGCAAGTTATTTCTGGTGTTTGACTAAGGTTAGAGTAATTTGTTTGATAGTACATGAGGGTTTGGGCTTCTTGCTCTAATCCTACCTTAGAAGGGACATATATACTTTCTTCAAGACACAACTGTTCATGATCATGATAGTTTTGAGTGTCTAGCTCATCATAAGGCACTAGGGACAACTGGTGTGGTGGATCAAAGTTTATTTCAGTTTCTCCTGACTCTTCCTCCATGTTTTCATCAATATGCATAATGAAAGAGTTCAGGTCGGAACGCAAGGAACACATTGGAATGTTATCTGGCCTATCTTGACTGCGAATCATGTATTTCATGTGTGATTCTCGGTAGAGTATTCTGGTCTGGCCGAACACAGGAATGGTGGCGTATGACATGTCTAGTTGAATATTCCCTTGGAGTTTAGCTCCCCAAGATCTGGATAAAAGCATCCCGTACTTGGGAGGAATGTCTGCCACTACTATATCCATGATTAGATGTTTCGCAGGTATTTGGGCCAGACTAAAACAAAGGACTTTGATTAAACCCAGGCATTTGACTCTACTTGAATCAAATGAATACAAGTCTTTGTATGGTCTTGTGATTTCCAAGCCTAGTCTTTCCATTACTACCTTCGGCATAAGATTATGCGAGGCGCCGGAGTCTAGCATGGCATTGTGGAGGATTTGGTCGTGGATGTTTAGGCTAATGTAAAATCGAAGAGTAGTTCCCTCTTGGAATTTTCCATCTATCTTTGGACCAAACAATACTTCAGCAGTGTCATCAGCCAGATTAACAGTGTTTGCATCATTCCCTAGATTTAAGACTTTTAGTAGTTGGGATTTATTAGAGTTTTGGGCAATGAGTTCAGTAAGAGGCATGGTGATCTTAATCTTGGCAATTTCGCCTTCAAAGCTGAAAGGCAGCTGAAGTTTAGATATGTTTTTTTCAGTTTTTTCAGCCACGACCTTCTCTATGTTCTGAGTTTGTTGACCTTGTTTTGGGATTTTGTTTGCCATAGTTGTTTCGGTGACTTTTGTAGAAGTACTAGGAGTATTTGAGAGAGGACTAGTTTGGGTAACTTTAGCTTTGCTTTGGTCAGGCTTCTCAACCTTGATTTTGTCACTGCTTACTGCTTTCTTAAGGATGGTATCGGGGGTTTTAGCAGTGTCTGGGTTACCTTTTTTGGAATTACCTTGGTTTCTTTTGCTTCTAAGGTCATATTGCCTGTGAGCTTCTATAATGGCATTCTGAAAATATATGGCAGGGTCGTCGGGATCTTCGTAGTTGGTCTCATCCTGATCGGGAGAAAAGAACGCTTGTTCTTCTGCTGTGAGGTACACCTCACTCTCATTATCAGATCCTATGAGGTTTAAATGATGTTCATCAATGGGTTCTGTATCTCTATCATCTTCTTCCACATAGTTTTCATTGAATGTTGGCCTAATCTATTGGTCATTTTCCCTTGGTCTGTTTTGGGGCTGTTCCCTCCTAAAGTTTTGGTTCCGGTTTCTGTTTGGAGGGTTTGGCTGGTTGTCCCTAACATGAGCCTTTTCATTTATCCTTTCCCACATTTTGGCCATGGTTTTGACTAAGTCATATATTCTAGGATCTAGGGAAGGTGATGATGTGGAGACCTTGTTTTTATATGTCACCTTTCTTTCTGATCTAGTCCTAGCTCCTTTTTCTGCTAAGTTGGCATCTGCTTTTATGGCTATTTGTTGCATTTCCTCTAAGGTAGGGGGATCCTTGTCTCTCAGATGATATGTCATGTTCGGATCAAACCCCTCGGGGAATTTTGCCAAGGCTAAACCAAGTGGGGGTTTGAAATGAGGTGGGAGGGAGTTATATACACTGTTGAACCTAGTACAATAAGCTTGGACACTTTCCCCATTTTCCCGTTTTGAGGTATATTCGGCTTGATTTGAATGGGGTTTCTTGGATTTCCTATTTCGAGCATGGGATGTAGTTACGGGATATTGTGGATCCTGTTTGGAGTTAAGCTTTTGAACCATGTTTTGGATTCACCACCAAGACTTTGGGCGAATATTCTCATTCTGACGGTCTCATCTTGTACCTCCAAGTATTCATAAGCATCAGTCATCCTATTTATATGCTGTTGAGGTGTAGTGGTGTCTTCTCCAGTAAAGTGGGGGATTTTGTCTTGATATTTATTTGGGAGAGGAGCCAAAGGCGGTGGCAACACCAAAGGTGCATACCAGGCTGCCATGACGGGAGCTAATGGATGATGTACAAGATGAGGACTAGTAGGCTGAGATGGGGTGTTTTGAACAATGGTGTTTTGACCAGGTGTGGCGGAGGATCTTGGACTAGTGATTTGGTTTTGAGCAGATATGGGATGATAGGAGCCAAATTGATAGAAAAGCTGGGAGTCAAGAGGAGTGGTAGGTGAAGCTTCTCTACTAGGACTCTATGGTGGGTTTAGGGGTTCAAGATCGTCAAATTTTATCTTACTATATGATTTTCTTCTGGGAAGAGTTTGTGATGACTCTAGTTCAAAAGGTGAATCTAGTAGGATAGTGCGATGTTTAGGTACTGATCTTGTTTTACGGATGGGTCTACCAGTAGAGCTAGATGATGTCAGTTTCGAAGCTACCTGGTCTTCTCACAGCACGAAGACTGTATAGGGGATTTAGATGCAGGATGACTCAGGTGTTAATTCTTCGTGAAGCTAGATTTTGGATCTAGAGTTTAGAGAGAATGATATTGGTGAATGAGTGATCTCTCTAAAGTTCTACTAAGGTGAAGGGTGGTCAAAAATAAAAGGGATGGATTAGTGGAGTCGCTAGGTGGAACTGGGTTGTTTTTGTGAAGATAGCTATGGTCCATCGCTAGTAACTAATCTGGGAATGTTTTTGGATTTTCTGAGTTTTATGTGCAGTCTATGGTTTGTTAAAGTATCCTAGATTTGTTTCAACACTTTTCTAGGGTGATGAGAACAAAAAGAGTTTACTTCAAATGGATCTATGGACTGCTTGCTTGTTTAAGGTATCTAAAGGACCAAAGATTCTATAAGAGTTTGCTAGACTATCACGTACTCAGTGTCTCACCATCTCCTGCTATGTTAGTGAGCAATGGGATAGGTCTATCGGATAGTAGCCTGGAGTTTGGTAAAATAGTAAGGTTTACTAGAGTTTAGTGGAGTCGCCAGGTGGATTATCAGTTTGTTTTGAGATATACTTGTATGGTCCACCACCAATACTGTCAAAAGCCAATCTAAGGGAGTGTTTTGGTTTTGCAGATTTTTATATGCTGACCTAGGAAGTAAGAGTGTTATAAACTGATTCATCACTTTGCTAGGATGGTGAAGCGAGTTTACACTAGATGATCCTAAAGGCTGATGTTTTAAGTAAAAGTTGAAGGACTAGGGAGTCTATAAAAGTTTGCTAGACTATCATGAACTCAATAAGTCCCACCGTGATCGCCATTATGTTAGTGAGCGGTGGGATAAGTCAGCCAACTAATATTCTCAAAAGTCTCTAAAGATAGGGAAACTAAGTTTGTTTAATACTCAGGGTCCCACCATGATCGCCATTATGTTAATGTCATTGATTTGGCCGATTGGCGAGGCAAATGACGATGTAACATCAAACCAAACTGGAGCCCAAAGGACCTAGCCTTGGACTCGAGAGGGCTCTCTCTATTATATGCAAAGATATCGGTGTGTTTGCTTATGGTGTTATGATATTAAGGCTAGTTATGAAGTGTGTTTTTTGATTTTTGGTTTTTAAGTTTGTGAGGGATAAAGCTGATCAAAGATATAAACTGGATAACAAGATGTAGATAAATTGGGCTATGGGGTCAAAATGGTCAAGGAAACTATCAGATGATGATGTAAGGCTGTTGTAGGGCCGATTTGATTCATGGTAGAAGGGATCTTTGGGAAAAATGGAGTAAATGGACATCAAGCTTGTGAAAGAAAAGGGATTTCAAGTATAACTACTTGATAGCAAACATAAACATGTTATAGCAAGCCATTAATCATGCTAAATGTAACTATGAGCTAATTAAAACATAGAAATCAAACATTCCAGCCATGCATAGAGTTATAAGACCCTCTAACTTGATAGCTATCTGGACTTTGGGGAAAACACATAGATGGACTAACAACTCAAAATACTATGCCGGAACGCCTAAACATAGTCTCTAAGTTATTGGGCACTTGGACAAACAAGCTTTCATAGTTTTAGGCAAAGGGCTAGATCGGGACTAGGCCTCCTTGGTTCAACAAGATGATAAGCTAATCAGTCAAAGAGATAGTTTTATGGACAGAACTATGGACAATCATAGGTACGCAGGGCACACCATACATCCTACTCAACATGCATAGAACTTATGAATAAAACTAGCAACAATACCTTAAGTTACTAAAGAGCAGTTAAGAATTCTTTAGTATAACTAAGGAAGAAGAAAACATAAAGCTATGAAGATTTAGGAACTTTGAGGTGCCTCCATGGGCATATCTCAAAACTAATCTCTACTGATCTATAGCAGCAAGAAGTATGTATCATGAATGAAAAATAGAAGACAACAACAAAGCAAGAAACACTATACCATTCTACCATGTCATGGAATCCATCAACAACCCTTCATCATTCATAAAAAGCATCCAAGAGGCAGTCCAAAATCATAACACAAGTATGTTCTTCAAAGCTCATATGACCAATATATTGATTTCTTCTCTCAAGTTGACCTTGTATACAATGAAGCCTTGTGGGTAAATAGGCTCAAGTGAGGAAAACCTCATGGTGCAACTAGCTATCCCATTGGCCTAATCAAAATATCTAAACTTGTCATGAAGACTGCAAAAGCCCAGGCACAAAATATCTCATAAAATATCTAAAGAGCTAAAAATAGAAATTATATTGACTTGCACCATTTTCCTAGTGCAAAAATAGCTAAACGCACATTTGGAAAAAGCAGATTTTTGAGGTTCAAAAATTACAAAAATACTTCAAATTTATATCAGGAAAAGGTCCCCTGACTTGCCGGAAACATTTGGCAGCCTTCCCGGTGTCAAAATGAGGCTCATGATGGCCCGTTAATCTCTCTGTGTCTACTTTACGGCGCAATTGAAATCACCTCAATCGATGCACAGGAAGTCCTCCAAATACGTACATTATTGTAAAAAGCCGGGAAAAAAGCGGTACAACGTGCCAGAGCGGAGCAAGTGAGCATTTTTCACCAATTTGAGGGGGCGAACGATCTCCAAATGCTCTGAAAATCGCTGGGGACCTGCTCATAGAATTATGGTATCCATTGGTATCATCCTTCTCCCTTGAAAAATCCTCAAACTGAAATGGCGAAATTATGAGTTTTCGATCAAAAACCCAAAAAATGCCAAAAAAAAAAAAAGTTGTCGAAATGGGCCCAAAAGTTTCACATATGACCCTCAGGGGTCCCTAGCAACATGCTCCGAAGCTGAGTTCAAAATTTCAAGAGCTGATGTGCTTTTCTCCTCTTTCCGTGCCGAGCGCTTCCCCTTTGCCTTCTTCAATTTCCCTTGGGCTGCCTTTAGTTTGCGCCTGGCAAAATGATTCAACTTTTGAAAGTGATGAGTCCTTTTCCTTTGCAGCTCTAGATCTCTGTTTGCCCTCTCAAGCTTCATTTCCAAGTGTTTGTTAGCTCTTTCAAGCCATGCCTCTTTGTTTTCTTTAATTTCCTGCTCAGGGAGTGCAGTGAGAGGAAAGGCTTGGAGATGGGCTTGTTCTTCTGCTTTCCTCTTTTCCAAGGCTCTTTTAAGTCCGATGGTCCTAGGCCTCTTTCACCTAGGCTGGTCTTCCTCCTCTTCCTCATCAAACTCACCAATGAGTTCTTCTATCCTTACTTGCGCCTTAGCTGCTTCATTCTTATATTTGATCGCCCATGCTTCATGAACAGCTGTGTGAACATTCATCTGTTTGTTTTCAATCTCCAAGAAGTGGTTGAAGTTCCTTGCC